>JAKOGI010000471.1:0-287500 GCA_029747015.1 Carnegiea gigantea | reverse complement strand
AAGTGGCTTTAATTAACTACTGGAAATGAACTCGCCTAAATCAATAAGAGAAAAATGTCTAAGAATTTTTAAAGTTATGGAAGAGTATTGAATCAAAATTAATAAACATGTGCTATTCTCTAATTGGTTGATTCCAAATAATGGTAATCTTGTCTAGAAACTTGATTTATTCTTTTGAAATCAATCACATTTGCCTAAACTAAGCAAACGTTGTTCTTTCAAACTGACTTGACTTAATCCAAGTTTAATATATTCGATTACTTACTAGCCCTCCGAACATATAAATCTCTCTTTCAAGACGAAGTTATGCTAAGTCTATTCAAGCAATTCAACAACCAAATGTCGTCTTACGAATGTTCACTTGATTGTTTCAAGTGTGCAAGTAAATTTTAGCCAAAACTCAACTCAGAACATACCAAACACTTGATAGAATGAAATCAAACCAATCATAAAAATAAGCATAATTGAATAAACTAAAACGTAATCCGATACACTTTCAAAAACTACTAAATTCCTAGACTAAGAAAACTACTCAGACATGATAAAAGATAAACAAACTAACCAAAAATCAGCGAAATCTGATCGGAAGAGGTCCGAATGAGATGGCCTTCACGAAGGGCTTCAGAACCGGCTCAAGATCAAAACTCTCACAATTAAAACTCACACAGAAGCAGAAACTAAGCAAAGAACAAAATTTGAGAGAAAATAAACTAAACTAATCTTCACTAGAGTAACTCTACTTGCTTCACTTGCTAGGGATTGCTCTCCTTCGCTGCTAAACGTCGCTATTTACAGGAAATTCAAGTTGGTCTCAGCCACACAGCCGAGGGAAAACGAAGAGGCAATAGTTGTAGGCCTACCACGGTCTGTGGCATCCACCATGGTCCAACTGCGTGTCTATGCTGGAACCGGTTTCTTGCTCTTTTCTTACTCCACAGGCGTAATAACTCATGGGTGACCGTGGGAGAGGTCAAAACACAGCCATTAAAGGGCAAATGCTGGGCAAAAAGACTAAAAATCCTGTAAAACACATAAAACAACTATACCCAAGCATAAATCAAGAATAGGAGAGCAAAACAACATCATTGAGCATAAAATTCTTCTAAAAATGAGGCAAAATTGCCCTAAAAAGATGTGCATATTAAGCACTTATCAAAACTCCTCATGCTTAAACTGTTGCTTATACTCAAGCAATGCAAAAACTGAAAAGGTATACACAACCTCCTCAGCATAGACATAGGTAACATTCAAATTGCAAGGATGATCCAAATGTAGCTCAAAAAGATGCAAAAATATCATTAACAAACATAATAGGGAATAAAATTTCAAAAACCTTTTATAGACCACAATGCAAAACTTGAACCGATATTCCCCCAAAGTTTCAAATACAATCATTCTAGCAAATGAAACAAGTAAGACTAGCCAGACCGGTAGAACCTCACTATAGTTATGTGGCACTCAGCACTCATGTGTTTGACGATGTATTATATATATATATATATATAAAGGTTCTCTCAATTCTCATTCCTGTGTCACAAATCTACCATAGGCTTGACAAGATTCTCAAATTCATCACCACTAAAATGCAAACACACTAAACGATCATGAGGACTTTCATAGGGATATAACGGGGCTTAGGGTAAGGGTAAGAGGGGAACAAATGTTTCTGGAAATGAAGAGCTAAAAGCCAAAGACTAAGAGCTTAAACAACTCCAATGCATCATACTACATCCTTCTCGACCCATATCAAAACAAATCCCAAAATGAAAAGAGATAGAGCCAAAAATCGCAAATATCTTACATTCCCACCAAGGCCAATCACTTTCTTTGAATTTTTTTTCTCTTTTTTTTTTAATTTCTTCTTTTTTTATCATTTCTTTTTCTTTTTTTTCCATCCGTTTTTTTGTTTTTCAAAAAGGAATAGCTAGGGGAATTTCATAACGAACTTCAAAATCGAACTTTTCTCTAAACAGTTCATAATAAAACAAGGGATTTATCAAATGTTTACATCCCTGCACCAAACAACCGAAATTCATTAAAGAGAATAACAATCCACCTTGCTAATGCCCGATCAAAATTGATGCAAAAGAATATAACGCTCCTCTGGCCTTGGCTTAAGGGTAAGACAAGTATTTGGCAATTGGCTAAAAATAGGAGGTTCAAATCAAGAGAAAAGATTATGGGCTCAAAGGGGCTAATAAGGGATATGATACATAACAAGGGTAGCTATTTGGCTGCGGTGTTAAACAAATCAAAGAAAGAAAAATGCCTCAATTATATTGCCTAAATGCATACGCGAAATGTGATCTTGAATGAGAATCAAGGCAAGTTCTAGATAAACGACGTCAAGGAAAAGTCACACATGAAAGAAAATATGAGACCAATAATGAAAAATAGTCGCTAAAGGCTCAAAATCTCACGAGACGTCTACAAATGACAAAACTAGCTCACTAGCACACACATGCTAAAATTTCATGCAAAGACTCATGGGAAAAGCCAATTCGCATCCAACATATGGTCAAAACATGAAGCACAGTTCGAAAACTTATTCGCAAACTTTTAAGCACAATCTAGGCAAATCAAAGGATCAAACTAAACCAAAGAATGCTACCAAATCTATAGAGGTCATTATCGGAGGGTTTTTTTTGGTTTTTTTTTTGGTTTTATTTTTGCAAACAATGCAAACTAAAATACAAAAGAAACTAACAAAAGAAAGAAACTAAAATGCAACCTAGAAGAAAACTGAATGCGCTAGTAAAACAAAACTAAAACAAAAACTACAAAAGCTACCACTAAAAACATATATAAAGCAAAAACAAACACACCAAACAAAAATAAGCATCAGACGCCAAATATAGGTGAAGGATAGCGCGGCTTGCATTAAGTATAGATAAGAGAAATCTAGGGAAATCAAAAACTTGACCACTCTCCCGCAAGCGCACAGGTAGTCGTAATATAGATAAAAGATATCGTTTCTTAGGGACTAAAGTAATCTATCGAGCCTAGTCTTGTTAGAATATGCTAAGCCAAACTCTATTTTAAGTGGTTTCGATTGACTACTGCAAATGAACTCGCCTAAATCAATAAGAGAAAAACGTCTTGGAATTTTCAAAGTCATGGAAGAGTATTGGATCAAAATTAAAAAACATGTGCTATTCTCTAATTAGTTAATTCTAAAGAATTGTAATCTTGTCTAGAAACTTGATCTATTCTTTCGAAATCAGTCAAATTCACCTAAACTAAGCAAACATTGTTCTTTCAAACTAACTTGACTTAATCCAAGTTTAATATATTCGATTACTTACCAGCCCTCCTAACATATAAATCTCTCTTTCGAGACGAAGTTATGCTAAGTCTCTTTAAGCAGTCCAACAACCAAATATCGTCTTACGAATGTTCGCTTGATTGTTTCAAGTGTGCAAGTAAATTTTAGCCAAAACTCAACTCAGAACATACCAAACACTTGATAGAACGAAATCAAACAAATCATGAAAATAAGCACAATTGAACAAACTAAAACATAATCCGATACACTTCTAAAAACTACTAAATCCCTAGACTAAGAAAACTACTCAAACATGATAAAAGATAAACAAACTAACCAAAAATCGGCGAAATCTGACCGGAAGAGGTTCAACTGAGATGGCCTTCATGAAAGGCTTCAGAACCGGCTCAAGATCAAAACTCTCACAATCAAAACTCACACAAAAGCAAAAACTAAGCAAAGACCAAAATTTAAGAGAAAATAAACTAAACTAATCTTCACTAGGGTAACTCTACTTGCTTTGGTTGCTAGGGATTGCTCTCCTTCGCTGCTAAACGTCGCTATTTATAGGAAATTCAAGTTGATCTCAGCCATACAGCCGAGGGAAAACGAAGAGCCAGCAGTTACCTACCACGGTCTGTGGCATCCACGACAGTCCAACCGTGTGCCTGTGCTGGAACCGATTTCTTGCTCTTTTCTTGCTCTACAGGCGTAGCAACTCATGGATGACTGTGGGGGAGGTCAAAACACAGCCATTAAAGGCCAAATGTTGGGTAAAAAGACTAAAAATCTTGCAAAACACATAAAACAATTACACCCAAGTATAAATCGAGAATAGGATAGTAAACAACATCATTAAGCATAAAATGCTCTTAAAAATGAGGCAAAATAGCCCTAAAAAGATGTACATATTAAGCACTTATCAAACTCCCCAATACTTAAACTATTGCTTATCCTCAAGCAATGCAAAAGCTAAAAAGGTATACATAACCTCCTCAGCATAGACATAGGTAATGTTCAAATGGCAAAGATGATCCAAATGTAGCTCAAAAAGATGCAAAAATATCAATAATAAACATAATAGGGAATGAAATTTCAAAAACCTTTTATAGACCACAATGCAAGACTTGAACCGATATTCCCCCAAAGCGTCAAATACAATCATTCTAGCATATAAAATAAGTAAGAGTAGCTAGACCAGTAGAACCTTACTATAGTTATGTGGCACTTAACACTCATGTGTTTGACGATGTACATATATAAAGGTTCTGTCAATTCTCATTCCTTGGACACAAGTCTATCATAGGCTTGACAAGATTCTCAAATTCATCACCACTAAAATGCAAACATACTAAACAATCATGAGGACTTTCATGGGGATATAACGGGGCTTAGGATAAGGGTAAGAGGGGAAAAAATATTTTTGGAAATGAGAAGCTAGAAGCCAAAGACTACGAGCTTAAACAACTCCAATGCATCATACTACATCCTTCTCAAACCATATCAACAAATCTCAAAATGAAAAGAGATAGAGCCGAAAATCACAAATATCTGACATTCCCACCAAGGCCAATCACTTTCTTTGAATTTTTTTCCCTCTTTTTTTTTTTAATTTTTTCTTTTTTTATCATTTCTTTTTTTTTTCCTTCCCTTTTTTTGTTTTTCAAAAAGGAATAGCCAAGGGAATTTTGTAACGAACTTTAAAGTTGAACTCTTCTCTAAACATTACACAATAAAACAAGGGATTTATCAAATATTTACATCCCTGCACCAAACAAACAAAATTCACTAAAGAGAATAACAATGCACCTTGCTAATGCCTGATCAAACTTGATGCAAAAGAATGTAACGCTCCTCTAGCCTTGGCTTAAGGATAAGACAAGTATTTGGCCATGGGCTAAAAATAGGAGTTTCAAATCAAGAAAAAAGATTATAGGCTCAAAGGGGCTAACAAGGGATATGATACATAACAAGGGTGGCTATTTCGCCGCGGTGTTAAACAAATCAAAGAAAAAAAAATGCCTCAATTGTATTGCCTAAATGCATATACGAAATGTGATCTTAAATGAGAATCAAGGCAAGTTCTAAGGAAACGACGTCAAGAAAAAGTCACACATGAAAGAAAATATGAGACTAATAATGAAAAACAGTCGCTATAGGCTCAAAGTCTCATGAGACGTCTACTAAAGTCAAAACTAGCTCACTAGCACACATATGCCAAAATTTCATGCAAAGACTCATGGGAAAAGTCAATTCGCATCCAACACGTGGTCAAAACATGAAGCACAGTTTGAAAACTTATTCGCAAACTTTTATGCACAATCTAGGCAGATCAAAGGATCAAACTAAACCAAAGAAGCCTACCAAATCTGTAGAGATCATCATCAGAGAATTTTTTCTTCTTTTTTTCTTTTTTTCTTTTTTTTGGCAAACAATGCAAACTAAAATGCAAAAGAAACTAACAAAAGAAAGAAACTAAAATGCAACCTAGAAGAAAACTAAATGCGCTACTAAAATAAAACTAAAACAAAAACTACAATTAAAAATATATACAAAGCAAAAACAAACACACCAAACAAAAATAGGCATCAGACGCCAAATATAGATAAAAGATAGCGCGGGTTGCATCAAGTATAGATAAGAGAAATCTGGGGAAATTAAAAACTTGACCTCTCTACCGCAAGCGCGTGGATAGTTAGATAAAAGATATCGTTCCTTAGGAACTAAAGTAATCTATCGAGCCTAGTCTTGTAAGAATATGCTAAGCAAAACTCTATTTTAACTGGTTTCGATTAATTACTGCAAGTGAACTCGCCTAAATCAATAACAGAAAAACATATAGGAATTTTCGAAGAATGGAAGAGTATTGGATCAAAATTAATAAACATGTGCTATTCTCTAATTGGTTAATTTTGAGGAATCGTAATCTTATCTAGAAACCTGATCTATTCTTTCGAAATCAGTCGAATTTGCCTAAACTAAGGAAACGTTGTTCTTTTAAACTAACTTGACTTAATCCAAGTTTAATATATTCGATTACCTACTAGCCTTCCTATCATATAAATCTCTCTTTTGGGATGAAGTTATGCTAAGTCTATTCAAGCAGTCCAATAACCAAATGTCGTCTTTCGAATATTCACTCGATTTTCTCAAGTGCGCAAGTAAATTTTGGCCAAAAATCAACTCACAACATACCAAATACTTGATAGAACGAAATCAAACCAATCATAAAAATAAGCACAATTGAATAAACTAAAACATAATCCAATACACTTCCAAAAACTACTAAATTCCTAGACTAAGAAACTTACTCAGGCATGATAAAAGATAAACAAACCAACCATAAATCGGCGAAATCTGAGCGGAAGGAGTTCGACTGAGATGGCCTTCACCAAGGGCTTCAGAACCACCTCAAGATCAAAACGCTCACACTCAAAACTCACACAAAAGCAAAAACTAAGCAAATAACAAAATTTGAGAGAAAATAAACTAAACTAATCTTCACTAGGCTAACTTTACTTGCTTTGCTTGCTAGGGATTGCTCTCCTTCGCTGCTAAACATCGCTATTTATAGGAACTTCAAGTTGATCTCAGCCACACAGTCCAGGGAAAACGAAGAGGCAGCAGTTACAAGCCTACCACGGTCTGTGGCATCCACCACGGTCCAACCGTGTGTCTGTACTGAAACCGGTTTCTTGCTCTTTTCTCACTCTACAGACGTAGCAACTCATGGATGACCGTGGGGGAGGTCAAAACATAGCCATTAAAGGGTAAATGTTGGGTAAAAAGACTAATAATCCTGCAAAACACATAAAATAACTTTACCCAAGCATAAATCAAAAATAGGAGAGTAAATAACATCATTAAGCATAAAATTCTCCTCAAGACGAGGCAAAATAGCCCTAAAAAGATGTACATATCAACTACTTATCAAACTCCCCCATGCTTAAACTGTTTCTTGTCCTCAAGTAATGCAAAAACTATAAAGGTATACATAACCTCCTCAGGATAGACATAGGCAACATTCAAATGGCAAAGATGACCATAAGGTAGCCCAAATAGATGCAAAAATAACATTAACAAACATAATAGGGAATAAAATTTCAAAAACCTTTCATAGACCACGATTTAAAACTTGAACCAATCTTCTCCCAAAGCATAAAATATAATCATTCTAGCATATAAAACAAGTAAGACTAGCAAGGCCAGTAGAACCTTACTATACTTATGTGGCACTCAGCAGTCATGTGTTTGACAATGTATATATGAAGGTTCTCTCAATTCTCATTCCTTGGATACAAATTTACCATAGGCTTGACAAGATTCTCAAATTCGCCACCACTAAAATGCGAATACACTAAACAATTATGAGGACTTTCATAGGAAAATAACGGGGCTTAGGATAAAGGTAAGAGGGGAACAAATATTTTTGAAAATGAGGTGTTAAAAGCCATAGACTAAGAGCTAGAATAATTCAAATGTATCATACTACATCCTTCTCTAACCATATCAAAATAAATCCCAATATGAAAAGAGATAGGGCCATAAATCACAAACATCTTACATTCCCACCAATGCTAATCACTTTCTTTGAATTTTTTTCTCTTTTTTCATTTCTTCTTTTTTTATCATTTCTTTTTCTTTTTTTCCCCTTTTTTTGTTTTTCAAAAAGGAATAGCCACGGGAATTTCCTAACAAACTTTAAAGTCAAACTCTTCCCTAAACTTTACACAATAAAACAAGGGATCTATCAAATGTTTACATCCTTGCACCAAACAACCAAGATTCATAAAAGAGAATAACAATCCACCTTGCTAACGCCAGATCAAACTTCATGTAAAAGAATGTAATGCTCATCTAGCGTTAGCTTAAGAGTAAGACAGGTATTTTGCCATAGGCTAAAAATAGGTGGTTCAAATCAAGAAAAATAGGCATAGGCTCAAAGGGGCCAACAAGGGATACAATACACAACCAAGGTGGCTTTTTGGTAGTGGTGTTAAACAAATTAAAGAAAGAAAAATACTTCAATCATATTGCCTAAATGCATATGAAAAAGTTGATCTTGAATGAGGATCAAAGCAAGTTCTAGAGGAATGACGTTAAGGAAGAGTCACGCATGAAAGAAATATGAGACTAGTAATGATAAACAGTCTCTAAAGGCTCAAAGTCTCATATGACATCTACCAAAGTCAAAACTCGCTCACTAGCACACATATGCCAAAATTTCATGTAAAGACTTATGGGGAAAATCAATTCGCATCCAACATGTGGTCAAAACATGGAGCACTGTTCGAAAATTCACTCACAAACATTTATGCGCAATCTAGGCGAATCAAAGGATCAAACTAAACAAAAAAAGTCTACCAAATCTATAGAGATCATCATCGGAGGATTTGTTTCTTTTGTTTTTTTTTGTGTTTTTTTTTTTTTTTTTACAAACAATGCAAACTAAAATGCAAAAGAACCTAACAAAAGAAAGATGCTAAAATGTAACCTACAAGAAAACTAAATGCACTGCTAAAACAAAACTTTAAAAAAACTACAAAAACTACCACTAAAAAATATATACAAAGCAAAAACAAACACACCAAATATAAACAGGCATCAGACGCCAAATATAATAACTAACTCTCCCATACTTGAATTACACATTACCCTCAATGTGGACACATCATAATAAAAAGGGAAGGGGAGTAGCAGAAATCAAAATCAGAGAAGAGGAGGTGGAGGAGGATGGGGTCAGAAATTACCCGGAAACTTTGCTGCGCTTGACCCTTTCTTCTATGGTTGAATCGGATCAGTTAGCATATGAATATTGACATTTTCAATTGGTTGTTCTCCTAGACATGGCTTCAATTGCTGTCTATTAACTGTGAAAGCTCTGATAGACTCATTGTATATCTCCACTGCTCCACTGGGTTGAACTTTGTTAATGGTAAATGGTCCCGACCATCGGGATTTTAGTTTACTTTGAAACAATCTCAACCTTGAGTTGAATAGGAGGATCATATCACCTTTTTCAAAACGCTTCGTCATGATATGTTTGTCGTACCAATTCTTACTTACTTGTAAATATGTGAATTTTCATAGGCCTCCAACCTTAGGTCGTCGAGCTCGTTTAGTTGCAGGAATCTTCATTCTCCGATCGCTTTAAGATCAAAATTGAGTGTTCGTATAGCCCAATAGGCCTTATGTTCCATTTCTATTGGCAAGTGATAAGATTTTTCAAGCACTAACTAGTATGGTGTGATGCCTAGAGGAGTCTTATAAGTGGTTTGGTATGCCTAAAGAGCATCATAAAGCTTCAAGGACCAATCTTTGCCGGACCGATCCATCATTTTCTCCAATATGCCTTTCAATTCTCTATTCGAAAGTTCCACCTGCCCACTTGTTTGGGGATGATAAGGCATAGCAACCTTGTGAAATATCTCATATTTTTTAAAAAGTGACTCAAGAGGCTTGTTGCAGAAATGTGTGCTGTTGTCACTTAGAAGAGCTCTCGGTGTGCCAAATCGTGTGAAAATATTTTTCTTCAGAAATTTGAGGACAACTTTGGAATCATTTATCGGGGATGCAATGGCTTCCACCCACTTAGAAACATAGTCAACCGCCACAAGAATTTAAAGGTTGTTATGGGAAGGAGGAAAAGGACCCATGAAGTTAATCCCCCATACATCAAACAACTCTACTTCAAGTATGCAACTTTGAGGCATTTCATGCCTCTTGGAAATGTTCCCTGCTCACTGAGATCTATCACATGTCATGATAAATTTTCTTGTGTCCTTAAAGAGTGTGGGTCAATAGAAACCTGCTTGAAGTACCTTCGTAATGGTTTTATCTGGTCCAAAGTGACCACCATAGGTTGAAGCATGGCAGTGGTGTAAGACGCTACAGACCTCTTTTTCAGGCAAGCATCTTCTATAAATTCCATCTCTGCATAGCTTATAAAGGAAATGTTCTTCTCACACATAGGATTTAGCATCTGTAAAGAACTTCTTTCTTTGTTGGTAGGACAATCCTGGAGGTAACACGCCACACACTTTGAAGTTCACCACATCATCATACCATGGAGCAACTTGTTGGGATATTGCTAATAACTACTCATCAGGGAAAGAATCATCAATGGGAAGCTCTTCATTAGGAGTGGCCTCCGGGCCTAAACAAGATAGATGATCGGCAACCACATTTGTCAATCCTGCCTTGTCTTTGATTTCTAAATCAAACTTTTAAAGGAGGAGGACCCATCAGATGAATCGAGGTTTGGAATCAGATTTATTCATTAAATGTTTTAAAGTGGCATAATCCATGAAAACTATGACCTTAGAATTGGTCGAATGGGACCGAAATGTTTTCAAGGCAAAGATAACTGCGAAGAACTCCTTTTCAGTCGTGGCATAATTGACTTGCGCTTCATTGAAAGTACGGCTTGTATAGTATATGGCATATGATTTATTGTCCTTTCGCTAACTTAAAATAGCCTCTATGGCATAGTCACTTGCATCGCACAATATTTCAAAAGGCAGCTCCCAGTCTGGAGCTTGCATTACTGGGGCAGTGATTAACGCCTCTTTTAATCTATGAAAAGCACTCAAGTATTCTTTGTTAAACTCAAAAGGCACATCCTTGATAAGCAATTGGGTGAGAGGTTTTGCAATCATCGAAAAATCTTTTATGAACCGTTGGTAAAAACCGACATGTCCAAGAAAACTTCTCACACTTTTTACAGAGGTTGGTGGCGGCAATTTCTCAATCACCTCTACCTTTGCTTTATCAACTTCAATGCCTTAGAAACAACATGGCCAAGGACAACTCCCTCTTGTACCATAAAATGGCACTTCTCCCAATTCAAGACCAAATTCACATCTTCACATCTTTACAAAACCTTAGATAAGTTGTCCAAGCAATGGTCATATGTTGTACCATACACAGAAAAATCATCCTTAAAGACCTCCATTATATTCTCAATAAAATCTAAAAAGATAGCCATCATGCAACGTTGAAATGTGGCAGGGGCATTATATAACCCAAATGGCATTCGTCTATAAGCATACTTGCCATATGGACATGTAAAGATAGTCTTTTCTTGGTCATTTGGGTAGATAGGGATTTGAAAGAATCCCGAGTATCCATCTAAGTAACAAAAATATACGTTCTTTGCCAATCGTTCAAGCATTTGGCTGATGAAGGGAAGGGAAAAATGGTATTTATGGGTGATCTTATTCAATTTTCGATAGTTGATATACATACGCCATCCCGTAATAGTCCTAGTAGGGATTAGCTCATTATTCTCACTTTTGACAACAGTCATCCCTCCTTTCTTAGGCACAATATGGACCGAGCTTACCCACGCACTATCTGAGATAGGGTAGATAATGCCGGCTTTAAGCAACTTCAAAATCTCCTTTTTAACTGCTTCTTGCATGCTAGGGTTTAATCTTCTTTGGTGCTCAATTGGCGGCTTATGATCATCCACCATTAAGAATCGATGCATACACAAGGAAGGATAAATCCTTTTTAAGTCATCCAGGGTGTATCCTATGGTTTTACGATGCTTCCTAAGCACTCAAAGCAAAAAGTCAATTTGCAGAGCATTCAAACTTGCATTTACAATCACAGGATATGTAGATTTTGGTCCAAGAAATTCATACCTCAGTGATGAAGGGAGAGGCTTTAACTTTACCTCGGGAGTTTTTACTTAATTAGAAGGAGGCTTACTTTCATATTGTAATAATCCCACCTTAGTAGAGGGAGGCGAAATTGGTGGAGAGGCTTCTAGTAATTGAGCACACTAGGCTACTTCGAGTTTTTCATCCTCAGTAGTGTTATTATTCAACATCAAGTGCCTAAGTGGATCATTAGAATTAATGTTAGATGCGGTTTCTCGTTCCTCAGGTGTTTGGTGTCTGATTTCTGGTAGATGATCTACTTGATGCCAAATATGATAACTAACTCCCCCATGCATGAATCACACATTGCCCTCAATGTGGGCACATCATAATAAAAAGGGAAGGGGAGTAGCAGAAATCAAAATCAGAGAGGAGGGGAAGCTCATCATGGCGCTCTTGGACAAAGTCTCGAAGAGCTGCGCTCTTTGAAACAACAAATTCTCGAAGGGAAATGTCCTCCTCTTAAATGGACCTAAGGTTGTCTTGGAGTTCAGAATAGTCAGGTGAGGGCGGTTGAGAGGAAGAGCTAGATCCTACTTGACTAGAGTAAGGGGCGGGTTGGTGGAGTATGGGTCGAACAACCTCGTCATCACCAGGTACCCAATAAAAGGTTGCCTCGGTGAAGAAGGGTGGTGCTATCGACATTGGGAAGTGGAAAAAGCCAGTCCCCAGGGTAAATCCAACACAAACGGCTAGCCTCAACTTTACAGAAATTCATAATCTCAAAAGCAGCTTAATCAAGCCGCTCAGACCCAGAAATTCTATCCTCAAGATTGGGCTCAACACCCAAGAGTCTAGCAATAGTAGTGATTATCCCACCAATGACTACCCTACCTTTAATGTTAACAGTAACACCATGCAATTGCCTAGCTAAGAAAGAACCTGGGTCAAGTTGGTCTCCACTAAGTATACAGGACAGTAAGTACAACTCAAACAATCTCGGGACATTCGGACTATCGTCCTGAGCAAACAAAGAACAAGCGAGGATACGCTGAGCTACTCTAATGTAGGGGTTTCTAACATGCGTACAATTCGATGAACTGGTACTTTACCTAACACTCCCAGAAAGTTCACCCTAAAATGCATTCGGGTCAAATTCGTGGGGGACTTGATGGTGTGAGAAGTCCATGCTAGGGGGAAAACCAAAAATACTATTAAAATTACCTAAGTTTAGTTCATACAACTGTCCCTGCAAATAAAATCATATATATCCAGCTTGACATTGAGGCCCTCTAGTGACCTCGACATGGAGCATACTTAAAAATTCTAAGGTTAGGTCCCAACACGTATGCTCTTTGAGTTCTAAAAAGTGGCTCATACCACTTCTAGCAAACAACCAACGAATATCATCCAATATTCCCAATTGGGCTATCAAATCCTCATCATAGTATCTAATTGCTACTACTACACGTTTATTCAAACAATTGTACCTATCAACATGATTGGGATGAGTCAAACCAAGAGGGTGCAGAATGTTACCTCTAGCATGCGCATTGGTTGATTAAGTGAAAGGAAGGAATTTGGTGTAAAAATGAAGAAAAATGGAGAAGATTTGAGGGAGATTGAAGGTGTTGATTGTGGGGGTTTTAGAGAGAGAGAAGGGAGGAAGAGAGAGAAAGAGTCAAGTGAAGAAGATGAAGTGAGCGGAAAGGAAAAAGGCACCACGGTCAAAAACCTAGACCACGGCCCGCAGCATCCACCACGAACCATGGCGGTCACCACAGATGGCTCGTGGTGTCTGATGGTACTCATTTTTTTCTGTTCTTTCAGGGTTGGAACCCCATGGCCGTATTTCTGGTTTTCCTAACCGTGGTGCCAACATTTTATTCATATATTTTTTTCTGTTTTTGTTTCTTTCTTCTCCTCTATTTTTTTTTCTTTTTTTGTTCTTTTTTTTCCGAAGATATAACTCCCAAAAATAATAAAAATCAAAACTATAAAAAGGCAAAAAGAAAGAGAGTTTGGGTTGCCTCCCAAGAAGCGCTCTTTTTAGGTCAAGAGCTTAACCCTTGTTTTAGGCTTGGTCCGAATAAGCCTTATCATGAATCATAAAGTCAAACTTCTTTCGTTGAAGGTACCATCTTAATAATTCTGGCTGCAGATTCTTTGTCTTCATAACTTGGGGCCACAACACACCATTTGCATACAAAACAAATCACTCTCTTGGCTTATCAGATGGGTTACCATCTAATTGCTCAACCCCTACATCAAAATCGACATCGAAACCTTCCAAAGGAGGCATAGATTGAACAACTTATGCAAACTTACAATACTCACTCATCGAAGAATCATTAGAAATAAGGGCCTCAACCTCAGGCTTGTTAGGTGGCATAGGAGTAGAAAATGCCACCTTAACATATCCTTAGTTAGGGTCCTCATATGAAATCCATTCAGAATCAGGAGGATCTTCATCATTCAAGACATCCTCCATATCAATCTCAGGGGAAAGGGGTAATGCATCCAATATAGAAGAATCACAGCAAATCTCCCCTCTACCTCAAAAGAAATATGGCCCTCCCTCACATCATATGGCAACTAGGCCTACCTAGGATAATTTGGGCATAATCAGTTTCAGGCATATCGAGTATAATGAAGTCTTCTAACATCCAAATGTCTCCTATATTAACAAGCATATCTTCCAACTTGCCTATGGGTTGTGTCATAGAACCATCAGCCAACTGTAGTTAAAAGGGGGCGATCAGTAACGGTCCTCGGTGCAACTTATGAAACAAAGAGTAGGGCATTATGCTGACACTTGCACCTAAATCACATAGACCTTTCTCAATCCCCACTTTTCCCATAATGCAAGGATAGAAAAACTACCTGGGTCAAGAAGCTTAGGGGGGAAAATGATGGGGATCTTTATAGAGTCATTTTCCATAAATGTGGCAGTCTTACCACCATAGTTGTTCTCCTTACTACTAGCCATAGTTATCTCTCTATCCTCTTCCATTAGTAGTTCTTCAGAGTCAGTTAAGTCCTCTTCATCCTTTTTCATGGTGACATAGTTGCAATCTCACAAGGGCTCGGTCCAGGCTCACTAAGAAGTCTATCTGGGCGCGCAGATGAAAAAGTAGCTTTTTGGACAATTTGGGCCTCTAACATCCTATTATGAGTCGTAAGTACATCAACCTTTGAGGCTAATTGCTTAATGTACTCATCCTGCTTCTGTCATACCATAAGCATGTTTTCCATCATTAGCTCTAAATTTGACTTTTGGGGCACCTCAGAAGGGAATGGGGGTCTTTAAAAACCAGGGGGTACTAACATTCATTGGGGGCATATTTACTGTGTTTAGATTCGACTTATAAGAGAGATTCAAATGATTCTTCCAACCTGAATTATAGGTATTACAGTAAGGGTCAGTGGTTGGTCTCATGTTGAACTTTTGAACATAATTAACTTCATTAGGGTCCTGGAAAAAAAGACTCCCAACTTGATAGTGCAAAGATATATGCTCAATTGAATCACAAATTTTATAAGGGGATGCGGCACTTGAGTTCACAGAATTAACATTCAATTAGTCCAGTTTTTTAGTAATGTCATCTACTTTCGCAGAAAGTAAAGTAAAAGCATCAACTTCAAGCTTACCTCCAACCCGCCTGGGTTGGACTCGTTTAGTGGACCATTGAAAGTTATTAAGCACCATCTCCTCTATAAGGTTATAAGCTTCATCCTCGGTCTTACTCATTGGAATTCCTCCTGCCGTCGCATCAATAGTAGACCTCACAGCTTGGGTTACATCGTTATAAAAGGCCCGGATAATCATCCAGCGCTGAAGACCATGATGGGGACACAAACGCAGTAGTTCTTTAAAATGCTCACAGGCTTCATAGAGCATCTTGTCCTCTTTTTGCAGAAAGTTGCTGATTTGATTTCTCAGGCTCATTGTCTTGCTCGGAGGGAAGAATTTGGCAAGGAACGTTCTTATCAACTCGTCCCAAGTAGTTATGCAACTAGACGACAAAGAGTGCAACCAAGCCCTTCCTTTATCCCTCAATAAGACACGAAATAAGCACAAGCGAATCGCATTACTAGAGACTCCGTGTAACTTTAACAACTCTAAAAATACCGAGAGGTGGAGATTTGGGTTTTCCAAAGGAGTTTCGCCGAACTGAGATTGCTGCACCATGGAAATAAGTGGTGGCTTGAGCTTGAAGTTATTAGCATCCACAGCAGGCCGAGTTATGCTTTAGGCGATCCCTTGGACTCCGGGAGTAACGAAATCTTGAAGAGTCCTTCTTTCTTCACCCACCATATTTGAATTTCTTCTTACCTCGCGCCTTTGCTCTTCGATCCTTTGCTTTTTTTTTTCCCTTAAGCGAAAAGTCCTCTCAATCTCTGGATCGAGCTCATAAAAAATCAGACTTCGCATAAACTAGGAAAAATTTCTACAAGCACTTTCACCAACACTACCAGCGCAATTAAACAGGAAAAAGAAAAGTAACGAGAAAATAGAACAAAACAAAACAATAAAATGCTTAGTCACGTTCTTAAGCTAATACTCAATAGTTAGCAATATAGTCCCCGGAAACTTGACCAACGCTGCAAGCGCACATGTAGTCGTAGTATAGATAAAAGATACCACTCCTTAGGGACTAAAATAATCTATCGAGCCTAGTCTTGTCAGAATATGCTAAGCAAAACTCTATTTCAAGTGGTTTTGATTAACTACTGCAAATGAACTCGTCTAAATCAATAAGACAAAAATGTCTAGGAATTTCCGCAGTTACGGAAGAGAATTGGATCAAAATTAATAAACATGTGCTATTCTCTAATTGGTTAATTCCGATGAATTGTAATATTATCTTGAAATTTGATCTATTCTTTCGAAATCAATCAAATTTGCCTAAACTAAGCAAACGTTGTTCTTTCAAACTAACTTGACTTAATCCAAGTTTAATATATTCCATTACTTACTAGCCCTCCTAACATATAAATCTCTCTTTTGAAACGAAGTTATGCTAAGTGTACTCAAGCAGTCCAACAACCAAATATCGTCTTTTGAATGTTCACTCGATTGTTTCAAGTGTGCAAGTAAATTTTGGCCAAAAATTAACTCACAACATATCAAATACTTGATAGAACGAAATCAAACTAATCCTGAAAATAAGCACAATTGAATAAACTAAAATATGATCCAATACACATCCAAAAACTACTAAATTTCTAGACTAAGGAAAACTACTCAGACAAGATAAAAGATGAACAAACTAACCAAAAATTGGTGAAATCTGAATGGAAGGGGTTCAACTGAGATAGCCTTCACCAAGGGCTTCAGAACTGCCTCAAGATCAAAACTCTCAATTTCAAAACTGACACAAAAGCAAAAACTAAGCAAAGAATAAAATTTGAGAGAAAATAAACTAAACTAATCTTCACTAGGCTAACTCTACTCACTTTGCTTGCCAGGGATTGCTCTCCTTCACTGCTGAACGTCGCTATTTATAGGACATTCAAGTTGATCTCAGCCGCACAGCCGAGGAAAAACGAAGAGGCAGTAGTTACAGGCCTACCACGTTCCGTGGCATCCACCACGATCCAACAGTGGTTTGTGCTGGAACTCTTTTCTTGCTCTTTTCTTGCTCCACGGGCATAGCAACTCATGGATGACCGTGGGGCAGGTCAAAACATAGCCATTAAAGGGCAAATGCTGGGTAAAAAGACTAAAAATCCTGCAAAATACATAAAACAAGTACACCCAAGCATAAATTGAGAATATGAAAGTAAACAACATCATTGAGCATAAAATTCTCATTAAAAAGAGGCAAAATAGCCCTGAAAAGATGTATATATTAAGCATTTATCACTATGCTGACCTGCAAGAAGGTCAACATTAGTCCAGAGAAGGCCCCTCCGACACTTAAGTCAGTCTTAGGAAGAATTTGAGAAGCAAGCTCAAAGAGCAAAGAGCGCAGAGAGAGAGAGAGAGTTTTGTCAAAGTGAAAAGTAAATTGTAAGAGCCCCAAACAGCCCCCCTAAATGGGGAAAGTTGGGGTATTTATAGCCTTGGGGTTGGCCCCCAAGGCTAGGGAGGTAATTTTCCTATTAAGAGGTCAAATTATCATTAGACCCCCCTCAATATCTTTCTAGAAGCATGTGGTCAATTAGCGCTCCATGTTGACTCAGATGGTGCCACGTGTTACTTCCTTATTGGATGGGTCATTATTCACCCCAATCGGAAATCATGTTAAATTAATTATTTCAAAATAAGTTTTGTACTTTATTGTGTAATTGATTTTTATTCTATGATTCTATAATGGTTTGCCTTTATTGTTCACGATATTTATGTTAGATTTATTAGAATGCATGCCATTTAAGTTAATATGAATTCATATGATAATTTAAAGGGCTTAAATATGTAAAAAGCTTTAGTCTTTTGAGCATAAGTATCATCTTAATTGATCATGGATGACTCAAACCCATCTATTTTGATTTAGGAAATCGTTATAGATCTTTGTTAAATCAATTTATTGGTAAATTGGTTATAAGATGTTCGATGATGTTTTTCTAATGCTTAATGCTCTAGTTTGATTAAATTATTTTCCTAATGCTATGTTTATTAAAATTAGTATGGTTTATATTAGTGTCGAATCTAGAATAATATAAGGAAAACGGGGGAAGATTGCTTGTGGGTGTCTTTTAAAATCTAACTCAGGGAAAAATCAATTTGTGTGTTGATGATAAATATTAATTTGTATGGTAGATATAGATTATGCTTAGTGTTTTCTCAAATTAGTATCTTTGATAATTAGTCATTTGCATTTTAGATGATTGATTTAGTTTGTTAATTTTTATTCTTGAATTTATAGACTTTAACATTAAATTTTGTTTACCTCCAAAAAAATAGTAGTCTTTTAGATGCATCTTAATAATTTTGCTGTTATTTGTTAGTTTGATTTTCATATTAATTTTCAGTTCTATTTTTACTATTATTCACGGATTTGACAGAAATTAGATTAAAAATAGTTTCTTTTGTGTTTTTATGTCTTCTATGCCACTACTTTTACATTTAGATAGTATCCTACTCTACTGCTATTTAATTTTAAGAAATTTTAGAAATTATTTTATAATTTTTTAGAATTATTTTGTAAATTGGATACATATAGATTTTTACTTTAATAAATCTAAAAATTATGTTTTTATTTTTCCTTTTACATTTTAGGGTTTGATTAAGTCTCCAAAAATAGGTTTTACAATCTAAGTAATTTTATTATTTATTTTCATATTTGATTAAGTGCAATTTATTAGTTATCTAATTTTAGATTTTATTTTCTCATTTTATTTTCTATAATTTTTTGTTTTATTTTTTCTAAAATTAACTAGATATAATTATGGAAGTATAAATCTAAGCATTTGCAGATTATTAATTGAGGTTATTTTCTATGAATTTTGACGTACATTTTCTGCTTGATATTTTTTGTTTTAATTTTCAGCTTAATATTGTGAGAATATTTCTGTTTGTATTTTTTCAAAATAATTAGGTTGAGTATTTACCATTTTATTTTTAGAATTAGGATTAGCATATTTTGGACTAATACTGCATAATTTTTCATATTTTTATTTGTTTAATTTAATTTTTTAGCAATTAAAAGAAAAAAGTAAAAAAATATTATAGTACAGTTGATTGGAATGAAACTAGCTTGTTCTTATCTCTTTTCTTATGGGATCGATCCATACTTCCTTGTACTATATTCTTATTTAAAAGCCTTAGTAGTGGTTTGATTTTTTACTCTACGACAAGCTCTACAAATTGTGGCACCATTGCTAGAGAAAGAAAATAAAATTATTGGTTTATATCTATTTAACTTAACTACTTTTATTGTTTTGTTTTAACTCTAGTATTTTATTTTTGTAGTTTGTCATAGTTTATGATATTAAGGAGTCGTCGCATTGTCGAAGCAAAGAAGGAGCATACATTTGAGAAGTTTGAAAGTAAAGTAAGTGATTTTGAGTCTATCAGCTCTGAATCGGTAAATTCTGAAGACACAAAAGTTGAGATGGCTACTTTACGGGAACTTGTAATACCTAAATTAGAAACACAATCTTTGTCTATTATTTATCTTGCATTAGATCGACCACTGTGATGACAATTACATCCAAGTTCAAGACACATTTGATCTGATCTGAGCCGAAAAAATCCGATTTGAATTCGAGAAAAAAAATACTGGAGTCCGAGCCTGGCAAAAATAATTCGAGTCTGAGTCAGATTCATATCAGATTCGGAAAGAATGTAACATCTTATCTTATAATTTGATTCGACTATTTTACTAAATAATTAAAATTCAAATCTAAAACATTACAAATTTAAAGTTTACCCTTCAAGTTCAACCTTCAAACCTAACCCCCAATTTTTGATTTTAAATTTTTGATTTTAGAAATCTAAAGTCTATCATCCAAATCTAACTGTAAGTCCCAGACATCAACTCTTATTAGTCACTCTCTCTCTCTCTCTCTCTCTCTCTCTCTCTCTCTCTCTCATTCACTCTCAGTTTGACTTTATCGTAAGCCAGCCAGGAGCCACTCGACTCCATATCATTGCATATTGGCGTCATCTTTCTCATTGTTAGTCTCTCCTAAGTTTATATTAAATGTTCAAATATTTGGTTAACATGACAGGAAGGCGTATGTTATCGTATCGTTAAGTAGGTAGGCTAAGTTTGGATGGAAAAACACAATACAAAATTGTTGTGCGGAAAAGAAATCCATTCAGATCGGATTAAATTCGACTCCGATCTAATCTAACTCAAATCAGATTTGGACGTTCCCTTTGAACCGCTGGATCATAATCGGACCAGATTTTTGGATCTGAAACGTAATCGAATTCGGATTCAGATGTTCTAATATCCTATCTGAATCTGGTCCGTTGTCATCCTTACCGACCACTGAAGCTGGACTCTGGATTTTTAAACTTACTGCCTAAGTTTTATAGATTGCCTAATGAGGATTCATATGTTCATGTTAATGAGTTCACTATTACATGTTCGACCATGCAACCTGTGGACATCACCTAGGACCAAATTAGGTTGAGAGCCTTTTCTTTTTAGCTTTAGGATAAGGCCATAGATTGGCTACATTACTTACCCCTACAACATTCACTACATGGACTCAAGTTCATAAAACATTTTTAGAAAAATTTTGTCCAGGATCTAGAATTGGATCTATTAGAAAAGAAATATATGGCATTAAACAAATGAATTGCGAAAATTTTCAAGAGTATTAGAAATGTTTTAATAAACTATGTGCTAGTTCCCCCCCCCCTCAACATTAAATTTCTGAAAAAATTATTGATCTAATATTTTTTGAAGGTTTATTGCCTATAGATAGAATCATGATAGATGCTGCTAGTGGGGGTTTTAGTTAATAAGGCTCCAACTCAGGCTAGAGAATTGTTTAGTATTATGGCCCAAGACACCCAACAATTTAGAACTAGGGAATCTCAATTTAGGAAGATCAACGAGCTTAGTTCAGCTCTATCTGTAGAGACCCAATTGCCTCGTATCATTGCTATGCTGAACAAGCTTATCACTATTGGGAGTTCATAAAGCAGTTGTGTGTGGTATTTGTTGCTTAGAAGGACATGCTACTGATGCATGCCCACACTTCAAGAGGGGGGAGAAGGATATGAATGTTATGTTTTCTAAGCAAGTCAAAGGAAGTAAGACTCATACTCCAACACTTATAATGAAGGATAGAAAGACCACCATAATCTTAGGTATGGACTTGGGAACAACCCCCCAAGTTTTGACTAACCACAACATCAACCATCTGCTTAGGATAGAGTAAATTTCCTTTTCGAGCAAGTTATAAAAAATATGGATGACCAGAAAAAGGAGATTGACATTGGGTTTTAGAACATGAAAATGATTCTTAAATAGGTCCAAGAGGGACAAACTCTTACTACTACCATAGTTTGTAATCTACAGGCCCAAATGCAACATAGGTTGCCATCTCAACCTTTCTAGAACCCAAAGGAAAATGTGAGTGTCACAACACTTAGGAGTGGGAAAGAGTTGAAGGAACCTGGGAAGAGTAGAGAAGAAGAACAAGAAATAGAGGTCAACGAGCCTGAACCAAGTAAGGACCAGGATCCCACCTCTACCAAAAAGGAAGTAGGTGAGAACAAGGAATCTTATAAGCCATTACCACCTTTTCCTAGTAGATTGAGTGAGAAAACTTCTAGGGTAAACGTAACGCCCCAAAATGCATAGGTTTTACTATTTGTATTCACCCTTGTAAAACCCTTAATTAGAACTAATAACCTCAATGATAGGGGCGTTACCACCGTCCAAAAGGACAAGGCTTGAAGCATGTCTACTAGAAATAATATAGTTAGGCATAGCTTCAACCATACACATTCACACATGGCCAAACCATATACAATCAACTGTTAATCAACATAAGGTTTATACACCACAGTAAAGCAATTTACCGTAAAATTTACACCTCCATCCACTGAAGGTTTCAAAACACAGCTCCAAAAATATGCATGTACTATGTCACTATATATCCATCCAGATTCCCTCGCTCAAGTTATTTTCTCCAGCTGGTTTGCTGGCATGATGGTGATTCACTGAGCGTTTGCCTAAAATAAAACATGAAAAGCATTTCGAATAGTGAGCCAAAGCTTAGTACTTACATTCCTGTATTGTTAAATGATCTCTGCACAAATTGGTTTGGCGCCTGCTTTGCAATTCATTTTAAGTTAAAATAGCGAATAAGATAAATGTAAAACTGCATTGCTAGTTATTATTTGATAGTAAACCCCTTGATACTATTATGATCTATGGATAGGTGTACACCTGCCAAGCCGATTGGGGGACATGGCCTGAGGCCACGCGGGTAACTGAAGGGCAATACCCTATAATTGATAACTGATGGGGTCACTAATTACACGACAAATCACTGATTAAACTAATTCATTGATGTACCTACCAAAATGTTATAATTTTGACAAATACGTTCTGATTTTTAAAAATACAGGCAATGAACGTACTTAAAGTCTTTAAAATGCAATCTCATATGATGACATTTATGCATAATGGGAAATGATAGACTAGGCCCTATTTCTGCTTAAGAAATATAATCGTAGGTAAATGTGGTTAGTAACCAACATTCACTCCCATAATTTGTAACTTTAATGCAAATTGATTAATAAAAAGGACATCCACAATTCAAACAATTCAATATATGATAACTTACACCAAAACAATTTGAAAAATAAATAAGTTAGGGTCACTAAACTCGAAGAAACAAATTGGAGCAAAATAGACCAAAATGAAATAATTGAGGTGATAATGAAAAGACTTTAATGGATATAAATCGAATATGGATTTTTGGTATTTCTAAAATGGATAATAAAAGGTTTAATGTCAAGAGGGGTATTGTGAGGTTAAGGAAACCTCATATAAGCCTAACTTGGCCCGATAGACACCGATCTTGAGTAACTACTCTTCCCACTTCTCAAATTTCATTCTCATGCCCATTTAACTCAGTTTTCTAACTCAAGTAAGCTTTTATACACAATCAAAGTTATTGAACTCACTAAACTTTGTAATTTCTTTGCAATATCCATAATTATTTAGAAACTACTGATAATATCTCCAAATCTCACAATTTCTTTCCTCCCTTATATCACCGTTTCAAGGTCTACTTTAGAAAATTCATATATTTCACCCTCGACCTCAAATAGAGCCCTAAAATCCCAATATGAAAAGCTTGAAAAGTCCTACAACACTTTCATTCATGGTGTAAAACCTAATTACCACAACACAGCTCCTAAAATTGGGCTTAAACAGAACTGTGCATAGCTTTTGCATATGCTACACAGTTTTAGCAAATCGGTCATAACTTTTTTCACAAACCTCAGAATGAAGTAATTCCAAAGGCATTTCAAAGTTAACTCATTGATCTATCTATCTACCAAAATTCATAATTTTTTATATACCAAACAGTGCCAGTTTAATCACAAAGGGAGCCTTAATGTGTGTCTGTTCACAGGTCTATTGTCCATGCTCTCAACATTTTCTTCATATAATTCCCTCTAAAATTACTCTTTAAAATCACTAACCCATGATTTGGTCCTTAGCATCACCTTACAAAGCCATTCATCAAATTTTCAATTCTTCTCTTTCCAAGAACACTTAAAACACCTCCATAATCTTACTTACTTGTATAAATGTACAAAATAGCCTCTTTTGGTCACTTTTGGGATTTTTCATAATCCACTAAATTTGACAAAACTCATGTACTGTCATTCTTTTAAGTCAATAATGCATCCAACCTCCAAATTCCATCTAATTCAATCCAAATACACACTTGATTCAAAAATCAATAACCCTAGCATTCTTTTTTATCAAACATCATTTTCACATTAAGCTTGCATGATCATGTATGATTTCAATTCTTACATATTTCAAAACTTAAGCAACCATAACAAAACATCAAAATTAGCATTCTTTTTTATCAATATATCATGATCCATAAACAAAACATCCATAAAAACCAAAATTAAACAAGATAAGGGTTGGGGATTACCTCAATTGTAGGTTTAAAAGAAGAGTTGGAGGTGGAGTTTGGTGGTTGTGGGAGTTGAGGGGGTGGCGGCTGGTGGCTAGGGTGGTGGCTAACTAGCAACTGGGGGGTAGCAGCAATCGTGGCCAGGTCTGGCTATGGAGGTGGAGGAAAGAGAGGGGGAACAGGAAGAGAAAAAACGAGATTTGGCCTTTGCTTGATAATTGTTTAATTTCTCTTGTTATTTGGCTGATTTTATATGACCATAAAGTAGCTTTTGCTAATTGAAATTTAGCACAAATGAGGGTGACTAATTAAATTCAATCACACCAAATTTTTGGACCTTAAATTGGGCTCAATTGAGTTGGGCTCGAGAAAAATAATGCTCCATTGCGATCAAATTTTTATGTAGCTTGGAATTAAATTTTTGTGATGTTATAAAAAATAATTTAAATCCTTTAAAACATATTTATCAGGGTCGGATGTCGATTCATCCAAAATTTTATGATAATAAAACCCGAATTGTAAAGTGGGGTCTAAATGGAATTTTCCCAACCGGGATAATTAAATGCAATCATTAAATATGAGAAAAATAATAACTTAACTTAATTAAATAAATAAACATGACTTAGAGTCAGACTATTACAGTAAATAAGGAAAACTAAGAGCTCTTAGAAACATTTAAGAAGGTAACGATCAACATCCTATCCTAGATGTTGTTAAGCAGATGCCTCGTCATGCAAAGATCCTTAAAGACCTTTGTACTGCAAAACAAAAATTGAAAGGAAACGAAAAGGTAAGAGTAGAAAACGTGTCTGTTGTGCTCCAAAAGAAGCTCCCCCCTAAGTGTAAGGACCCATGCATATTCTGTATTCCTTGTAAAAGTAGAAACATTTGCTTTGATATAGCCATGCTCAATTTGGAAGTCTTTATTAATGTAATGCCTAGGTTCATTTACAATAAACCGAACTTAGAGGAGTTAAAGAAAACTAGTATAATTATTCAGTTAGCTGATAGGAGCAATGCATACCTAGATAGAGTCTTAGATAATGTCTTAGTCCAAGTCAATGAGCTTATTTTTTCAGCTGATTTTCATGTATTTAACATGTGTGATGCATGTAATGACATTTCAATATTGCTTAATAGGCCATTTCTTAAAACATCTAGATAAAAATAGATGTGCATGGAGAAACATTGACTATGAAATTTGATGGTGAACTTATTAAGTTCAATATTTTTAATGTCATGAGATTTCCTACTGATGTGAACTATCTTTGTGCACTTGATATGATCGATGAATTGTCCCAAGATGTTTATGAATTATCTCGTGGAGATGAATGATTAACCGTGCTTAGTCAGGGTTTAGATCAATTTGCGTTTCAAAATGTACCCTGCTGTGTTGTTGATGAGGTAGTAGATACCATAGAGTCTTTATTGGAACTGCACGTAATTAACAAACCTAAGAAACTAGAATTGCATGAAAGTAACACAAAGCTGCTACCCTCTTGCATTTCACCCCCTAAACTAGAATTGAAACTATTGCCTAAAAATCTTAAGTATACTTATTTAGGGGATCATGAGACCTTACATGTTATAATCACTTATGCACTTATATTTGAACGAGAGGATAAATTTATTAGGGTGCTTTGAGAACATAGTGAAGCATTAGACTGGACTCTAGTAGATCTTAAAGAACTTAGCCCCACTTTATGTTTACATAAAATCTCATTACAATTAGATGCTAAGCCTAAGAGAGATCCTCAATGAAGACTGAATCCACCTATGATGGAGGTAGTTCAAAAAGAAATTATTAAGTGGTTGGATGCTGGAGTGATATACCCCATATATGATTCTAAGTGAGTTAGTTCTATTCATGTGGTTCCTAAAAAGAGGGGAGGGGGGACAATGGTAGTTTAGAGTGGCTAAAGAGTGTGCATTGATTATATAAAGCTAAACAAGGCTACAAAGAAAGACCATCTTCCCTTACCCTTCATGGATCAAATGTTAGAGAGATTAGCTGGGAGGTCACACTATTGCTTTTTTTATGATATTCATATTATATTCAGGTCCCTATAGCTCTAAAGGATCAGGAAATGACCATCTTACCTATCATTTTGGCACCTATGCCTTTAGAAGAATGTCATTTGGTCTGTGTAATGCTCCTACTGCATTTCAGAGATGCATGATGAGTATTTTCTCAAATTTTATCACTAGAATTATGGAAGTTTTCATGGATGATTTTATTATGCATAGGGATTCATTTGATGAATGCTTACATCATCTCACTTTAGTGCTTAAGCGTTGTATTAAGATTAATTTAGTGCTTAATTTTGAAAAGTGTCATTTCATGGTGGACCATGGGATAATACTAGGATGTGCACTGTCATATAAGGGATTAGAGGTTGACAAGGCTAAAGTAGACATCATTCAATCTTTTCTCTATCCAAAGTGTGTCAAGGAGGTGAGGTTATTTTTTGATCATGTTGGGTTTAATAAAAGATTTATTAAAGATTTTTTTGAGATTGCCTATCATTGATGTGCTTTACTTGCAAAAGATGCTCTATTTGATTTTAATGAGGACTATAGGAGAGCTTTTGACCATTAAAGTTGAAATTGAGCACCACTCCAATAGTACAACCCCCTAATTGGGCCCTGCCTTTTGAAATAGTGCGTGATGCTAGTGATAAGGCAGTACGGGCTATCTTAGGTCAAAGAATATGGAATACCTCATTTGATCTATTATGCTTCCAAAACTCTAGACCCAGCACAGTGTAACTACACTACCACATAAAAGAAAATGTACGCTATTGTTTTTGCTCTAGAAAAGCTTTATCCTTATCTATTAGATGTTAAAGTTACTGTTTATACTGATCATTCTACTACT
This sequence comes from Carnegiea gigantea, assembly GCA_029747015.1. Taxonomy (NCBI): domain Eukaryota; kingdom Viridiplantae; phylum Streptophyta; class Magnoliopsida; order Caryophyllales; family Cactaceae; genus Carnegiea; species Carnegiea gigantea. The sequence continues at coordinate 260,172 of JAKOGI010000471.1, read as the reverse complement.
AAATATCTGTTGAGTAAGAATGGCTCAAAACCTAGATTGATTAGATGGGTCTTACTACTGTAAGAATTTCAATTGGAAATTAGAGACAAGCCAGGAACTGAAAATTTAGTAGCTGACATCTAAGTAGGCTAGAAAATAGGGAGAGTGGTAATCCATTGAGTGATTGTTTTTTGGATAAGACCTTATATTTTATCACTGATAGGTTGCCTTAGTATGCTAATATAGTTAATTACATAATTACCAAAACCTTTCCTAAAAATTTATCTATAGCCAAAAGGAGAAGATAAGACCCGATCTACATATTATCTTTGGGATAAGCCATATTTATGGAAACTTTATGGAGATCAAATCATAAGGTGTTATGTAGATGAGTGAATTTTATTCTATTTTAACTTTCTGTTGCTCTTCTGAAAGTGGGGGACATTTTGGACCTAAAAGAAGAACATAAAAAGTTCTTGAATGTGGATTTTATTGGTATAATATTTTTAGAGATGCCTATGAATTTTGTAAAAGATGTGAATCATGCCAGAAGATAGTTAATTTATCTAGAAGGAATCAAATGCCTCTGCATAATATGTATGTTTGTGAGGATTTTGATGTATAGGGAGTTGATTTCATGAGACCTTTTCCCTCTTCTTTTGGTTTTACTTACATTCTTATGCTCATTGATTATGTATCCAAGTGGATTGAAACTGTGGCTATTAGAGCTGATGATGCTTAAAATGTGGTGAAGCATGTTAAATCTCTTATTTTGCATAGATATAGGGTGCCTAAAGCAACCACTAGTGATAGAGGAGCATAGTTTAATAATAAAACCTCAAGTGCCTTGTTAGCCAAATATCATGTAACTCATAAGGTGTTAACTGGTTATCATCCCCAAATGGCCAAGCTGAAATTTCTAATAAAGAGATCAAAGGCATATTAGAAAAAGTTGTACAGGCAGATAACAAAGATTGCAGTCCTAGGTTAGATGAAGCTATATGGGCCTATAGAACTACATATAAAACACCTATAGAACTGCATATAAAACACCTATAGGTATGTCACCTTAGAAGTTAGTTTTTGGTAAAGCATATCATCTCCCTGTAGAGTAAGAGCATAAATCCTATTGGGCTATAAAGTAATGTAATTTAGATTATTAACTAGTAGGAAAGGAGCGTAAGTTGCAATTGCAGGAATTGGAAGAGATTCGTCTAGAAGCCTATGATAATTCAGTTGTGTACAAATGTAAAACCACTAGTTTTCATGATGTCAAGCTTAGTAGAAGAGAATTTCAAGTTTGTGGAAAGGTGTTGTTATTCAATTCAAAATTGAGACTTTTCTTGTAAAGTATACTCCAGACGCTAGGAGCTCTTAAGATAGTAAAGACTTATCCATATGGTACTGCTGAAATTAAATCATTTTCTACTAACAAGATTTTGAAGGTAAATAGCCACAGACTAAAGCACTTTTATGAGGAGATCAGGCATGCTTAATGGAGGAGATCCGATTAGAAGATCCATGAGTTTTATTTGCGTTGAGCCAACAACAGTGAACAAGGGCACTAATTGGGAGGCAACCCAATGTTTTTAGGGCAGTATACATTTAATTATGCTTTATCTTAATTATTTTTATCATTTTGCATGCATTAGGGACAATGCATGAATTAAATGTTGTGTAGGGGGGTGCATCCTACATTTAGGTCTTGCATTTTTCATTCTTGAAAAAAAGGGAAAAAAACCAAAACAAAAAAAAAAAAATAGTCTTTTTGCGCCTTTCTTATAAAATAATGCATTGCTTAAAATTTTTCTGTTTTACTATTTTCAGTTTATTCCTTTGCGAGTGAAACTTCTGAGCAAACTACATATCATTCAAGAGTAGTTTGGGTTGATCCTCATATATCTCTTTAATGAGTAGCTGTCAAGATTATCCATTTTATTTGATCATATTATATAGTCTCTTTAGAGCTAATAAAAGGGCTTAGTATGTTCTCCTAGACTGTTGAATTCGTAGAATAGCTCATTAAAATTGTGAGTTTTCTTGTCTTGGGGGAAAAAAAACAAAAAAAAGAGAGAAGAGAAAGAAAAGAAAGACGTTGGCTTACCAACACAGGTTGGTTCATGTGATACGTCAGTTGCTCCCCTTAAGCGGCTTGTGTACGGAGAATACCTGTGCTGGAAGAGTTAACCCTGTTTAAGGTCATCTACAACTCAAAACATGTCAACAAATAGTTTATAAAAAAAGAACAAAAAGGACATTAGATTACCAACATGGGTTGGAGTAGGTGGTTTGGCACCTTTTCCCCTCAAGTCTAGGTCTCAAGTTGAGTTTTATGTATGAAGTAACCCATGTTGGGAGAGTCATACCCCTTTTAGGCCGATCAATGACTCGAACCACACTAATAGTTAAAAAAAATGCAAGGTAAGTTTAGAATCAAATTTAATGAGTTATTTCTTCTAGTTTAATTGTCTTTATAGCCATACTGCACCTCAATTTTTCATATATTAAACTTTTTAAACTTCTTGATTAGTGTATGCATGCTTTAAAGAGATAGATGAATATTTGTTCTTGCTTAAAGAGATGTTGTGAATCATTAGTAGTTGCTTACTTGTTGGAGGGAAAACTAATTAATTTTGAATGAAACTTTTTTTAAAGCAAGTCAATGCCTAGTGTAAATTTCATATTTTATGTATAACTTTATAAGAAAAAGGGATAGTTTTTAGGCCAAGTCTTAGATCTCTTTGCATGAGGACGTCCAAAATCTAAGTGTGGGAAAATTTGTTAAGTCATAAGTAATGCATATTTTTAACAAAGATTTAGGTTATGTTACATATAATATTTTATCTAATTTACTTTATTTTATCTATTTTTTAGGTTGAGGTTAATAAAGTGAAGCGGAGAAGAAAAGATGTCGAAGCGTGGGTTTTATTTATCGAATGATTTACGAGAAGTTTTATCTATTCAGTTCAAAAATAATTATTTATGAAAAATATTAATTTTCATATAATTTATTTGAACTATGATTATTACTCCAAATCGAAGAGGAATTGGAAGAATTAGAAGAGAAGAAATCCAACAAAAACCCTAATAACATTATTCATACTATAAACTCACCATCTCCTAACACCACCTCTTCACCATCACAATCTTCCCGCCTCCTCACCCTCCTCATTGTATCACCATCACACGTCCACTTTCACGACATTATCATCTCTAGCTTAGTCACTGCTAATTATCTTCAACAATTGACAACATCATTTATGCCATCATATTATCATCCTCATTACTTCATCATCACACTGTCTGCTTTTCAGCTTGCCTAATGTCACCATCTCATCACAAATATCATTATCAATGAGCGGGGTATTATTGTTTTTAGTTTATTTTAGACTTGTAATTAAAAATGAGATTCATAATTAAGTATTGTGTTTTAATTTTTAATATGTGTGGGTAGTTTTTATATACTTAACATAATCTATTTGAAACCATGTTGAATTAATTATTTTGAAATAAATTTTGTACTTTATTGGGTAATTGATTTTTATTCTATCATTCTATAATGGCTTGTATTTGTTATTCACGATATTTGTGTTGGATTAATTAGAATGCATGCCAATTAGTTTAATATGTATTTCATATGATAGTTTAAAAGGGTTAAGTACAAAAAAGCTTTAGTCTTCTGAGTATAAGTATCACCCTAATTGATCATGAATTAATCAATTTGTTAATAAATTCATTACAAGGTATTAGATTATATTTTTCTAATACTTAATGCTCTAGTTTGATTAAATTCTTGCACTGGTGCTAGGGTTCTTAAAACTAATAGAGTTTATATTAGGGCTATATCTAAGTAAACTATAATCTAAGCAAAAACAGGGAAGATCCATTCATGGGTGCCTTCTACAGTCTAACTCATGAAAAAATCAACTTGTGTGTTGATGATAAATATTAATTTGCATGGTGGATATAAACAATACTAAGTGTTTTCTTAAATTTGGTCTCTTTGATTATTATTTGTTTGCTTTTTAGTTGATTTATTTAGTTTGTTAATTTTTATTCTTAAATTTACAGACTTTAATATTTAAATTTTGTTTAACAACCCCCCCAAAAGATTAATCTTTTATTTTTGCCTTAATAATTTTAGATTAATTATATTTTGAATTTTATTGTGGTTTAATTTTCAGACTAATTTTCTGTTCTATTTTTGCTATTATTTACTAGTTTGATAGAAATTAGGTGAAAAATAGTTTCTTTTGCATTTTTATGTAGTTTATGCTACTTTATGGTTTAGAGAGCATCCTACTATGCTCATAATTTTCAAAAACTATTTTATAATTTTTCAGATTTATTTTGTGAATTGGATATGTGCAGGTTTTTACTTTAATAAATCTGAAAAAATATTTTTTATATTTTTCATTTTATATTTTTACGGTTTGATTAAGTCTCAAAAATTAGGTTTTACAATCTGGATGTTTTTATTATTTATTTTCGTATTTGTTTAAGTGAAGTTTATTAGTTATTTAATTTCAGATTTTATTTTATATTTTTATTTGTTGCAATTATTTCTTGTGTCATGTTTTAGAAATTAATTGGATATAATTATGGAAATATAAATCTAATTATTTGTAGATTATTAATTGAGGTTATTTTCTGTGAATTTTAACATAAATTTTCTACTTGCTATTTTCTATTTTAATTTTCAGTTTAATATTGCGAGAATATTTCTGTTTTTATTTTTCTAGAATAATTAGATTGAGTATTTACTGTTTTATTTTCATAATTAGGATTAGCATATTTTGGAGTAACATTGAGTAAGTTTTCAGATTTTTTTTGTTCAATTTGATTTTTTTAGCTATTAAAAGAAAAGAGTAAAACAAATATTAAAGTAGTAAATTTGATTGGATTGAAACTAGCTTGTTCTTATATGTTTTCCTGTGGGATCGATCTCTACTTCCTTGTGCTACATTCTTATTTAAAAGTCTTAGTGGCGGTTTAATTTATAACTCTACGACAAGCTCTATGATATGCAAAAACTTTACATACATAGGAGAATTAGCTGTAATGGTTATTCATTTAGTTTTTTCTTATGTTTTTAAAAAATAATAAACATCATTACATTACTTAAAATTCTTTACATTCATACATTAGTTTATTACATTTTTAAATTCAATTTTATGGATTGCAATACTTGTGCCCCTGCCTTGTTTGATTCCTAATTTTTAAAAATTGAGGTCATGTTCATGCCAGTGTCATATCGACGTTGTCATATAAGTGTCCATGCATCATAGCATCAAAGCTTTATGATTGGCATAAGACTTTTTGACCAATTGATTAAGCACCATTACATCCGGGTATAATTTTAGCACGTGATCTTAGTCTCTTAACCACCACCCCCCCCCCCCAAAAAAAGCATCAAAGCCTAAATATGTTCACAATTGGTAACATGAAGATGACATAGCTACTTCAAATGTCCATGGATTGATGATCGAAGGCTGGATGTCCGACAGCTGCTTGAAGTGTGAAACTTGAACCTATATGTTCCCAATGTTGGTCGTCATGTCTAAGATAATAACAAACAAAAACTGCTAAAACCTATGTACATCTCAACAGAACTTGCATCAAAAGAAAAAAACAGCTCAAATAAGGACATTCGCAGCCTGTGAAATGCACCAAGGTTTAGGCTCGCATGTGACACGCATCGACTCCAGCCTGCGACACCATGGAGGAGAATGCGGGGACGGAACTCTACACAGTTTTATCCCGTGAGCTTTTTCTCTTGTCCTTTTCTGACCCAAAATGCGTCATTGCACTGCAGATTCTGAATGGAGTGACACGTTTTGATGCTGGCAAGTTAAAAAAAAAAGGTGAAAAGCTGGAAATAGCCATTGGACTTAGAAGTTGGGCAAGTTTTTTGGGCTATGTGTTGTAGCCGTTGCATCCAACGGCTATTTTAGGGCTTTTGTTTTTTCGGAATGATAATTGTGTAAAATATGAAGGTAGATGTGTGAAAAACAAAATTCAAATTATCTCCTATTCTCTCAATCTGAAAAATACTATTTGTAGTTGTTTGGAAGTAGAGTGTTGGAAGTGAAGAGGAAAAAAATTGTGGTAAGTGGTAAACAATTATTATTTAGCTATGTTTATTGATTTAATTAAATTAATTGTATGGAGTTATATTTTTGAACTAATAATTTTTGTTTATGGCATTGTTGTTAGATATTTGGGAGGTGTTTTTGTGAGATTGAAGAATCCAGATAAAGTGAAGTGAACTGAAGAAGTTTGTAAGAAATTTGAAATTTTCATTAGTTTGACAGAAATTAAAATGTGTAAAAATGAATATGTGTAAGTGAAGTATGAAGTTTTCATGAATTAATTGGATAGAAATTAAAATATGAAATACTTAACATTTGAAATTTTCATTAATTTGATCGAAATTAAAATATATAAAATTAAAAATGAAATGAAAAGGTTTAAAATATGATATTGGATTTAATTGTTCCCCACATTATTCGCATATGTTTTAGAGCTTGGTACAATATTTGCAAGTTGAAATTTAATTTAGGTGGTTGTATGAAATTGTACTTGAAAATTAAATTGATGTTTAACATTGAATCTTGGAAATTAAATTTACGTTGAATTCATGTTACAATGTTGAAAATCTTTTGCATGTTTAATTAGAAAAGATGTTACATGTTTAAGTCTTTGGTAGTTATAAATGTTTGTTTTATGTATTTATTTGGTTTATTAAATTTATAAACTTAGTTAGCATTTTTGCATGTTAAATCTAGTTGAAGTTGAAAATTGTTACAATATATTTAACTTAGTTGTTAGATACACATGCTTGTGTTTTGAGTTAATAAGTAACATGTACATATGTTTACCAATTTATGCCTTTCACGTGTAGAATTAAATTGAACATTGACATCTTTAATTGTAAAAGAAGTTAGAACTTTATCTTTGTAGGCTTTCATGATTGTAAAACGTGATATGTTTAATGTTTAATTTAATGGGTTATCTTTTAATTACACTATTAGAACATGGTTAAAGACCATACAAGTGCAATTTTTGAAGAAGTTAGAAATTTAATTTATACTTTACAATGTTTAATTTATTTTTAACTCCATGTGTACAATGTTGACGATCGGTTGCATGTTTAATTTAAAAGGATGTTATTAAAATACATCTTTGAAGTCTTATGTAATTCTAATTTTTTGTTTTACATATTTGTTTGATTTATTAAATTTATAATCTTGGTTAATATAAGGTCGAAATTAAGTCGGAGTTGGAAATTATTATAATATATTTGTAATATTGGTTCATTTGTTTTGTAAGTGTCAAATTGAAGTGTGATATCAATTCATTTGCAATATATTTGTAATACGCGTTGTATGTATATGATTGGACTAATTTGATCATGCTACTTGTTTTATTAAATGCTAAGTTAGTATGTTCGATTTATTAACTTTGGTATGTTCATGTTGAACTAAATGTTAAGTTAGTATATTTGAATTAATATGTAAGATGTTAAATCCCATGATTTGTTTAAAGAAACTTATGTAATATATTTAGTTTTTAATTGTTAGAATATATTTATATTCTTAGGCGATTTGTTTGATATTTGTAATCTTAGATGAATATTTTTTGTAATTTCGTGTTGAATTAATGTTAACTTAGTATGTCTTAATTATTGTGGTAAGATGTTCAATCTCATGCTTAGTTTAAAATAATTTAAATGCTAAATCACATTTGCAGTTTTAAATTATTTAAGTGTTAACTTACCATTCTTTAACTTGGTTTGAATTTTTAATTGAAAATTTTATTCCTTTTATTATTTGAAATTTATTGAATAGTTAGAATGAAAAATTGTTCACTATAATATAGGTGAACATAATATGGACCCAAATGACATACAATCATTCATGCACCTATTTACCGGGGACGAGTCACAATGTAAACCAGAAAATAGTTCAAACCTTCCCCCATGGCCCTCGAATTGGCAATGCTATCCACCATCATATAGCCCTTCACATTATTCCCAACAATACCCGCCACAATACCCCCCAAACTGGCAGCATTACCCACCACCACAAAACATCCCACCACAAAGTTTTAGCCACGGATCAATGCCCCCTCCATGTTACCCACCCCATGCAACCTCCTTGTACGACCTCACCAGCTCCTCGTCCGACCTCACCAGCTCCTCGTCCTCCACCTAGTATAGTGAGCAAAAGTTTTGACCTCATGCATTGGTAGGTATTATTAAAGGACTAACCTAAATGGGAAACCTTCTGCGATTAATCTGTGGAGGCATCTTCCGAATAGTTGAGAGTAAATGAAGTGGGGCGTACTCTGAAAGTGACACCCCTAGCACCTAGGGCACCCCTAGTACACCTGCCACCCCCGCAACTCCTGCTAGTAAAGATACACAAACTGAAGAAGTTGGTGGCCTTATCTGCACCATAAGAAGAAAAGCTGCGAAAATAAAGGTGAAGAACCAAGTCACAGACCAGGTGTTGGATCTAGTGACCAAAGAAATGTCAACTTTAGGGGCTACAAATTTGAAGAACACCACCAAGTTCGAAAGCTATGTCCTAGCATAGGAGAAGAAGGCGGAGGCAGCGCTAAAAGCTGTGGAATTAAGAGATCAACAACAATCCCTGAAAGAAAGGAAGCAGCGCCTTAAGGAAATGAAGTACGAGGACAGTATGTTGAGAACGAATATTGCTCAGATGTGTCCTGAAGATCAAGCTCGATATGTCACAACTCTAGAAGAATTTAAGAGTCGCTACCATCAAAAATCATCCTCTTTTGATTTTTACAAGTCTTTAGATTGAAACCTCTATTGTAGTGTAACAAAATGGTTGCTATGTTACGTTTATGGTGTTCTCTGCTGTGTTTTAAGGGAACATTAGTTGCGTTGGAAACCTTTTTATTTGTGCAATGAAATATTTATCTCTAAGTTGATGCATTGATGTATAAATTCACAATTAGTTGTTTCAAAATTTTAATATTTAATGAAGGGTTGATTTCCTAAGAATATATGTAATTCTATATTTGAGTTACATTTGTAACTTTATGTTTCCCGTGGTATTCCACAATGAGTGATTCACAACTCTCCTCTATTTCGTGATCCTCATCAGATGGTTTGAGCTTCATCCCAGAAGAATCCAGTGATGATTCACCGATATTGAAAAATATCGTCAATAATGAAACTGGCCCAAAGTTATTAGAGTTGGCTTTGAAGATTAGACAAATTAGACAACAAAACAGGGCTTCATCATCATCATCCAAAGCAAGAAAGAAGAAAAAATTTATAAAGAGAGATCAATAACAAGCACCTGATCGCCTCAACAAAGACTACTTCGCCGAAGACTCCATCTACAACAAAACCCATTTCCACTTTAGATTTCGTATGCGAAAGCACTTGCTCCTTCACATAGTTGACGCCTTGGGGAGTCGTTTTTAAGTACTTTCAGTTACGATATGATGGTCTCGGTAGGAGTGGGTTGTCTTCCCTCACCAAGTGCACCGCAGTATGCGAATGTTGGCTTATGGTATATCGACAGAGTGTGTCAATGAATACCTAAAGATTGGTAAAAGCACAGTTATGAACTGCATGAAAAATTTTGTTGTTGGGGTCATTCAAGTGTTTGGGAAGAGTACTTAAGAAAACCAACCCAGGCTGATGTTGATCGTTTATTAGAAGTGGTAGAAGCTCGTGACTTCTTGGGTATGTTAGGAAGCATCGACTGTACGCACTGGGAATGGAACAATTATCCAACTAGTTGGAAATGAGTGTTTGCAAAAGGGAAATAGAAAGTTCCAACTTTGATTCTTGAAGCTGTTAATTCCTATGACCTTTGGATATGGTATGCATTATTTGGGTACCCGTGAAGCCGCAACGATTTAAACATTCTTCACCGATCCGATATTTTCCAAGAAGTGTATGAGGGTCGGGGTCTAAAATGCGAATATGTTGTCAATGTTTGCAAGTACAATATTGAATACTTTTTGTCTAACAATATTTATCCGAGATGGGCCACCATCGTCGAGACTATCCCTCTTCCTCAAGAAGCAAAGATAAAATTGTTCGTTGGGCGTCAAGAGTTTATTGGGAAGGATATGGATAGAGCATTTGGGGCTCTACAAACTCGATTCGCCAAACTGAATTGGGTATGATAATGCAGGCATGTGTTATACTCCATAACATGATCGTTGAGGGCGATCGTTATTCATATGACCTTCCTTTTGAATGTGATGATGTGAAGTACAACAACCCACAACCTAATGTCCGACGGGACCAGCATCCGTTGTTATGCCACCTACCTTCGTAAGTTCATGACCAAAAGTTATATGCACGTCTCCGATCACGCTTGGTTGAAGAAATATGCAATCGACATACGGCGCAACGATGATCACAAACGTAGTTGTTATGTATTATTTATCGACCTTCTGCGTTGAATTTTTTTAATTAGTCGAACGTTTGTTTTGTATTTTTTTTAAATATCAAATCTTCGTATTGTATTTTGTTTTCAATATCATTCTTATTGCATTGATTTTTATTCAATTGTACTTTTTATTCTATCTTCTTTCTATCGTTTAACCAATACAAATTAAGTGATCAACTTTACGAAAACTTAAAATAAAATTATCCATTTTTATGGTCAACAAAATAAATATTTCGTAGTTCTGAAAATAAAAAACATTCATATAAGTTACAAAGTTAAAACAGGAACACAAAATTAAAAGAATAAGTAATAAATTATGTTTAATAGTGGGTTCCATAACAAATATTTAATTTAATTATCCTGAAATGAATTCTATTGGCTGGGAAACTAAATAAAATGCAAGTAAAACTTCTGACGTGGTAGATCTGAAATCCAAAACAGGCTGAGAATGCCATTAGTATTTGCAATTCGGTGCATGGACAAAAACCTGCCACATTCAACACCTTCACACCAAACATAGGCGGGACTCAAAGGTATGACTTGGATTTGAAGCGAGCCTCCAAGCTCCAAAGAGGAGAGAGCACTCAGAGCAGCACAAAGCAAATTTCTTTTTGCATGTAGCATGTATACTCCAAAAACATCCATTCACCTCCCCATGCCTCCCCCAAACCAATGAATTGGGCGACCATCCATCCTTTCCCATCTCAGTAACAAAGAATACAGCAACTCAGCAATCAGTTTAAATGTTCAGCGTACTGCTTTATAGCTTGCCTAATATTTGTAAGACTTAAATGTCTATTTACGATATCTTTCTGACGAATAGCGCTAAAATTTTTCCTATACAATGGGTAGCACATCCAAGAGCGCCAATTGACTCAAAAACTGGACGATAGATTGGCAAGACGAATTTGACCCCTTCAAGAACCCGTCAAATAAGAAGGCTCGTGAAGCATAGCAAAGATGTGGTATTAGTCCCGATCAATCCAAGAAATACGCATTTTTCAGCCATTTCCTGGAGAGTGCATAGTGAAAGGGAAGGCAGTTCAACATCTCCCAATAATATTAGCAACATTTCTCCCAATCTCTTCTTTGGTTCGCTCTGAGACAGGACCTTCTCCAATGTACATGTCAAAAAATGCTCCTGCACAAACACATGCACATAAGGATCCTGATTCCTTTTCCTCCCCTATTATTCCATTCAATAACCCCCCCCCCAAAAAAAAAGACCCAAAAAAAAGCAAAGGAAAAAAAACCCTAAAAGGGCGGAAAAGAGGAAGAAAGATCTTCCCCTTTACCCCCACCATCTTCTTTCTCAACCCAGGGCAACAGCTAGTGATGGCCCACTAATATGGTTAATCTCCATGCTTATTTGGTTAGTAAAGTAGTAAGATGCAAGACTTCAGTGCACTAATACTATTAGACTGCCTTCATAACCAAAAAGTACAGACACACCCTACACGGGGTACAGGCCACACAAAATTATTTACTATCTCCTCTCTCATGCCTGCCAAAAGGTTATGTGAGATCCCTGCCAGACTGAAAACTTGGGTGACAACGCAAGATAAGGCAGTGCCCAGCAAGCTCATAGCTTTGTGGCAATCTACACTACTTAGAAAGCAGAGGCAGTCACAATTGCAGCAAAGAAAGATTAAGGAGCACTTACTGCACAAATCCCGGCTATGTACTGCTCCAATGTGGTTACCTCCAACTGCAACAAAGTTTGCCAGTACTTGTTAAGAATTCTCAGTCAAAGTTGACTATTAGAGTCAATCTAAAATTACAAGCCAAAAGCTTAGGTTAATGGAAACCACTCACTCTCAGTGATCAACTGCCCATCTGCAGTTCTTCTGAAGTCAATTGTTGTACCCTGTGCACAAGCACCAGTAGATACACTTATTCTCAGAAGAAAAGATCTGAACTAGAAGAAAACTTACAGTTTGATTAGCTTCTTACCGCAGGCAATGGAATATCATTTGTAAAATAGGAACCAAATGTTGCAATGCATTTGAAGTCGGTCTCTGGATTTGTCTGTTAAACATGCATTAATGTGAACCAATTCAAGAAAGAAATCAATGTAGCTCCCTATGTACACTAGATAGTAAGGCCAATACGTTCAAAGGAACTCACAAAAGGGATATCTATACCTTGACTAGTCGAGCTCGTAGTGACTTCTCAAAAGCACTGCAAGAAACGAATTGAAAGACGAAAAGATAAGTAAGGATCATACTCCATATTCCCAGGATTAGAACCTAAACTGCATTTCAAGTCACCCACGTCATTCATAACAAAAGCACAAACAGTCTAACAAATAAGCAGTTTGTGTAGTTTGTACTTGATGGATGGGTAAAAAGGAGCCTGTATTTCACTAATCATGAGAGGCTTCATTATCATCCAACAAGGCTTTTTGGCAACTAGCCAACATTTGTCGAGGTATTTTTTGGGTTGCTTCTAGTTCTATTATGAACCATCTGTAGGCTTGGGAGGATTTCGTGGGAAAGAAGTTAGAAAAATGGCTTCAATGACTATTTGTCATGCTATTTTTAAGATTATATAGAGAGAGAAATAGAAAGAGTCATCAAGGATGTGAAAATATCTCTTCAGACCATTATGAGCTCAAGAATGAAGGCTGTATTTTTGGGATAATGAGAACTAGTGCTGCTCTTCTGTTGACATTGTCAACTGCATGGATACTGGATAGTTGTTATTATGAGGATGTAAATGGAGGATGCCTAATTTGCATCCATATTTTCTAATCTTAAAAAATTATACTGTCACAAAACAATGGTGAAATACATGCCTGACTAACAATAAGAGAGTATCCCTATTTTTCAGGTTGTGTAGTTGCAACGATGTACTCCATGGTCCATTGTGACCAAAATTGCTTTTCTCAATCTGTGAACAACATATGCACGACGACAGGCTTTGTATTCTCTCCCCTCCTTCCATACACAGTTAACAACACCCCCCTCCCCCCGGGCTTGGCTCCTTATATTATTTATTCTCTACTCATGACAAAGGAGGAAGAATTCCTCGAGTGTCCCTGGAGAATGAAGCATACTGAACATCATCCCCTAAAGGAAGCAAACTCAAAAGGCAGCCACCCAGCTTCAAAACAATTGACAAATAAATTGCAATCAGCATCAACAAAATTGGTATACACATGGCTCAGACAAAAGAGGATTAAACTTACTCTTTAACAGCATTGATTTTCATGCCATTGCAATTAACAACAAATCTAATTGTCATGCCAATATCTTCCCTGCAACAATAGTAAAGAGGAATTATTGCAGCACAGATAGTTCTTATAAAGGGATTTGCCTTGGGGGGGGGGGGTATATTTTCAACACTAGCTGGAAATTTGAAAGTATGGAGTCCCACTAGCATAAAAGCAAATCCTAAAAGTCCAGAATGCAAAGCTATTAGAATCAAAAAGTGAAAACAAACAGAGGGGAAATACATAGAGCCTCCTAAAATCATACAGCCTAAGAGGCTCTTGCACTGGCGGAAATGGAATACATAGAAAATATTTCAAAAAAACGGGGGATCATCAACAAGATTTTGAGGGGGTAACTGTTCTGTTAGCACAAAAATGAAATGCAAAGGCATTAAAATCAGAATTGAATCGGAGGGGAAACAGATAGTCTTCTAAAACCCAGTGCCAAAGAAGCCCTTGCAAGTACTGGTGGACCCAATGAATAGCAAAGAAGAAGTCTTTCTACCAGAGATAGAAACATAAAGGGACTAGAACTTCAACAGAACCAACAACAAACTAAGACAATAGGAATTGCACATTATCTTTCACAGAATGAATTACACATTATCTTTCACAGAATGAACCAGTGAAAGCTATTACTCTTCAAAAGACGCTTCACATGCAGATTGAAGGATAACAGAAGACCAATTGAATTATCTCAAAGGTGACAGATTGGGATAGTGACTCATATGCCTCAAAGAAGAGGCCAAAAGAGCCACCAATTCAGAGGATACCAACACAATCATGCTTAGTGAAGTCTGTTCCACTACAAATGCTGCTTACGTACCTCAGAAGATCTTCATAGAAATCATTACGTTCCTTGAGCTCTGAAACTGGAACAGAAGCGTATTTGGGACCCAATTTCTGGCAGACAGAATAAGGATGAACATCTACAAATCGCAGGAAAAAGATTACGGAACTTGCTTAACAGAAAAGATAGTGCAATAAGGAGCAGTAGATATCAGATTACTCACAAAATCCAAATGCATAGACCTTCAGAGTCTTAATTTTGATGATAGTCATAGTTCTAGATCCAGTTCCAACGAGAACCTATTAAGAATTTGCAGCGAATAATCAACACAGGCTCCCAAGAATAAAGGATTAGATAGTCCATGCTAAGAAACCATGATTCTAGCAAGAACTTATCGTTGCAACCATAAAGACAAGAATATATTAAGACTGTTACACCAAACAGAGATAACACCTTCTCCACTGCTAAACAGAACATGCACACTAATAAAGAGACAGCTCATCCACACTTTCTTTTTTTTGGGGGGGGGGGGGGGGGAGCACAAGTACATGCTGATAGAGAATAGGCATAGAAATGAATCAAGCATTAGCCTGTATGCAATTCCTATTAGCTGGTGGGTGAATCACAGAACAAAATCACACATGAACTACGTCTGTAGCAAAGTATGGGATCGTCAAGGGTACACAACCCAACGCCTAATACCTAACATCAAATGCCAGAGAGGTTGATCAGGAACAACAAAAATCCCTGGCAAGCAGAGAGATTAAGGTTGTTCCCCAAAGATGCACAAAAAGGACTTCTATACAATTTTTAGTAGCATCAACCAGATGAGGAGCCACGAGGGCAATATAAAGTAAGATGGACTGAAAGTCAAACTGCACTGATGACATTACATTACCCAAAAAAAAAAGAGGACGAAAGTAAAGCATTTACGAAGAAATAGAGCACAAATACAAAAACTAGGCATACTTAAAGTGGAATGCGGGGAACCAATGGCAGTAGTATAACCAGAAACAAATTTGGTCAACCAAGAAACTGCAAGGAGGTAACTAACAACAATAATTAGTGTACAAGAGGAAAGACAGAGGAAAGCAAAAGGAAAACAGAACTATAGCAAACACTTATCACAGCAGTACCCGGCATCCCCTATCTAAAATCACGAACCCTACACCTCAGAGAACCAGAAATTCCTACTAACCATCTGCCACTCGTTCATAGGCATCTCTCTTCCTCTCTTAAAGTTATTCAACACTGTCCTCTCCCACCTCCCAGCAGAGCAGTAGGTACTTGACGTACACAAAACATCCCAACCTCACTTTCACACATCTTATCTTTAGTTGAGTCTTTTCTGACTCTTGGGATAAATTCATCCTTGATTTTAGTCTTTAATAGTGGCCACAAATCTAACGCACCAAAACTCACATCAACCTGGCTTGCTTAGTGTGCCAG
Organism: Carnegiea gigantea; assembly: GCA_029747015.1. Classification (NCBI taxonomy): domain Eukaryota; kingdom Viridiplantae; phylum Streptophyta; class Magnoliopsida; order Caryophyllales; family Cactaceae; genus Carnegiea; species Carnegiea gigantea. The sequence continues at coordinate 244,292 of JAKOGI010000471.1, read as the reverse complement.
CAAAGTTGCATCACAAAGTACAGCTGATCTGACGCCCTTGTAATTCAGAAGTAATCCAGCCCCTTTAGTTACAGGTACTGTGGTGGTAGAATGACTGGTTTTCCAAGGGAATTCCAGGGTTCAATTCTTCCTAGAATGCGTGCATAAAAATTTATCTATCCAAACAAAATTCGAGAGTAATTCACATAAACTAACATGGCTTATTAATATATGGAAACTCAATCAGGAAAATCCAAAATGTAAACTTTCACAGGGTTGTACTCATAAGGTACGAGCTGATTAAAATGAAATTCTTATTTCTTAATGTACTGCAAGCACTTGCAGCATGCCAAGTTCCATACTTTTCCTCACCCATTGGCACCCTCCATTCCCATTACCACGAGCCTGTGTGATATAGGCTCATTACACAAAACTTACTCCCTACTTCCCTTCCACAACTGCACCCCCGCAAGGTCACACAAAATGACCAACCTTAGCTGACAGCTCACCCACTACTATAAAGCCAGAAGTACCACGTATACTCTCTATCGAATCACCAATAAAGTGTTTAACATCTAAATTTAAGCACAGAGATCCTTCAAGAGTCTCTCTACCCCAAAGATATAAATAAATAAATAAAATAAAGAATCATCTAATGTTTTTAACATTTTAAGGCAGCAGCACAACTATTGTCTTCGACTGAGAGAGTAGGAAGGGGATTAGATTGAGAACACATAACAAACGACAAGAGAAATAAGTTTCGGCTATGTGTTGAACAACATTGAATCACAGAATTGCAGTTTTGGGCCTGCAGATCCGCATGTTCAATTTCTCGTCATCGGATTTACGGTGCATAGCCATATAAATTTTTTGGATCAATTGGTAAACCAGAAAACAAGGTGAAGTATTCAAACCACAAGCTAAAACGTTGAAGTTATTATATACAAGCTGCATAGTTAAATGGTAGGAACACGAGAAGTTGGATTTTAACACTAGATTTATCTTTTAATATCCCGAACTCACCACAAAATTCAATTACATAGGTATGCCTAAATTTATATGCCAAGTTTACCACTTGAATTTCCTAACTCTTCTTCATCCTTATGAATAGCCTTAACGATATTTCTCAATGGCTACTCATCTATTAGCTTCCACGAGCTCAATTTCCATCAATTTTATCATCACCTTCAACACTCAACATCACAGCCTTCAAAAGCTTTAGACAATCAATTGCATACAGCAGTACACAATGCAAACCAGATCATATAAAGAACATAAAAGAACTGGATTTCGCTCTAGGAAACGGAAAGCCAAATGTCATTCCAAGATTCTCCCCCCTTATGCTTTCCTCTTCCCATGAAAGCTTTAAGTACCTCGTAACAGCATTTCGAGGAGGTCGTTTCAATAATATCCCCCCCCCCCTTTCCCAAAAAATATATCATAACACTACTTCAATGACTAGGTGCCCCTAACGGCCTAACACCCTTAGAGAGTCAGAGATACACAACCTTAACCTACATTACAAAAAGGTTGCACCCATTAGAGCTTTGATCATGGATCTAAAGAGCCATATTAATTTACAAAAAGGTTTCCACATCACACAAACAAGAATGGCATACTTCTAAAGAGCCATATTAATTTACTTCATTGTCATTGTCCACATTTAATTCTAAATTAGGAATTGCAAAATTTCACCATTAAAAAATTGACAGAAAATGATATAAAAACATTGAGGAGTTTCAATTAAGAAAGGAATGGCAGCAACAACAAACAGCTAGCACCAAATTAAAGCCAAACCCATTGTCAACAATTTCGTCAACCACTCAATAGTGTCACTTGAACCGTTGATGAATCAAACCCTACTTTGCTGTGCCTAAGCAATATTCTACAACTTCACATATTCTTGGGCATCTATTTTTGGGGTTGTCAAAGAAACGGTAGTCAGTGGATGCCCAAGGTTAATAACAGAAAATGAATAAGAATCATAAAAGAAAATAACAAGAACAACTACTCCTGTAAGTAGTCATGAAAACAAACTCCACGCTTAGATTACCTCTGATGACAAACTTGATTGATTCTCCTTAGCCAGAATATTGTCCAGTATACCGGGGAACTCAATACCAGTTTTGGGTTCAATTGTATGACTCACCCAATTCAAATCAGGAAGAGGGTGATTGACACAACCTCGGTGTTCCACATTACAGGGCCTTTGATCCACGGAATCCAGCATTTGTACCTCAGCATCCCCAGGTGGGATGCCAAGAATACTTGAAGCTCTGGTATCCATCAATAACAAATACAAGTTAATACAAAATGAAGGATGGCGCTAGCGAAGGTTTAAACCAGGGAAGTGAACTTCAATGCACTTAAAATAAATCACAATTTAACATTGTCAACAACTAACAAGGACTGACTTACAGGTTATCAAGGGGTGGTCTAAGAGCAGCAGCGAGTGACAGCACGGGAACTGATTGAAACTTTTCATCTCTTTTGAAAAGATGCTTGATGGAGAAAGATGACACCTTTTGGCAAATTAAAGAGGCCAAATGCTCGTGAGGGATTCTTGAACAGGATTTAAATCGCCTAAGATTAAGCTGGGAAGAGTTTGAGTTTCCTTGTTTTGAAGCATGAGATTTGGGTAATTTGCTTCCGAAATTAGATGCACCAGAACACCAGATGAAAGCTCCAGCAAGTTTGAAAATGCAACTAAAAGCTTCTCTAAGAGCAACACCTCCAGGAACAAGAATACATTTAACAGGATGAAGGGAATTTCCAACGACAGAACCCACATGAGATAGCAGTTGCAATCCTAACCCATTAGAAATAAGGGGATCACTGGGTAGAAAATAGGGATCACGACCATCCAGATGCATGAAAACCAGCCAGTTATTATTGCTATTCCTCATATTGGGTTTGATCTATTTGGGGCTTCCAACTTGCACAGCCTCAACCTATGCCCAAAAAATTCGGTGAGTTGGCAGCCAATTCAAATACCCTTTATCACAAAGCAAAAATCCAGAATGAATTCAGCACAGAAAGAATAGCATTGAGCATGAAAACAATGGGGAAATTACATTGAACGTTGTACCTGCTTCTTGACCACCAACAAGAAGAAAACGAACGCAAATTGAAAAGGGAATGTGAAAATGAATGAATGAATGAATGAAAGAGGAGCAAAAATGGAATCTGGAAGAACCTCTGAGAAAAGTTCTGGTTGCGTTTTTTTTTTTGGGGGGGGGGGGGGGGGGGGAACCGTTTGGTTGAAAAGTTGCACCTAGAAGGAGAACGCGGAAAAGGGGGTTAATGGGTCGGAAGATCTCTCTGGTGGGGGTGACCACTCAATGCTCGCCCACCTCCTCCTAATCACGTGCGAATGCCCGACCACTTTGATGGCGACACTGCCGTGTGCTTAACCAGACCTAACGGGATCCTTCTTGTCAACCTCACTTACAGGGCTCGTGCCAGTGGCTAATAAACGTGATTGATAGCCTGCTTTTCACAAAATGCCAAAGGCTGCCGCAGTTGGCCGAATGTTGGTCGACTAATAAATATAATTAGGGTTGATTTTTTTTTTTTGGGGGTGATAGGCATGTTATGTGTGTCAACTGATATGAAGACTATAACGTAATTTTTGTATGGGAAAATTATAAGACGATCATTAATTAAGTGGCTCCCAATCGAGCCTTTTTTTGTATTTTTACAACAAATGGTATGGTTTTGGGGGGAAATTAAAGCTTGGTCAAAATGAAAATTGCAAGCAACGCTACAACAATGCCCTTATTATGTCTGTAGAGCTTGATATTGTTTAGTAAATAGGTAAACGAAGGGTTTTAGCGGCGCAAGAGGGTTGTAAGGGAGGTGGGGAGAAGGGGCACTAAAATGGTGGTTCCTCTAAAAAGATGTATATCGTGAAATAGATCAGTTAATTAAGGTTATAAAAGTGAGTGGCTTATGAGGTGTTGTGATTGAAATTGCAGGTCGATGGTCACTAAAAGAGACAAAAGTGGAACTGAGCAGCCTTAATTCAAGCTAAGACTAGGAGGAGAAACTATCCACTTGTCAAATGATGATGAGATATCCTCAACTTCAGATGATGGCTTTGATGAAGAGTTTAATGAAAGTAGCAACATTTGACCGCAATCTAGTTTTCAAGTGCATAGTTATTACCGGAAGCTAAGCATTTGGACTAAATTAATTAGGGAACAGGGACAGATTTTTTAAATCTACAAAAGCGTTTCAGAAAAATTAGGTGCAAGCATGCAATTGTAAACCAGTTTAACTGCTGCTTTGAGAGGAATTGCAAGCAATGAATTGTAGTCAAGTGTGAGACAACTGACTGTCCATTCTATATATGTGTTAGAGGCGGCAAGAATACGGAGGTCATATCTCTGAAAGATTTTAGAGGGTTGCATAAACATGATGTAGGGAAGTAGTGTCAAATGGATGCTTGGGGAAGACGAAGGCTGAGAGCAGAACTTCTTGCACACCTCAGTGAGGGTAAGGTGCGCTTGTGCCTTGATTACTCTCCTAGAGATTATTTGGGACTTACAGTTGAAGTTGGGAATTCAATTGACACATATACAATCTTAGAGGGCAAGAGAATTCATGCGTTGGCAAGTCAAATGATCATTACAAATTGCTGCCTTGGATGTATGCTATAATCATAAGAGCAAACCTAGGATCTGTGGCCTTTTATGAGGTTGATGGTTTAAGATTTAAGCAAATATTTGTTTCATACACTTCAAATGTAAATGGATTGAAACTTAGATGTCGGGTGATAATGTTCGTTGATGGCACTCATCTGAGCGAACCTTACAAGGGAGCTATGCTTGCTGTCTGTGCACTAGATGTGGACAACCACTTTTTCAATATCTCCTATGAAATAGTATTTGCCAAGAGTATTGACGAATGTCTTTGGTTCTTACAAATGGTTGTTGGGCCCCTGGGGGTTTGAAGCTCGTCATAATATCTTATAAAAACCCGACTATAATCATAGGAGTTGCACAAGTGTTCGGTAGGGAGTATAATAACTATTGCTGACGATATTTGATGGAGAATTTCTTCACAGATGCAGTCAAACACAATATTCGAAAAGAAGTGCGAACCAAATAATGAAGGAAATGTTTAACGGAGTGTGTACGCTCCAACAGCGGCAAAATACAATGCAACATTGAACAAGTTCAAGTGCTACAAGGCAGAGCTTGTTGCTTGGGTGGGGAACAATGAGTGAGAGCATTGTGTAACACCTAAATTTGGTAAAGAAAGATGGGGAGGAATGAACAATAACGTGATAGAAAATTGGAATAATTGGATGACACTAATCCAACCAACGTTAATTCCATGGCTTGTGAATAACATCTTTGAGAAGCTTGGGAAGAAGATGGATAAGTATACACAAGAGATTAACAAATGGACAAATGAGGTGAGTCAAATAACGGAAAAGAATTTAGTTGACACATATGATAAGATGGGGTATATTGTAGCTGTTGAGTGGTATAGAGTCATATTAGGAGAATATAGTGTCAAGTTGACTAAAAATAGACTTGACAAAACTAACCCGCGACTCAAAACCCGAACTAAACAACTCAGACTCATACACGAACCGACACCTGAAATGGAATAAACTGATTTTAATCCAAACACTTGAAGTAACCCGACCCATAACCGAACGTACCCCGAAATCTAGCGTGAACTGAAATGACCCACACCCGAAATGATCTGACCCAACTCAAACCTGCTCCATAGTGACCCAATCCAAAGCAATCAGAACATGAATAATCGGAACCCGAACCGAACTGTATCCAATTTAAAACTGATCCAATTCTTACCCGACTCAATTGTACTCGAATGTAACACCCCCAAAACGCTAATCACTTGATTTACAGAAAACTACAGTAGAAGACTTAATGATTGAAGGTGCTACTACTGTCCCCAATAGGATAAGGCTAACTGAGACTAATCATTACTGCTAACTCATGATCATAAACATAAGAGGCACAAACTTAAAATACTCCAAGCCAAAAATCACAGTGGTCTAACTTCAATACCATCAACATATTCATACAAAGGGCCATCCTGCACTCCACAGTAAACATGTACATTGAGAATAAACTCATCTTATCCTTGAGGTTGTACCCAACCTTCATGCTATACTTAATCCACTATGAACAACTGATAACTCCCAGAAGGGCTTCCTAATTGGAGGTATATGTGCAGCTTCATCATTTAAAATGGAAAACAGGAAAATATTTTGAGAAATGCGAGCTAAAGCTCAGTATATGCATCCCCATATGGGTAAATGAACATTAAAACCTTACTGGCGGGTACTCACTTTTTGCAATTCATTTAGTTCACAATAACGATGAAAATGAAGGTAATATAAAACTGAATTGCTCATGAACCTATTGCAATGATATGAGCTATACATAGATATACACCTGCCAATCTGATAAAGACTTGGCCTGAAGCCGCGCGGGTAAATGATGGGCTGGCGCCTTATAGATGATAATTGACGGGGTCACAAGTTGAATGACAAATCACTGTATAAACGGATTCATTGATAAACTCTTTAAGAGTTGTAACTTGGTAAACATGTTCTGCTTTCTGAAGATACAGGCAATGGATATACCTTGAATCTTTAAAAATGTCATATGACTTAATAAATATGTTCTGACTTGATAACACTTATGCATAACGGGAAACGATAACTAGGTCTCGACTTTGTTTCATAAATGTCATTATAGGTATGTGTAGTTAGTAAATGATCCTTACTCACATAATTGAGTAAGTAAAAGTATGTGCAATAGAAATTGAGTAATTAAATGGTATACATAACTTGGGTATTTTAATATAACTTTAAAACTGAATTAATGAAAGTAATTAAATCCAATATAAAGTAAATGAAAGTAAAATAGACCACAATGAGATAAATAAGATTACAAAAGAAAATGCCTTGATGGTGATAAATGCGAGAGTGGTTTTGGCTTTTTTTGAGATAGGTTGCTGATACGAGTTTAATGCTCACTGATGTATAACTTGATTCAAGATAACAACGAGTACACTGGATTGGCTTGATAAATACATTTGATATATTCTGAATTGAGTAAGTAATAAAGGTTTGAGGCTAAGAGAGATATAGCTTGGTTCAAAATAGTACAAACTACAATAATTTGATCTGATAAATATGATTTCTGTGCCAAAATTCTCCCTATTTCTTATATTTTATTCATAAGTTCATTAAATATAGTTTTTTACCCTACATAGATTATTGATCCCAATGAAAGTTATTAAACTCCTCAAACTTGGTACTTTCTTTGTAATATCCATATGTGATTCAAAACTCATAATTAGGCTCCCAAAATGCATGCTTCTCTTCTTTTCTCTCATAAATCGAGCTGAAAACCCCAATAAAATCCATGAATATTTATTTCCCCCTTAGCCTTACTTTGGCTTAAATGCTCAAAAACCACTCCATGATAAACCTTACAAAATTTTCAATATATTTCTTTACATCAATATCCACAATCTCCCAATAAATTCATTTACTTACATAATTAGTCAAACCAACCTCCCTTGGTCACAAATGGGACTTTCCATAATTCACCAATTTAGCCAAAAATTTGCATAACATCCATTTTTGAAGACACTAACATATCCAAACTCCAAACAACTTCATTTAAACATAATTACATAATTTGTATCCAAAAACAGGGCATTTTTCTTCAAAATTTCATAATTCACTGATCATACCTTCAAAATTCATGAAATTTTGCCGAAAACTCCCAAATATTATAGAGAATCTACAGTAAAAGTTCTGAAAATTTTGGACAATACTATAATTCCCAGAATCTCCGGCAGTGGGCAATTCAACAAGCCAACTCATGCAAGATCATGAAATCCTAGGTTATGCCCAATTCTACTCTTCATTCAAACCTCCATAAATGAGTTCAAAATCATCATTCACAACATTAAATCCACTTTTTATATCAAAGATCACAACAGGCAAGTAAGACAAGCTCAATTTCACCCCTTTCTTGCTTTCAACCATCGTGATCAACTCAAGCTCAAGACCCATAAATTTAATCATCTCCAAACATAAGGAAAATTATATGATAACACTTATTTTGATGATATAAACACATATTACAATGAAAACAATAACAAAAACTCAAAATCACATAAGATGAAGGTGATGGTTTACCTCTTGTCTAGCTTAGAGGGGAGGATGTTTGAGTGTTTGAGTGAGTGGGGGGTGGCCAAGGTCAGAGGGAGCTGCCGGTGGTGGTCCCTAACCAGTGTTGGGTGGCTAGCTGGTGGTGGAACAGTCGGCAGCAGCTGCTCAGAGAGGGGAGGGGGGCTGCCATGGGTAGAAGAGAGAGAGAGAGAGAGAGAGAAGAGGGAGGAGTGTGGAGTTTTCAAGTGAGCTTTTACTTGGTTGAGATTGCTTTGTTTGAAGATAAATAGTTAGCAAATACTTTGCTGATTTTTAAGCCTCTAAAAATATCTTTTTGCTAATTAAAATTAGGCACAAATGATAGTAATTAACTTAATTTAATTTTACCAAAATTTTCAGGACATAATTTGAGCCTAATTGAATTGGGCCATAATTTGGGCCCAGTAAATTGGGCCAAAATAAATGAATTCGGGCCCAAGTTTTTGTGTAGCTAAAACTTAAAATTTTGTGACATTATGGAAAACAATTTAATGCTCAATCATCATTATCGAGGCCTACTATCGATTCACCTGAAATTTTATGATAATTAAAACCCCGAAGTGCAAAGTGGAACCCAAAATTATAATTTGCTAAATGAATAAATTGGATGTATTTGAATTAATAAGCATAATTTAGTTAAATAAATAGCCATGAAAATAAAGATGATTTAAATAAATATGGGTTAGGGTCGGGATATTACACCGAATAAAACCCGAACCCAAGTATACTTGACCCAAATATAACCCGAGTCGAGTGAGTGATCGAGTATGAGGAGGGTTTTCAATTTATAGGTTTTTTTTGGTTAAAATTCTAAAATTACTATTAATAGTGACTTTTTTTGTGGTCTTAGACTTTGGGAGGGGGAGAATTCTAAAATTTTCAAAGTCAATAAATTGAGTTTAGGAAGGAAAAATAAAATAACTGAGGAGGGAAATTTTACAAATGAAATCAATGGAAACTTAAGAGGAAAAAATAAAATAGTTAGTAGTTTTAAAATTTTAATTCGATAGACATGTGGTAAAAATATAAGAGAAAAAAATATTTGGTCAAAATAAGAATTAAGAAAACAAAAGCATAATTAACAAATTATTAAACTTATTAGGATCTAACAATCCTATTTTACTATTTAATTCACTTAATGACTAAATGCACTCTAGAATTATAATATCATTCCACGACTACCATAAAAAATACTATACAACTTATTTACGATCCTAAATCATCTTCATAACATTTCAAACTCTACATAATTATATTCAAGATTGTATGTTTGCAATTGATCTCATCATAATGTGACTCATTTGGATTTTAGACAATTAAATTTCAAATCGCGAGTTTCGACAACCAACATTCACAATCGCATAAATGTAACGGCATAATACTAATTGACACATACTCAAATATTGCAGTTGCTTTTGAGTTTTGACTTATTGGGCACATGTAGATCAAGTTGTTAACCTCATAAAGACAAATCTCTGGATCTTGATGTATGATCACTTAACAAGCTGTCAAAAGAACATTGAATCAATTATTGAAAATATCAACTTGAGCCAACTTGTTTCTGTTTATCAACTCCAAATATGATAAACATGAAGTTATGAACTAACACCGGGGTCAAAATAAAAAATTTATTATTTTCTTTCTTTTTTTGGTCATTTTTCAATGTAATTTGGGTATTAAGCCTTACAAATGAGACAATTGACTCATGATTGGCATTACGTTGGTTCGCTAGTTTTGTCATAGCATGACCTCAGTCGAAATGATTGGAACTTGACTTAATAGCCCATAATTCTTTGGTTAATTGCACAACACGTATGATGTAGGGTCATACATGAGTTGTATTTGTAGCTTACTAACTTTTATAGTAAATTTATAACTAAGCCCATAAAAATTTTTATTACAAAAGTCCCTTTTAATTTTATTTGAACATATATATATATATATATATATATATATATATATATATATATATATATATATATATATGATAAGTGCTCAATATGTATATCATTTTACGGTTATTTTGTGTCATTTTTAGGAGAATATTGTGCTTATTGTTGTTATTTACTCTCCTATTCTCGATTTATGCTTGGGTATAGTTGTTTGATGTGTTTTGCAGGATTTTTAGTTTTTTACCCAGCATTTGCCTTCAATGGCTGTATTTTGACCTCTCTCACGGTCATCCATATTATACCATGATCGTAGAGTAAAGAATGAGCAAAACTTCGATTCTAGTATAGACCACGGTCGGATTGTGGTGCACCCCACAGACCGTGGTGAGCCTATAACTGTTGCCTCTTCATTTTCCCTTGGCTATATGGCTGAGATTGACCAAGCTTTTCTACATAAGGCAACATTCTGCAACAATGGAAAGGAATCCAAGATCATTTCACGCAAAGTAAAGTGTAGAGTACTATAGATTAGTTTCTTTCTTAAATTTTGTAGTTTTTAGTTTGGTTTTTGTATTGGCGTGAGTCTTGCGTGTGAGAGTTTGTTCTTGAGGCGGTTCCAAAGTCCTTGGTTATAGGCCATCTCAGTCAATCCCCTTTTCGCTTAGATTTCATCAATCGTTGGTTAGTTTGTTAATCTTTTATCATGTCTGAGTAGTTTTCTTTAGTATAGGGATTTAGTAGTTTGTGGAATTGTTATTGGATCATGTTTTAATCTGTACAATTGTGTTTATCTTCATGATTGGTTTGATTTCATTTTGTCAAGTATTTGGATTGTTTTGAGTTGATCTTTGGCCGAAATTTGCTTGCACGCTTGAAACAAACGAATGAAAAACTGAAAGGTGACATTTGATTGTTGGACTGCTTGATAAGACCTAACGTAACTTCATCTTGAAAGAGAGATTTATACATTAGGAGGGCTAATAAGTAATCGAAGACTTTGAACTTAAATTAAGGCAATTAGTTTGAAAGAACGACTTTTGCTTAGTTTAGGCAAATTTAGTTGATTTCGAAAGAACAGACTGAGTTTTTTTTGAAGAGATTACAATTCCTCAAATTTAACCAATTAGAAGAAAGCACACGTTCATTATTTTTGATCCAATTTCTTTTCACAACTACGAGAATTTCTAGACCTTTTTTTCCTATTGATTTAGAAAAGTTTATTTTGCTATTAAATTGAATCGACTCGAACCAGAATTTTACTTAGCACATTTTGATAGGCAAGACTCTGTAAGTTACGATTAATCTCTGAGGAACGATATCTTTTATCTATACTACGACTATCGATGCACTTGCGATAGTCCACAAATCACGTTTTTAGTGCCGTTGCTAGGGACTAAAACTGTTAACTATTGAGTTAGTCTTGCGAAAGTGACTAAGTATTTTATTTGTTTTTATTGTTATTTTTGTTTTTGTTTCTTTAGTTGTTTAATCTGCGCTGGTAGTGTTGGTGAAAGTGCTTGCAAGAATTTTTCCTAATTTATGCGAAGTCCAATCTTGTACGAACCCGATCCAGAGATTGAGAGGACTTTTCGCCTAAGGAGGAAAAAGCAAAGAATTGAAGAGCAAAGATGCGAGGCAAGAAGGAATTCAAACATGGCAGAAGGTGACCAACGAAGGACTCTTCGTGATTTTGTTACCCCAAGAGTTCAGGGGATTGTCTCAAGCATCGCTCGCCGTGCTGTTGATCCCAACAACTTTGAGCTCAACTCATTTCTATGGTACAACAATCGCAGTTCCGCGGAACTCCCTTGGAAGACCCAAATCTGTACCTCTCGGTCTTTTTAGAGGTGTGTGACACACTGAAATTAAATGATGTCTCTAGTGATGTGATTTGGTTGCGCTTATTCCCTTTCTCATTAAGGGATAAAGCGAGGGCTTGGTTGCACTCTTTGCCGACTGGATGCATAACTACCTGGGATGAGTTGACAAGAGCTTTCCTCGCCAAGTTCTTCCCTCCAAGCAAAATAGCGAGCCTAAGGAATTAGATCACCAACTTTCTGCAAAGAGATTACGAGACGCTCTATGAAGCCTGGGAGTGTTTTAAAGATCTGCTACGTTTGTGCCCCCATCATGGTCTTCAGCGTTGGATGATAACCCAAGCCTTTTATAATGGTGTGACCAAACCTATGAGGACTACTATTGATGTGGCGGCAGGAGGAATTTTGATGAGCAAAACTGAGGATAAAGCCTATAATCTGATCAAGGAGATGGCGCTTAACAACTTCGAATGGTCCACTGAATGAACCCAACCTAAGCGGGTTGGAGGTAAGCTTGAAGTTGATGCAATTACTTTACTTTCTGCTAAAGTAGATGCCATGACTAAAAGACTTGACCAAATGAATGTTGATGCTGTAAACTCTGGTGCCCCTTCCCTTGTGAAATCTGTGCATATATCTCTGAATTATCGAGTTGGGAGTCCTTTTTCCTAAGACCCTGATAAAGTTAATTATGTTCAAACTTTCAACCCGCGACCAACCAATGACCCTTACTCTAATACCTATAATCCGGGTTGGAAGAATCATACGAATTTTTCTTATAGTCGAATCCAATTACTGTGAACATGCCGCTCATGAATGCTAGAGTACTCCTTGATTTTCAAAGACCCCCATTTCATTCTCAAATACCCAAAAGTCTAATTTGGAAGTAATGATGGAAAATATGCTTATGGCACAACAAAAACAGGATGAGTATATTAAGCAATTAGCCTCAAAGGTTCATGTGCTTACAACTCATAATAAGATGTTATAATCCCAAATTACCCAAAAACCCACTTTTTCATCTACGCCCTCAGATAGACTACCTAGCAAACCTTAGCTTAACCCATGGGAGCAATGCAATGCAATGCTTCTACGAGAAGGAAAACCACTAGAGAGACCTAAGGAAATTTTCAGTGATGAATCTTTGCAAGATAGGAATGAGCGTGTCAAGAATGTTGAGAAAGAAATATCTTCACCTTCTAAGGAAGTAATTGACGATGTTGCACATAAGCCTGACAAGGTTCATAAGGACCCTAAGACCATTTCTCCAAAGCCCTATACACCATCTTTACCATTTTCTCAAAGGATGGCTAAAGCAAAACTTGATATGCAATTTGAAAAGTTTTTAGACGTCCTTAAGAAACTCTACATAAACATACCGCTTACTGAAGTTTTGACCCAAATGCCTTCATATGCTAAATTTCTGAAAGAAATTCTATCTAACAAAAGAAAACTAGAAGAACATGAGACTGTAACTTTGACTGAAGAGTGCAGTGCAGCAATTTAAAATAAGCTTCTAGCTAAGTTAAAAGATCCGGTAGTTCTTTAATTCCCTTCTTGATAATGAATGTGCCTATAAATCGTGCTTTGCGCGATTTAGGGCCAAGCGTAGGCTTGATGCCCCTTTCTCTATGTGAAAAATTAGAATTAGGAGAGTTAAGACCAACTACTATCTCCTTACATTTAGCAGGCTGTTCTGTAAAATACCTTATGGGTATTTTGGAGGATGTCCCAATAACAGTAGGAGATTTATACATACCAGTACACTTTGTAATTCTGGAAATCGAAGAGGATACACGGACCCCAATCATTCTTGGGAGGCCATTCTTGGCCACCATGGGGTGCCGCATCGATGTGAAAAATGGTACACTAACTTTTGATGTGGGTAATGTTCATGTGGAATTTAATTTGCTAAGAACTACTAAGTTTCCTTCTATTTCTAATGAATGCAATGACGTTGATGTGGTTGATGGTTTAATACAGGAGACCGCATCTAACAATAATTCTAGTGATTCACTTGAGCACTTGATGTTAAATAATAACACTACTGAGGATGAAAACTTCAAAGCAGCTGAGTGTGCTCAGTTGCTAGAAGCCTCTCCATCAATTTTGCCTTCCTTTACTAAGGTGAAATTATTACAAGATGAAAGTAAGCCCCTGCCCGATGAGGTGAAAACTCCTGAGGTAGAGTTAAAGTCTCTCCCTTTATTACTGAGGTATGAATTTCTTGGACCAAAATCTACATATCTTGTGATTGTGAATGCAAATTTAAATGCTACCCAAGTTGACTCTTTGCTTAGAATGCTTAGGAAGCATCGTAAAGCCATAGGATACACCCTATCCTTCCTTGTGTATGCATCAAATCTTAATGGAGGACGACCATAGGCCGTTAATTGAACACCAAAGAAGATTAAACTCTAGCATGCAAGAGGTGGTTAAAAAGGAAATGTTGAAGTTGCTTAAAGGTGGCATTATCTACCCTATCTTAGATAGTGCATAGGTAAGCTCGATCCTTATTGTGCCTAAGAAAGGACGGATGACTGTTGTCAAGAATGAGAATAATGAGCTAGTCCCTACTAGGGCTATTACAGGATGACATATGTGTATCAATCATCGAAAATTGAATAAAGCCACCCGTAATGGCCAATTTTTCCTTCCCTTCATTGACCAAATGCTTGAACGATTGGCAAAGAACTAGTTTTCTTACTACTTAGGTGGATATTCGGGTTTCTTTCAAATCCCTATCCATCCAAATGATCAAGAGAAGACTACTTTAACATGCCTATATGGCACATATGCTTATAGATGAATACCATTTGGGTTATGTAATGCCCCAGCCATATTTCAACGTTGCATGATGGCTATCTTTTCAGATTTTATTAAGGATATAATGAAAGTCTTTATGGATGATTTTTCTATGTATGGTACAAAGTATGAACATTGCTTGGATAACTTATATAAGGTTTTATAAAGATGTAAAGATGTGAATTTGGTCTTGAAATCGGAGAAATGTCATTTTATGGTGCAAGAGAGAGTTGTCCATAGTCATGTTACTTCTAACAGAGGCATTGAAGTTGACAAAGCAAAGGTGGAGGTGATTGAAAAATTGCCGCCACCAACCTCTATAAAAGGAGTGAGAAGTTTTCTCGAACATGTTAGTTTTTACCGATGGTTCATAAAAGATTTTTCAAAGATTGCAAAACCTCTTACCCAATTGCTTGTCAAAGATAGGCCTTTTGAGTTTAATGAAGAATGCTTGAGTGCTGTTCATAGATTAAAAGAGGCATTGATCACTGCCCCTATGATGCAAGCTCTAGATTAGGAGCTGCCTTTCGAAATAATGTGCAATGCAAGTAACTATGCCGTAGGGGCTATTTTAGGTCAGCGGAAGGACAATAAACCATATGCCGTATACTATCCAAGCCGCACTCTTAACGAGGCTCAAGTGAATTATGCCACGATCGAAAAGGAGTTCTTGGCAGTTATCTTTGCCTTGGAAAAATTTCGATCCTATTTGATCAATTCCAAGGTCATCATTTTCACAGATCACGTCACTTTGAAACATTTAATGAAGAAGTCCAATTCCAAACCTGGACTCATCTGATGGGTCCTCCTTCTTCAAGAGTTCGATTTAGAAATCAAAGATAAGGCAGGGTTGGCAAATGTAGTTTCCGATCATCTATCTCGTTTAGGCCCAGAGGCCACTCCTAGTAAAGAACTTTCCATTGATGATTCCTTCTTCGATGAGTAGTTATTAGCTATATCCCAACAAGCTACTCCATGGTATGCTGATTTAGTGAACTTCAAGGTGTGCGGCGTGTTACCTCCAGGATTGTCCTACCAATAAAGAAAGAAGTTCTTTACCTATGCAAAATCCTATGTACGGGAAGAACCTTTTTTTTACATGCTATGCAGAGATGGGATTTATAAAAGATGCTTGCTTGAAGATGAGGTCCACAGTGTCTTACACCACTGCCATGCTTTAACCTATGGTGGCCACTTTGGACTAGATAAAACCATTGCGAAAGTACTTCGAGTAGGTTTCTATTGGCCCACACTCTTTAAGGACATAAGAAAATTTGTCATGACTTGTGATAGATGTCAGCGAGTAGGGAACATTTCCATGAGAAATGAAATGCCTTAAAGTGGCATACTCGAAGTAGATTTGTTTGATGTATGGGGGATTGACTTCATGGGTCCTTTTTCTCCTTCCCATAACAACCTTTACATCCATGTGGCGGAATGATTTCAAAGTTGTCCTTAAATTTCTGAAGAAAATATTTTCACACGATTTGGCACACTGAGAGCTCTTCTAAGTGACAACAACACACATTTTTACAACAAGCCTCTTGAGTAACTTTTAAAAAAAAATATGGGATATTTCATAAGGTCACTACGCCTTATCATCCCCCAACAAGTGGGTAGGTGGAACTCTCGAACAGAGAATTGAAAAGCATATTGGAGAAAACGGTGGATTGGTCCCGTAAAGATTGGTCCTTAAAACTTGATGATGCTCTTTGGGCATACCAAACCGCTTACAAGACCCCTCTAGGCACCACTCCATACTGGTTGGTGTCTGGAAAATCTGGTCACTTACCAGTGGAAATGGAACATAAGGCCTATTGGGCTATGAGGACACTCAATTTTGATCTTAAAGTGGTTAGAGAACGAAGATTCCTGCAACTAAACGAGCTCGACGAACTAAGGTTAGAGGCTTATGAAAATTCATGTATATACAAAGAGTGAACTAAGAAATGGCACGAACCAAGCGTTTTGAAAAAGGTAATATGGTCCTCCTATTCAACTCAAGGTTGAGATTGTTTCTGGGTAAACTGAAATCCTGATGGTCAGGACCATTTACCATCACCAAAGTTTAACCCAGCGGAGTAGTGGAGATATGGAGTGAGTCTACTGGAGCTTTCACAGTCAATGGACAGCGATTAAAGTCATATCTGGTGGGATAACCAATTGAAAACGCCAATGTTCATATGCTGACTGACCCCCGTTCAACCATAGAAGAAAGGTCGGGTAATTTTTGACCCCATCCTCCTCCACTTTCTCCTCTCTGATCTTGTTTCCTGCTGCTCTCCTTCTCTTTTCATTATTATGTGCCCACATTGAGGGCAATGTGTGATTCAAGCATGGGGGAGTTAGTCATTTTATTTGGCATCTGATGCCTATTTCTGTTTGGTCTGTTTTTGCTTTGTATATATTTTTAGTGGTAGTTTTAATAGTTATTGTTTTAGTTTTGTTTAGTAGTGCATTTAGTTTCTTCTAGGTTGCATTTTAGTTTCTTTCTTTTGTTAGTTTCTTTTACATTTTAGTTTGCATTGTTTGTAGGAGCATGCATGCATAACCCCCCCCAAAAAAAACAAATAGAAAAAAACAAAAAGGAAAAAAATCCTATGATGTTGATCTCTATAGATTTGGTAGCTTTTTTTGGTTTAGTTCGATCCTTTGATTCACTCGAATTGTGCATAAAATATTTACGAATGAGTTTTCGAAATGAATTCCATGTTTTGACCATATGTTGGATGCTAATTGATTTTCCCCATAAGTCTTTATAAGATCTCGACATATGTTTACTAGTGAGCTAGTTTTGACCTTGGTAGATGTCTCGTGAGACTTTGAGCATTCAGAGATTGCTTATCATTTTAGTCTCATATTTCTTTCACGTGTGACTCTAGAATTTGCTTTGATTATCATTCAAGATCACATTTCGCATATGCATTTAGATAATATAATTGAGGCATTTTTCTTTTTTTGATTTGTTTAACACCACGGCCAAATAGGAACCCTAGTTGTGTATTGTATCCCTTGTTAGCTCCTTTGAGCCTATATTCGTTTTTCTTAATTTGAACCTCCTATTATAACCCATAGTCAAATACTTGTCTTACCTTTAAGCCAAGGCTAGAAGAGTGTTCTATTCTTTTATATCAAGTTTGATAGGGTGTTAGTAAGATGGAATGATATCTTGTGTTGAACTTTGGTTGTTTGGTGCAAGGTTATTAGATATTGATTAATCCCTTATTTTATTATACAAAATTTAGAGAAAAGTTGGAATTTAAAGTTTGCTGTGGATTTTCCCCTTGGCTATCCCTTTTGAATGGAAAAAAAAAAAATAATAAGTGCTTACGAACAGAGGAAAAAAAAGCGCAAAGGAAAAAAATTTTTAAAAAACAACAAAAGAAAAAAAAAGAAAAAAAACAAGAGAATGAAAAAAAAAAAAAAAAAAAAAAAAAAGGGTTAGCCTTGTTGGAAATGTAAGTTATTTGAGATTTTCGACTCTTTCTCTCTTTATTTGGGAATTTATTCTGAATTGATAAGGTTTAAGAAGGATGTTATTTAATGCATTGGAATTGTTTAGCTCTTAATCTTTGGCTTTTAGCTCCTCATTTCCAAAAACATTTGTTCCCCTCTTACGTTTACTGTCAGCCCCGTTACAACCCTATTAAAGTCCTCATGATTGTCTGATGTGCTTGCATTTTTAGTGGTGGCGAATTTTGAGAATCTTGTCAAGGTTATGGTAGATCTGCGTCTAAGGATGAGATTTGAGAGAAACTTCATATATACGTTTTAAACATAAGAGTGCTGAGTGCCACATAACTATAGTGAGGTTCTACCGGCCTTACTAGTTTTGCTTATTTCATATGTTGAATGACTGTATTTGACAATTTAGGGGAGATTGCTTTCAAGATTCGACATTGTGGTCTATTAAAAGTTCTTTAAAATTTCATTTCCTACTCTGTTTATTAAAGATTTTTGTATCTTCTTGGGCTATCTTTGGATTAGCTTTGCCATTTAAATGTTACTTATATCTATCTTGAGGAGGCTGTGTATATTTTTATCCTTGCATTGCTTGAGGACAAATAACAGTTTAAGCATGGGGGAGTTTGATAAGTGCTCAATATATATATCATTTTAGGGCTACTTTGTGTCATTTTTAGGAGCATATTACGCTTATTGTTGTTATTTACTCTCCTATTCTCGATTTATGCTTGGGTATAGTTGTTTGATATGTTTTGCAGGATTTTTAGTCTTTTTACCGAACATTTGCCCTTCAATGGCTGTATTTTGACCTCCCCCATGGTCATCCATGTTATGCCATGATCGTAGAGCAAAAAATGAGCAAAAACCCGATTCCAGCACAGACCACGGTCGGACGCTGTGGTGCACCCCACGGACCATGGTGAGCCTGTACATGTTGCCTCTTCGTTTTCCCTCGGCTGTGTGGCTAAGATTGACCGAGCTTTTCTATATAAGGCAACATTCTACAGTAGTAGAAAGGAATCTAAGATCATTCCAAGTAAAGCAAAGTGTAGAGTAACATAGATTAGTTTCTTTCTTGAATTTTGTAGTTTTTAGTTTGGTTGTTGTATTGGTGTAAGTCTTGAGTGTGAGAGTTTGTTCTTAGGCGATTGTAAAGCCCTTAGTTGAAGGCCATCTCAGTCAATCCCCTTTTCGCTCAGACTTCATCAACCATTAATTAGTTAGTTAATCTTTTATCATGTCTGAGTAGTTTTGTTTAGTCTAGGAATTTAGTAGTTTGTGGAATTGTTATTGGATCCTGTTTTAATCTATACAATTGCTTATCTTCATGATTGGTTTAATTTTGTTTTGTCAAGTATTTGGATTGTTGTAAGTTGATTTTTAGCGGAAATTTTGCTTGCAAGCTTGAAACAAACGAATGAAAAATTGAAAGGTGACATTTGGTTGGTGGACTTCTTGATAAGACCTAATGTAACTTCGTCCGGCGAGAGAGATTTATATGTTAGGAGGGCTAGTAAATAATCGAAGACTTTGAACTTGAATTAAAGCAAATTAGTTTGAAAGAACGACTTTTGCTTAGTTTAGGCAAATTTAATCGATTTTGAAAGAATAAACTGAGTTTTTTGCCAAGATTACAATTCCTCGAATTTGACCAATTAGAAGAAAGCATATGTTCATTATTTTTGATCCAATTTCCTCTCACAACTACGAGAATTCCTACATATTTTTCCCTTATTGATTTAGAAAGTTTGTTTTGCTATTAAATTGAATCCACTCAAACCAGAATTTTACTTACGACATTCTGATGGGCAAGACTCAATAAGTTACGATTAGTCTCTGAGGAACGATATCTTTTATCTATACTGTGACTATCCGTGCGTTTGCAGTAGTCCACACATTATATATATATATATATATATATATATATATATATATATATATATATATATATTATACAAGTAAAAAAAAAGTTTTTTAGATATAGAACATAGACTTATAAATGTTAACATATGAATTAAAAGAAGAGTGTAAAATGAATGGGCTTGTCTAATTAAATGGCTTTTACCTTTTAAATATAATTTAAGAGTAAAAAAGAGTGCATTAAAAATATACACTGACCTGAAATTAACCTGACTTAATTTATGCCTTATCTGATTTACAACCGACCCAACGTTCACCCGAACATTGAACGAATCTCACCTAACTCCAATTAGACTTGACCCATACCCGAACCGAACTGAGCTGCCATAGACAACCTGAAACTGACCTGACCTGAACTTTACCGGAACCGAACCCATACTCGACCCGAACATGGTTGACCAGAAAGTGACCCAAACCGGAACTTATCCCGAGCCAAACCCGAACCCGACCGAGAATGGTTCACCCGAAATTTACCTGAACCGAACTAAGACTCGACCTATACCCGATCCGAATGACCCATTTGCCAGGTCTACTAATAAGCATAAATTAGTGGTGAAGTTGAGTAAAAACACTTGGACTTGAAGGTAATAGCAAATGCGAGGACTTTCTTCCTATCATGCTATGACTATGATTTATTAGACTAACTTATGGGTTTTAGACTATGTGTATACAATAAATAAGGCTCCGATTGAACATCATATATAGCACCAACGTGTCCATCCGATGGAAACAAACGACATGGGAAACATTGATGATAGGATGGGGCTAATTATGCATGGACAAAAGCTTGATGAGGAGTACAATCGATGTATATTACCCCCAAACAATTGATGATAATCTAGTAAACCTCAGTCGAAGAGCAGGGAATCTCCATCCAGTACACAAAAGCTTGTAGGTACTCAAAATGCGGCAAAATCGTACATACAACAATGACTTGTCGTAATTCCCGAGCTGATTTTGATGCCAAATACAAATGTGACATTGTGCAAGTTGAAGATTTGTTAGATGATTCGTATGAGACAGTAGAAGCAAGACGTAATTACAGGGAGCAGAACTAGATGGTTTGATTTATTTTTTAATTTAGTACATAGATTTGTAATCCGATTATGAAAGGGGTGTTGTACTAATTGTATGCCAGTGTGGTCTTCATTGTTTTTGAGTTTGTGAAGTTGACAGAAATACTATTGTGGAACCAAAATATTTTGGTGTTGTTTGACTCTATAAGACGAAGCCATATTTTACAGGTTCAGTGGTTGCATCCAACATCGTTGTTAACATATCCTAGTGTAATGTTTATTGTGGTAAGAAATAAATGCTAAACAGGTATACATAAATGCGTTTATTATATTGGATGGCTAGTGTGTGGAGATGTTTTGCCTGGTGTGCATCACTATTGAATGATCATGTACGGGTAGTTGAAATTTTATACTAAACCATTTACATTCGACAAATATGTCATTAATAAAGATGGTCAGTAATTTCATTTGGTGATTTTATTGTACATACATGAAGTAGCTTCACTAAATGAATTATTTTTTGCAACAACAAGTCCACCATTGTTAATGTAGAATACGATATGATGTTCATGACTTGTCACTAGTGTGCCTTTAAATGTGCAAGATAGAAACGTCGAAAATTATTACATTTACCACATTTTATGTACTCACTTACCATAGCGATATGTAATTGAGAACGAGGTAAAGCAAGCACATGTAGTGGCTTCATTAAACGAATCATTTTTTGCAACAATAAGTGCACTATTATTATTGTAGAACATGATTTGATGTCATTCATGACTTGTTACTAAGACGCCTTTAAGTGTGCAGGATAGATACTCAAATTTTTTTGTTTTACGTTTATTACATATCGTATAGTCATTTACTATAGTGATATGTAATCAATAACAGAGTGAACCTCATATTTTCCACTACCACAAAGGAGAAGCTCCTTACATTGTGAGGAGGTTTTGGTATAAGGTGTAATAGATTAAAAATTTTAAGATGACCACATTAAGAATGAAGTCAATTCTCGTTAAACAAATTTGATGCATGCCCTTGTGTGGTTGCTATGCTTTATTAAATGGATTACTGTATGCACAAACCACTTAACTGTTGTTACTTAACAACAAAAAGTGCTGCCTTTCAGAACCTCTTCCTATTGCATTATTAACTGTACAGGAATGACAAGCGAAATTTTTTGTGTTTTCCCCATTTCATTTCCTCCTATACCATGGTGGAATTATATCAAAGTAAGGTAAAGCTACTACTCCCTAAAACCGGAGAGAGGTAGTTATGTCTATGTGGGGACAGTTATGAAAAAAGACATACATAATTATGAATATTAAGTTTACCACGTTACCAATGAATTACACGCAGGTAAACCAACACTAAATTGCAAGTAACCATTTAAATGTGGATTTTGTGAAAAGGCGCACAAATTTGGATTTATCGTGGAACGAATGCATAACATGGGACAAACTGATATGACCTAAGAGAACGTTGTGTAAGAACTAATTCTTGATTGAATTGGATGACACCTGCAAAGAGTATCGTAATCGTTGATGAAACATTATAATCATATAAGAAAATGTAGGGCATTGAGTTCAATGAATGAATTTATACTACAATAGAAACATAAGAAAAATGAAATTTAAGCTACCCATGGGATTATTATGTGGATCGCTGAGGCAACTGATACAAGTCACAGGGGTTGATCCATTATTTGCATGCGCACTAGTGAAACTAGAGGCTATGGGGATTTGAATGGAAAACCGATAAAGCGAGTGATTTTCCAGCTACGAATATTGTCTAAATTTAGAACATAATGACGTCTTCGAAATTACCTATGGCTACTACATTCATGTAATGTAAGGGCACGATAATGATTAATGAAATGAGTACGTGACCATTGTATAGTAGTGAAAGATGATACCATTATTTTTTAGGATTGAGTGCAGCTTTGTATTGTATAATTGAAAATTGGACCTACACAAATTAACCACAACATTTAATAGAGCTAACCATTAGACACCTACTTCACTAATGAAGCCATGCTATTGGTCACTGTGATTTTAATTTCAGATACATAAAACACCATGTAATTGAACGAGTTGAACATGCAGAGAATCTGCACCTAAACTTAACCAATGTAATTAAGTGTGTTAAATGTGCAAAGGTATATAATCCATTGGGTTTAAAATCTGTACCCAAACCAACATTACCTCGTGTCGGCTTTGGTCCTTAATGGTGTCGGGTTGTCTTTGCCAACTTCACTAATGCTTCATCATGAGGACGTGAATGTTCAGTGGAATATTATAGGTTTATCATATTTATTGACCTCCTATACCTAGATGGTATGCAATACAAAACAAGGTACAACAAATATTTCCCACAACTGGAGAGAGCAAGTTCTATTTGTCAGGGAAGAGTTATAGGTAAATGCATAAGACATTAGGAAAGTGAAGTTTACCATGTTAGTGATAAACCTCTAATTTAGCCATTTTGACCCCTTAAATTTCACCAAAGTTTTCCATATATTCCCTTGGTTTAATAGAAGAATTGACCGTACTGACCCCTCTCTGCTCATAATTATCTTATTTGGAGTAAGTTCCCTTTTTACAGGTACGTTGGCGCTGATTTGGAGAATGTCCAACACTTATTGGCTCATAAATGAGCGAGGAGTTATGTTTCGGGAAGGAATGAGGTTTGAGAGTTGGTAGAAGGAGTCAAAGCTTGAAGAATTGAAGAGAAAGTTTTTGCATGACCAGCTGTGCATGTAAGCATGGCCATGCAAGTCACAATTTAGGTCAAAAAAGTGCATGGCCAAATGTGCAGATTTTGTACAGTCGTGTATTGAAAGCAGAAAGTTCCTACAAAAGTGCATGGCTAGTCGCGCATTTTTTCACGACTGTGCACTTTGAGTCAGAAATTTTGCACAGCTGGCTATGCGGTTTTGCATGGTCTTAAGTCCAACAATTCCCCACACTACTTAACTTTTTCGTAGGGATAGAACTAGGGATGCTGAACATTATTCTTGAGTACTTTTAGAGAGCACTTTGTAAGGCAAGTAAAGAGTTTTCAGAGGCAGACTTGAGACATTGTTTTACATCGAAATTGTGAATTGAAGATTGTTTTACATGATTATCACAGTAAATTCAAGTTTGTTCTTCAATCTTTTATTCCCTCTTTTGTGATTTCTTTTCTACATTTTCGTATTTAGCCATACTCACTAAATCAATGTTAGGAATTATAATGTGAACATATGTAAAGGGTAAATCCTAATCTTGGGTTTGGAATAGCCCCTACCATGCCTAATTGAATCATGTTCTAGGCTTTTGTGAATTGTGCCCATGTTTATAAATTGAATTCTTGCTTAGTATGCTAGGTGTTTGTTGAATTACTTGAAAGAGATTTATTCATTGTTCTTAGTTAGGGCTTAGGAGAACAACAATAGTTGAATCATTTATCTGGTGTGACTTGTGAGCGACGGAACATCTTGATGTGAAAATAGTTTAGGTTTTAGTTGGGAATTTTGATTACTCAATTTTATGGCTTTGAAAATTCTAGTTGCATGAACATAGATACCTAGGATTTATTAGTCAGTCTAATAACCTTCGAAAGAAGGCATAGATGTATTTTAATTTGTAGTCACTCCATTCCAATCGTTTACTTGGGCATGTTTGCGTGGTTTACTTTATGATTTGTAAGGCGTAACAGTGTGGTGAACCCCAACTTGAGATCTTTATCATCTATTGAATTAGTCAAATCTAGCACTTAGCATAATGGAACTGTTGTTCAGTAATTATCAACCTGAGAGGATTTTCACCTAGATTGAGCATTAAAAGTCTATTTGGTGGTTGAAATCAAGTACCATGTGGATACGACCCATACTCACCGGTTGCTAGCTATAGCTACACCATGCGCTGGTGGTAATTTTAAGATAACAAGTTTTTGGCACCGTTGCTGGGGAGCTTAGTTATTTCAACATAAGAAATGACCAAAATACTCTATACTAGGGTTTTCTCTTTCTCTCTTTTCTTTTGATTTTCTTTATCCTTATTTGGACATACTTGTTCTTGGTATAGTTCTTGCTTTGTGTGCACAGGCACAGTCATGGGAAACAAAATCCTGTTCCCTTAGACCCTGAGATCAAAGCTACTACACGCAAGCAAAGGGGCGCTTGGAAGAAGAAATCAGAAATCACCATGACTAGACGAGACAACCGAGTCTCAAAAGATTATGCCATGCCGTAATCATCGGGTATCCATTTATCTATAGTGAATCAAACTGTTAAGGTGCAGAACGTCAAGTTGCGGCCAGCCCTTATCGCCTTAGTGGAGAGAGACCACTTCAGTGGGCACCCCTTAGAGAACCCAAATATGTATCTACGTAATTTCCTTCCGGAGTGCGACACAGTCAAACTGAATGGGGTACCCACTGATGCCATTCAACTAAGGCTCTTTCCATTCTCTTTGAAGGATGGAGTTAGAGATTGGCTTCGTAATGAGGAGCCAAATGCTTTTTCCACCTGGGACGCACTCTCTATAGCTTTCTTCAGCAAGTATTGCCCACCTTGAAAGACCCCCAAGTCAAGGGTGGATATTCCCTCATTCGCCCAGCCACATAGCGAATCCTTGTATGAAGCATGAGAGAGATTCAAGAATCTCAAATGCCAATGTTCACATCATGGCATGGCTCCTGGTCCAAACTTTCTATAATGTACTTGATCAGATTTTAATGTTTATTAAATGGCACCACTGGAGATGCCCTCTTGGGAAAAATCAACTAAAGCAGCAAAGGCCCTTTTGGAAGACATAGCAGCCAATAACTACCATTGGTCTAGTGAGAGGGCCACTCTGAAGAGAAGTAGTGGGAAATATGATGTAGATGCTATGGATATGCTTGCCAGAGGTTGATGCCCTTGCTAAGAGGTTCGATAGGCTGGGGACTCCTAATGCAGGTAGCTCCTTTGGCATAGCATACGATGTAGGTGTTCTTTGTGAGATATGAGGCCTTTAAGGGCATATAACTTCTAACTATCAAGCCAACTTTCTAGGAGTTGTGTACACCAATGCCATGTAAAACTTCAATACATGTCCATAAAATAACTCATACTTAAACACCCACAACCCAGGTTGGAAAAATCACTTAATTTTCTCCTATCGAAACAATAACCCCCTGCCATCTAATGCTCCTTAACCTCTCGGTTTTCAATACAAAGCTACCTATAACCCACTTTCGCAACCTCCTCAACCAAAGTCCAACCTAAAGAGCCTGATCGAGCATTTTATCCAAATGCAAACCACGATTAATAAAGCTCTTGGTGAATCAGTCACTCAGTTGAACTCCAAGTCTGAGGCCATGTCTACCGCCAGAAAATGATGGAAAATCAGATTACGTAAATTATGCAATAAGTGAGCCACTTATCTATAACCCAGGGGCAACCACCAGGTCAACCTGAGACCAACCCTATGGGTCAGATGAGTCCTATTACCTTGAGAAGTGATAAGGAGTTGGAGGGTCCTAAAATGTTCGTGAGGAAGGACAAGAGAGAAGTTGAAGAAGAGGGGGTAATGCTAAGGAGGTTTCCATTGAAACCCCAGTTGAGAAGGTTGAGGCTAAGAAGACAAAGAAGGGTCACACTGAGCATATTTCACCTCTAATGAAGCCTTACAAGCCTCATGTTTCATATTCTCAGAGGCTAGTAAAGGCTCTTGAGGAGCACAAGTATGGAAAATTCCTTGAGATGCTGAAAAAGTTCCACATCAACATTCTCTTCTTGGAGGTTATCATCGACATTCCTTCCTATGCAAAATGCTTGAAGGATTTGTTCTGCAACAAAGGGAAGCTACTTGAGAATGCCACAGTGTCTCTCAGTGAGGAGTGCAGCAACAGTATTCAGAACAAGCTACCTCCCTAGCTCTTAGATATAGGAAGCTTCTCCATCCCTTGTTCTGTTGAGGATGTAACCATTAGTAGAGCGTTATGTGATCTTGGGGCTAGTGTGAGTCTCATGCCATATTCCATCTACAACAAGCTGTAAGTGGAGCCTTGAAGGCCACTACCATTTTATTGCAGCTTGCTAATAGGTCTGTCAGGTATCCTCTCAGTATTCTAGAAGAAGTCCCATTGTTGGTGGGAAAGTTCTTTATCCCCTGCGATTTCGTTATCATGGAGGAGGAGGACTCTCGTATCCCTATCATCTTAGGGAGACCTTTTTTGGCTACAACGGGAGCCATGATAGATGTTAAGAATGGTAGGCTTTCCCTTCAGGTAGAGGATGAGAAGGTAGAGTTCCACCTACCTCAGGCCATGATCAACGCAACTCTAGATGACACATACTGCAGCGTTGATGTGTTAGAGAAGGTGCTTAATAAGGAGTCTATAACTTGGCATTCTAGGAAGGATCCTCTAGGGGTCGTTCTGATCAGTTACGAAGTGACTGATTCATATATGGGGGAGAAGAAGGAGTATACTAGGCTCTTTCATGTATCTACTGCCTACACATGCAATAGACGGACTTTAAATCATGTTTATTTATTTAATTAAGTCATATTATTAATTTTTCACATTTATTTATCTCATTTCATCATCCCTGTTGGGAAAATTTATTTTGGGCCCTACTCTGCAATTCGAATTTCATTTACCGTAATAATTTCAGGTGAATTGATATGAGGCCCTGGTAAATATGATGAGGTAATTAATTATTTTTTATAATGTCGCAAAAATTTAATTTTTAACCATGCAAAAATTTGGGCTCAAATTCATTAGGTTTGGCCCAATTCATATCTCAAATAGGGGTCACTTTGTGATTAATCTGGTATTGTTTGGCCCATTGAAAAA
This sequence comes from Carnegiea gigantea, assembly GCA_029747015.1. Lineage (NCBI taxonomy): Eukaryota > Viridiplantae > Streptophyta > Magnoliopsida > Caryophyllales > Cactaceae > Carnegiea > Carnegiea gigantea. The sequence goes on along the minus strand of JAKOGI010000471.1, from coordinate 216,361 downwards.
TTATAATTTTTGGTGGGTGGATAGATCCGTGAGTTGTATTTCAAATTACTTTTGAATCACTTCATTCCGAGTTATGTGGAAAAAGTTATGGCCATTTTGCGAAGACTATGCAGGACAGATTCGAGCTGTACACAGTTGTATTTCAGCTCAATTTTGGGGCCGTGTTGTGGTAATTGGGTTTGGTGCTATGAATAAAAGTGTTGCAGGACTTCCTAAACTTTTCATATTGGAGTTTCGTAGCTCAATTGGAATTCGGGGGTGAAAGATATGGATTTTCTAAAGTAGACCTTCAAATGGTAATATGACGGAAGAAAGAAATCATGGCACTTGGAAATATTATCCGGATGCTCTACATAATTATGGATATTGCAAAGAAATTACAAAGTTTAGTGAACTCAAAAATTTTCATTTTGGATAGAAGCTTACTTAGGTTGGAAAAACCAAGTTAAATGTGTGTGGAAATGAAATTAGAGAAGTGAAGAGGTTAATGACACAAGCTAACGTTATATGAGCAATCCTAAACCTCATGACAACCCCATGGCATTAAACCTTCTATTATTCATTTCAAAAACATCAAAAACCCATATTTCATTTATATTTATTAAAGTCTTTTCATTAATATCACCTCAATTATTTCATTTTATTCTATTTTGCTCCGACTTGTTTGACTTCGAGTTCAATGACCGCAACTTATTTGGTTTTTAAATCATTTTAGTTTAACTTATGTTGTATTGAATTGTTTGAATCATGGATACCCTTTTTATTAATAAATTTCCATAAAGTTACAAATTGTGAGAGTAAAAATTATTTACCAACGGCATTTGCCTATAACTATATTTCTTAAGTAGAAACAGGGCCTAGTCTATCATTTTTCATTGTGCATAAGAATTATCAAGTGACAATGCATTTTAAAGATTTCAGGTACATTCATTGCCTATATCTTTAGAAATCAGCACGTGTTTATCAAAATATAATATTTGGGTAAGTACATCAATGAATTAGTTTAATCAGTGATTTGTCACATAATTAGTGACCCCATCAGTTATTAGTTACAGGGCATTGCCCTTCAGTTCCCCGTGCGGCTTCAGGCCAGGTCCCCAATCGGCTTGGCAGATATACACCTAACCATAGATCGTAACAGTTACAAGGGGTTCACTTCCAGATAATAATCGACAATGTAATTTTACATTTATCTCAGCCACTGTTTTAACTTAAATTGAATTGTAAAGCGGGCCCAACAAATATTGCAAGGTTATTTTATAATACAGTAATGTATGTACTGAGCCTCGGCTCTCCATTTGAAATGTTTTCCTATTTTATTTTAGGCATGCATAGGAGTTGCTTTATTCTACCAAGCCAGTTGAAGAAATCGAGGGTCCAAGGACATCTAGATGGGTTCATAGTGGTGGTTGTTCATATTATATAGAAACCATTGGATAAGCACTTCAGTAGATAGTGATGTAAGTTAGTAGTCATTACTTGTATATGATTTAATGAAGTTTGAAGATGTATATAAGTAACCCATGTTATATCCAGTCATGGTGTGCAGAGCCTAGTCGTTGGGGATGGCGATAATGCGCTGTTCATTGGGTTTATCAGTTGTAATAGAGATTATGGAGATGAACAGTGACACAGGTACAGTGCAGGCGTTGTAGTTTTGGTATCAGAGTAGGGTTATAAGTTTATTTTAATGGGATTATGAAGTATGAAGAGCTGGGATGGAAAGTTTGATAAGATGGGTTAGAGAGAGCTATTATAGCACGACTAGAGATTTGAGACCACAAAAATGGATGTTTACTCCTTTCATATTCATCTTTTACGTTTATATGGTCGATAGATCCTTCTGCAGGATGTTGCGTATTGCTGTGACCACCCATGTTTCTTTACTACATGGTAGCATAGTAGTCCACTTGTATGACCTCTATTATGAGTGTCATAGCCACAATTATGGTCCATACCTCTATAGACAGTTGTGGTCAGTACCTAAAGTTGCCCGTTGGGGTTCGTTATTATCGTTGTAGAGTTCATAGCCCTAATGGGCACATTTCAATAAATTTATCCAGATCGTGATAATCTATGGGGAATCCTCCTAAGATATATGAGCATACTTAACATTGGGGTATCTTATGGTGCAAGAGATGAACCTTTGTGTACCATCTCAGTTTGACCGTTCCAATATTGGATTATGTGTACCTTCCCCAGACAAAGAAAAGGGTTTAATGACGGCTACATCAGGACAGAGAGTTATGTGAAGCAGACTTTATCATAGTGAATATGTATGAGCACTCGAGCATGGGTTACCATGCAAACAGGAGTGGAAGACTCCATATTATTACGTTTTAGCAAGCATATCAATGATTACATGGAACCAATGTACAGAGTGTTGAACATCAAATTTTGATGAATTTAATTTGTCAAAAATCAACACCAATGGATGTAATATGAGTCCATAATAAAATAAAATAAAAATTAAAAAAAGAGGACTTCCAATAGATAGCATGATTAGGTGCACACACACACAAAAAAAAAAAGTCATAGGATTCATATGATAATAGATCGGTCCACCCATAACAACAAACCAAGCCCAAAAATCATGACACCCCTTGCATGGATTATAATGGGGGCTTTTTTTTTAAACAAAATAAAAAAGGTGCAATGAGCCTTGTGTTGATCACATGAACCCCTGCCTTCAATTAAAATTGTTAACAATTAATTAAAAAAAAATGGGAAAGCAAACTTACAAGGGAACAGAAGCACGTGATGTTCCAAATTCCTGGATACTATCAAAGCAAAAGCAATGGGTATTTAATTAAGGAAGGCTTAAATGCTTTTTTAAATTTTTATATTTGTTAACAAGCAGAATAAGGGAGAGCAGTTAGCAGTCATGGGTCCCTCCATGTTTCCCACTATCTTCTTTCTTATACTGAAATATAAAGTAACTGTCTTGCTTATATTCCATTATAAAAGGGAAGAAGACAATAGGGCTTGAGATTTTTTTTCCAGAAGAAAGAGGGGGAAGGAACAAAAGAGAAGCAGGGGCTCTATAAGAAGAAAACCAGGAGAAAGAAGAGAACCACAGTACGATACAAAGCCCAGAGCAAGCAAAATAGCGCTCTCGACATTTTCAAGTCAACAAATTCAAGGTAAAATTACAATGAAGTATGGATGCTTTATGTGTTCATCAAAAAATCTCTAGCCCTTGTCTTCACGTCTATTATGGAGATAACCAAAGAAGATGGCAAACAAAAAAAAATCTCAAGTTGGGTTCCAGATTTAATCAAAATTTTAGATTATGTTGAATCCCAGTCTTTGTAAAAATTACATAAAAATTTGATCCTACAGGATCTTGATTCTTGCTGGAATCACAAAACTATGGATCTTGCTGGATCTCGGTTCCTGCCGAAACCATGAAGCCAATGTCTTAAAGAAAACAAAGGATTAAGTTCTTTACAACAATCCTCTGTTTTGATTTTAAAGGGAACATTCCCCTGGCTAGGTCAGAACCAAAGGGCTTAACCACTTAAAATGAAAGGTTGGTTTATCAAAATAAAAGCAAAAGAATGTTAACAACCAAGCAGGGAGATGTTAAAATGAAGAGACAAAGGGGATGAACCTTCAACTAACAAAATTTTTTTTTCTTTTCTTCTTTTTTTTTTCATATATCAGTTCCCTGGTATTTTGAGTATTATGATATGCATCACCTTACCCCTTTGTTAAAACTCCTCAACAAAATAAGGGAGCGGTCTGTTAGCAAGAAAGATAAACTGAGTTTATTAAGAAAAGAAACAAGGGAGCAAGGGATTTGGTTCAGAGTCTTGTTCAAAAAAAAGAGGCTGATGATAAGGACTTCAATTGGATGAGTGATATGTATTTATAATCCAAAAAAAAAAAAAATAAAGTCATGTGATTTTAGGAGTGTTCCAGTTGAATGTTTTTAGGATATCCTTGCTAAATAGAATTTCAAATTTTCACAAGGATAGAGTCCCACATAAGTGAATCGTCATGGAAAGTTGCAGCATATATATATTTTTTTAACTGATTTTATCATGTTTATATGAAAGTTAATATACAAAACGTAAGTTTTTTGAGTTTGAGTCAGAGACAATTTTGCTGATGGTATCTTGATTAAAAAAAAGGAAAGGAGGAAGAAGATGGAACCCTGTAAAAAATGAAAGAAGATGGGAAACAGAGAATGAGAGGAGAGCACAGTGAAAAAAAAAAAGGCAAAAAGGGGAGAGAGAAATTAGAGAGGGTCTGCATAAACCAAGGACAGATCTTTTTGCAAAATGGTAGCTCATTTACAAAATGGAACTCTTTTACCTTAAAGCCCTGGCAAGCCCCCCCCCCCAAAAAAAAGACTAGGATCAAGTGTTTGCTTCGGAATAATTATAGCAAGTTTATGACCTAAATAATTTATGTGGATACTACACATAAATCATGGGAAGATGAGTATAATATTGATGTATTTACTCGAGTGAAATTCATGAAAAGGAAAAAAATAAATTTATGCCTAAATCAAATAAAGTCCAAGAACTACGTCACACTAAGGGTATGTAGAAAACCCATAAATAAATTTCGGGTACAATCGCAGGTTAAATAAAATTAATGGACCGACCCCATTAAAGGTTAAAGTCGGCAAATTAAAAAAAATCATGAAGTGGCTAACAATATAACTTAGCCATTTTTTTTAAAGTCCAAGTACTAAAATTAAATCAAAAATTATTCTAACATAAATAACTTAACCAAGATAAAAAGATAAATTAAATCAAAAAAAATTAAAGAACTACGACTGGTTTGATCATCTATAAAAGAAGTACGTAGGCAGCTCGGGACAAAAAAATGATTGCAACCAAAATTTCAAATTAAATAAAATTACCCGTTCCTTAACCTGCACATGAAGAATGTGTATGTATAGTACCATTCATAGAAGGTGCTTATACAACCACTATCTGATGCAACTAAGTTTTGGATATAGGGGATCGGACATTAAAAATACGATAATTGTCGATTCAAATTACATAAAGTCTTATTAACGCAAAACAAAATAAAGAAAGAAAAAGTAAAACGGAACGAGTCGGAATCAAAAGGTGGTCTCCCGAGAGGGAGACGTAATTAAGGAGATTTATCCTCTTGAATAGGGCCGTACTCAAAATAAATCGATGTACATTTTTGCACATCGGAAAGTTGTGTTGTGCATATTATTTATTTTTATTAAATTTTTGCCCAACATAATTTTTGGCACGCCTGGTGGGACCCTATTTTCCTTTTCATCTCCGATTTGTTTATATTAGCTAATGTATTTTCTTCTCTTTCATTGTGTTTGTTTTTGTGTGACAAATTTAAGAGCAATGGCACCTCAAGTCATCGTTAACTTCAACGAGCTTCCCGTCAGATTTGTGATCAAATGCGGAATGTTCCAGGCTAGGAAGAATGTGCACGTGGTCTTCACTGTTGGGCCACGATCCATCCCGGTTAAGTTTCCATTGTCAAACTCAATTGAACCTCTTAGGAGCCTCGAAAGGGCAAGCAGGCCCGCTCCTAAGGCCGATAAGCCGCTTACAAAGAAAGCGGTGAAGAACCTAAAACGCAACAAGTGTAGAAGCGACAAGCGTCGCGCCAAGACTGCTGCACCTAAGCTAGCTCCATCACTAGCCTTGGAGCTAGCCAAGACGACTTTGAGGAGGGCTTTTCAACAAAGGTCATCCTCTACGGCTTTCCCCTCAATGGCTAGGCCATTCAACTCGGTGCTGACTCCATGCCCCAGCCAAGTTCCATCTCGATGGGGAACCCACACAAGGGAAGCACCAATAACCCGAGCGACAATCCAACCAACACAAGCTCGGGTCCCTTATCTGACCCCAAGGCATGTTCGGGTCCCTACTTCGGCCCCAAGGCAAGCTCGGGTCCCTAATCTACCCCTAAGGAAAGATCGAGTTCCTTCTTCAGGCCTAATCCACACTTGGGCTCCTGTATTTACCAGGAAGGCGGCAAAGACAAGCCAAAAACCCCTAACCTTGAGGACCCCTAATAAGCCATTTGGGGAAGGAACCTCAGGAGTCAAGAAGGCTCCTCAAGTTTACACTGTAAGGCGGATTTTTATCAGGACTATCCCCATTGATATTCCCGTAGCTGAGGTAATGATGAACTCCTATTCAGAGGAGGAAACAATACCTAAAACTGCAAAGGTTAAATTTGCTAAACCTTCAACCTTAAGCACCTCTACTATGGTGTCGAGACTTTTGCAGGTCACAACCACTACTCCTCCTCAAAGCCTTACAAAAGGTAAGAGGATTTTACCTCCTAAGCCACAAAATCAAAGTGATTTGACCTCTGAACGGATCAAGTCACAGGCATACAGCGGCCCGACCACAAGGTCAAGGCCTAAAGCATTATCATATGCCGAGGTGGCCTTACAATCTTCAGCCACTACCTTTCAGCAAGGCAAGGACCAACTGAAAAGATAAGATGAAGTTACAAGGCTTGCCTTTTCCCAAGAAGAAGCGACATCCACAGTCATTTTATTAGAGCAAATCAGCGAGGATGATCAGGCTGAAAACATACCGATCTTAGTTACCGGCACGCCGAGCCTTGAGGAGCAAATGCAAAAGTTGTAAAGAAAACTTGCAGCAAAAGAGGCTGAAATAGCTAACCTCACTATGCGCCTTGAAAATAGGGAGCATGAAAAGACTAATGAGGTTAGCAATAACAACACAGTTGTCACTCTGCAAGATATCAAAGAGTTGATAGCTCAAGGGATCAAAGAGCATCAAGCAGCCATGAATCCCCCAGTGTTGGGGTATAGGAGCCCATACCCAAGTCACTACAACTCAGTTCCTTTCCCTAAGGGTTACCAAAGGCAAACTTTGAAAAGTTTGTTGGAATAAATAGGTCACCGCATGAACATTTGGCCCATTTTTATTCAACGTGCGGCGAAACTGCCTTAAATGACGCGTTGTTGATCAGGTAGTTCATACAGTCCCTCAAAGGAACAGCGTTTACATGGTATACCCAACTTCATCCGCGGTTAATACTTACTTGGGACGACTTTCAAAGGGAATTCCTAGCACAGTTCGTGAATTCAAAGCGAAGGGTTTCTATAATAGACCTCATTGATACACACCAGATACCAAACGAGAGTATGAATGACTTCATTATGAGGTGGATAAGTCTAAGCTTACAATGCCCGGAGAAGCTAAGTGAGTAATTAGCAGTTCAAATGTGTGCTAACAATTTAAATCCTCAAATCGCTACATATGTTGGCACTGCTGAGCCTCAAAACTTCGATGCTCTCGTGTATAAGGCGAGCAATGTAGAAAGACAACTTCCTCGTCAGAAAAGCATACAACCCAAGAGGGAAGAAATCAAAAGGCTGATCAAAAAGGGAGAGTCAATGGCCACCTTTGTCAGAACAAGCCCAAAGCTAGCCAATGGTGAAAATTTCAACAAAAATGGCAAAGGCAAACAAAAGAAGGAAGGTCGACGACTGACCCTCCAAGAGAGGAAAGAAAAGAAGTATCCCTTCGACGATGATGATGAACAAGGGATCTTTAATGAGTTGATGGCTGCAAAAGCCATTAGCTTCCCTGAACCAAAGCGACCTGCTGAATTCAACAAGACAAATGATCCTAAGTATTGCTCATAATATAGGATCATTAGTCACCCTATAAAAGATTGTTATGTTTTCAAGGACATAATTGAAGACATGATCAGGAGGGGAGAAATTGAGATAGAAGAAGCTCAACCCAAAGGGCTGACTGCATCGTTAAATGCAACTTCAGCAGTTGAACAAAAGAAGGACTCTCACACGTCGTCCTCGGAAATTAATGAGGGGATCCCAACGGTGTCATTACCACCTCACGCGGTCTCCGTCAAATTCATTGTTGACGATGAGGTATCAATAGTGTGGGCATATCCAAATATGCCTCCCCCTTCACCCGGAGCACCAACCTTATATGACTTCTACTTAGACCCCAGTTTAGAGGCATGGGCAACATCAGAAGATGATGAGGATGATGGCTTTGGATGGCAAATGCACTTTAGTAGGAGGTCATTTTGCCAAAGACTAGCCCAAGCCTCTCAGTCCCCAGGAGTCAAAATTCGAAGACAGAAGCCGCCACCGAAGAAAAATAAGAAAAACAAAAAGAAGAAGTCGAAGGCTAAGAAGAAGTCGGAAATAACTTCTGAAGAGGAGTACAAGCCGCCGCTGAAGACCCCTTTTACTTTAGGTGATTACATCCCTCAGGACTTTTTCGGTAGTGACTTCTCGGACGATGATCCCATAGAAGGAGAATTAGCCCAATGTTAAATGGTTTCATGGGTGATGAATGTGAAGAAGCGAGCATCATTCTCACAAAAACTGCTCAAGAAGTGGATCAAATAACTCTTCGATCTGGTCGTCAACTCCAACCACTGAAACCAGCAGGGAAAGAGGAGAAAAAGGAAATGACACTAGAGATACCACTAATATTGGATGACACCAAAGAAAAGCGTGATGAGGAAGTAATTCCCTCAAGCTCAAATAGCCAGGGAACTGCTGAGAACAGACAGGCAACTAAAGATTCCAAGAAGGATCTTCCTATCATAACCCCTTTTTAAGTTTGTCAAGGGTCTCATAAAGAAAAGGTTCGTTATGATGTCATTTCTCATCTTAAGCGAATCCCAGTGCATCTAAGTACCTATGATGCCTTACAAATGTCCAAAGAGCTAAGAAGGGTACTTATACAAGTGTTAATGGACCCTGATGACTACAAAGGTCAAGCTGATCCTATTAAGGTGGATAAGGTGTTATCATCTCCTTTAAACCGGTGTGCTGCATGCATGGCTTGCATAACATTCTCTGATAAGGACCTCCAGTTGGGGTCTACAAATCCCAACAGGCCTTTGTACGTCACCTATAGGATTGGGGATAAAAGAATAAATCGGATCCTACTTGACTGTGGTTCTGTAGTCAACCTTATTGTATTGAGGGTATTAAGGGCAATAGGGATAACACCAAATCAGTTGTCCCCAACTTTGCTCACAATATAAGGGTTTAATTAGGTAGGGCAGAAAGCCTTAGGTACTATTACTTTGAAAGTTGAGCTAGACAACCTCTATGCAGATGCTCTCTTTTATGTAATAGATGCTGACACTTCTTCTAATGCCCTACTTGGTCAGCCGTGGCTCCATACTAGCAAGGCTATTGCCTCGACTCTTCACCAGTGTTTGAAATACACTGACGAGCATGGCAATGAGAAAACAATCCATAGGGACGCAAATACTTTTCATGGAGAAGATGTTAATTACACTGATGCCAAGTTTTACAAATCAGTGGATTCTGGAACCTCTCAAGTTCTTTTAAACCAAACAAAGAGTAACCAAAGAGAAAATCCCAAGCTTCTTACTTTGCCTCAAAAGGTCATCCGGGTTGTCAACAGTTACGCTAGTGAAGACAAGGAAGATCAGTTCCCATGATCAAAGGTATTGTTCAAATATGCACCTAAAAACAAAAGAAAGGATGGCCAAAAGGCCTTGACTCCAGTAAGGGATATTGTGAATTCTCTTGTCACGAATTATAGTTTTCCCCTCCAAAGAATTAATCAGTCGGTACCCAAAGAAAATCTGGTCATAAGAACATCACTCAACAACAAGAGAGTGGTGTTAAAGGAAAACCTTTCAAACCCTCTAACAGGAGCATCCTCTTCAAGTGTTTCACCTCCAAGAGGGCCATCATCATCAAAGAGGAGCAAGAAGAATAAGAGAGGACTTGCCAAGGAAAACCAAAAAATGAATATTTCACTGGAAAGTGGAGTCCTAAAGGAATCATTTCAAGAGAATACCTTCGAAAATCTTCAAATATCTCATGATGGGGGGATTCTCAAGGCTTATACTACAAATGATATGGTTTTTACACCCCGAGAACGAGAGATGTTTTCCCAAAATGAACAAGTCCAACCTCGAATCTCAGTTTTTCAAAGACTTGGGAAAGTGAATGAACCCAAACAAAAGAATTTCCATGTCAGAAAGCAGAGGAGGAGGAAGTTGAATAAGAAAGGGCAGTAGCCTAGAAGCTTTGTCTGAGTTTATGAACAAAATGAAGTCGAGCAAGCAAAACAAGTTAACGTCGTGTCCACTGCAAATGAGGAAAATGCTCAAAATTTTAAATTTCCTTACCAAGAAGCTTTCAAACATCATCAAATCGCCATAACAAGTCATGAAATGTGTGGTGAAGTACAGGTTAATTCATCTAAAAGCCTAGACAGTGACTTATGACTTAACTTTTGAATAGGAGCCCTCCCAAGACTTTGTTGAGGCGATTTAACCTGCACCTCCAGAAATGGAGGATGGCGGTCAAGCAACAATTGACCAGCTTTGGGCGATAAATTTGGGAACAACTTATGAGCTCAAGTCAATTTTTGTGAGTGCCATGCTAGATGATGAAGAAGTGACACAATATGAACAACTCCTCCAAAAATACAAAGACGTATTTGCTTAGAGTTATCAAGACATACCAGGCTTGGATCCAAATGTCGCTGTTCACAAGTTGGTTGTTTCTGAAAGCATAAAGCCAATAAAGTAGCCTCAGTGGCACTTTCGTTCTTAGTTGACCATCCAAATAAATGTTGAGGTGGACAAGCTAATAAAGGCTAACTTCATTCGCAAAGTTCAATACCCAACTTAGTTGGCTAACATTGTCCCCGTTCGAAAAAAGAATGGTCAACTACAGATATGTATAGATTTCAAGGACTTAAATAATGCATGTCCCAAGGATGATTTCCCACTACCGGTCACTAAACTTCTTGTGGATACCACAATAGGATTTGGGGCTCTGTCTTTCATAGATGATTTCTCGGGGTACAATCAAATCAAAATGCACCCCGAAGATGAAGACTTAACGACCTTTCGAACGCCACAAGGCATATACTGCTATACAGTAATGCCGTTTGGTTTGAAAAATGCCAAAGCCACCTACCAAAAAGCCATGATCATCATTTTTCGCGATTTTCTCCACAATCTCATTGAACGTTATGTTGATGACTTGGTTGTAAAAACAAAAAATAGGGAAAATCACCCACATGACCTAAGAAAGGTCTTTGAAAAGCTTCGTCAACATCAGCTCAAGATGAACCCCTTAAAATGTGCATTTGGGGTCACCTCAGGGAAATTTCTCGGCTTTGTGGTTCGGAAAGAAGGGATTGAGATTGGCCCCGATAAAGTCAAAGCCATAATCCAAATGCTCCCTCCAAGAAACTTAAGAGAATTGCGGGGCTTATAAGGAAGGTTGGCGTATATACAATGGTTGATCTCAAATTTGTCAGGAAGGTGCCAACCTTTCACAAGACTCCTAGAAAAGGACATGCCTTTCATTTGGGATCAAGCTTGTCAAAATACTTTTGAAAGCATCAAGCAATATCTCACAAGGCCACCTGTCCTAATGACTCCAATACAGGGAAAACCTTTATTATTATGCACAGCGGCCCTCGAATGGTCTTTAGGGGCTATGTTGGCTCAATGTAATGATGAAGGGAAAGAAAATACCTTGTATTACATCAGCCGGACAATGTGGGTGCAGAAGTAAATTACTCATCTATGGAGAAAAATTACCTTGCCTTGGTTTTTTCCGTTCAAAAATTACGACACTACCTCTTATCCTATTAGATCATTTTGATCTCAAAGGCAGATCCGTTAAGGTACATATTATCTAAGCACATGCTACCAGGGAGATTAGGTAAATGGGCTATGCTTTTAGCTCCTTTTGATATCAAGTTCATACCTCAAAAGCAGTAAAAGGTCAAGCCATAGCCAATTTCCTAGCAGCACATCTGTGTATAGATAATGAAGAACTACTCGATGATCTGCCAGACGATGAAGTTATGTTTGCTGAAATTATAACTTGGAAATTATATTTTGATGGGGCAGCAAGGAGTCGGGGAGCCAGAGTAGGGATTGTGTTCATCACACCAACAGGAGGACTTATCCCTTATTCATTTTCTCTCCTTAAGATCTTTTCAAATAATGTGGCTGAATATGAGGTGCTCATCATTGGCCTCGAATTGGCCCTGGAAATGCGTGTTGACTAGCTTGAAGTATTCGGTGATTCTTAGTTAATCATCTGACAAATACACGGCCAATACAAAGTAAGAAATGCTAAATTAGTGCCTCTTTACCAAAGGGCAAGAAGCCTTATGAACCAATTCCTTCAAGTATAGGTTAACCATGTGCCAAGGTCTGAGAATGATAAAGCAGATGCCTTAGCAAAGCTGGCTGCTTCACCGACACTCCCTGATGAAAGAGAAATTCAAATAACAATCATGGAACGTCATTTGTTGGCCTCAGGCTTAGATCATTTTGATGAAACAGAAGAAACAAATGTGGTCTCCATTTTTGAGATCGAAGAAGAGATAGACTGGAGGCAACCTATTATTGAGTGCATCCAATATGACATTCTACCCATTGATCCTAAGAAAAGGATAGATGTAAAATGACGAGCACTAAGGTTTACATTTAAAAATGACACCTTATATCGGAAAGCTTTTGATGGGGTGTTACTTAGATGCTTGTCAAGAGAGGAAGCAACTCATGTCCTAAATGAAGTTCATGCTGGGGTATGTGATGCTCATCCGGCAGGTCCAAAACTTGCTAATCAAATCAAAAGGTTGGGCTATTATTGGCCAACTAAGGTTCAAGATGCTATAAAATTTGCTAAAGCATGGGAAGCTTGTCAAATACATAGAGATTTCATCCACTAGCCACCATAATTACTCCACCTAAGCATATTATCTTAGCCCTTCCATGCATGGGGGCTTAATGTGATAGGACCTTTCAAGCCATCCTCCTCTCATGGACATGTGTTTATTCCGACGGCTACAGACTACTTTTCAAAATGAGCTGAAGCCATCCCGTTAAGAGAAGTGGGGGCAAAGCAAGTTGCTGACTTCATCAGGACCCATCTCATTTATAGATATGGAGTCGCTCACAAAGTCATCTCAGACAATACCCTCTACTTTAAAAATCAAGTGATGACAAGGCTTACAGAGAAATACAAGTTCAGACATAGCTTCTCATTGAGCTACAATCCATTGTCAAATGGCCAAGCTGAAGCAGTCAATAAAGTGCTTTGTAAGATTTTAAAGAAAATGGTCTCAAGATTAAAGAGGGATTGGCATGAAGGACTGCTAGAAGCTTTATGGGCTTATCGAACCATAGTCCGAACTACAACTGGTTGTACACCCTACAATTTGGTTTTTAGTTCAGAAGTCATGTTACCCCTTGAGGTACAATTGCCTTCTTTAAAAGTGGCCATGCAATTTACTGACCCAAATGAAAATATTCAAGTCAGATTGGCTGAACTTGAAACATTAGATAAGCGTCGGTTAATGGTTCAGCAAAAACTTGAAATTTACCAAGCTCAAATGGCTGGGGCATTTAACAAGTGGGTCAAATTCCGCTCATTTGATGTTGGTGACTTAGTTTTGACAATAAGGAGGCCAATTGTCATCAATCTAAAGACACAAGGAAAGTTTGAGTCCAAATGGGAAGGTCCCTACGTAGTTACTAAGGTCTTCCCTAAGGGGGCATATGAACTCTCAAATCATAATGGACAAATTGTGTATGCCTGTGTCAATGGTAAATTTGTAAAGAAATTCTTTACCTGAAAAATAGGGACGGTTGAGTCTCATCGAACTACGAAAGGCTTGATCCCTCAAAAGGGGGGTACATAGGCAGTCCAAATCCAAATTGGACCTAGCCACAAAAATAAATAAACCCTCCCTTACCCTTGCTTGTTAAAATTTTTCTTCACGTGATGAATGTAATGTTCATGTGATGTTTTTAGTGAGGATCATTTATTAATCACTTGTTATTGCGTACTATTTTGATTTTCATTCAAGGGGCAAAAGAGTAAAAAAAAAAGAGAGAGAAACAAAAAAAAAAAAGAAGAAAGGAAGAGCCGGTTAGGCTTTACTGCGATAGCATAAATCGTACAGTACAAAGTGGACTGAAAATGTAACTATAAATACAAAAGAATTAAACAAAATAAGACAAGTCTAAATATTCTTAAATGAAATTACAGAGCCAATCAAACTCTTGAGATGGTTCTTTTCCTTCTCCAAATCTTGTAGCTTGGAGAATCCTGCTTCTGCCAAGTCTGCTTTCACCTGTTCTGCTTCCCTTTTCTTCAAATCCAGAGAGGATTTCAACTTACCCTCTGCTTCAAGTAGAACCTACTGCTGGATGTTCAAATCCTTTCACAACTTACGGATCCGCTCCTCTTCCCTCAAGATTTCCTGCTCCTTAACTTTTAGCTTTAAAGCTTCACTGGACAAGTTATTGAGTTGATCTTCAATGCGAGTAATCTCAGAAGAACAAGTGAGATCTTGGTTTGATAAAGCTTTTACCCGATCAATATCCACTAAGTCTTCGATCTTTACAGCCGTTTCAGCTACGCCAAATATTTCTTGAATTTTAGAGGAAAGCCAACAAATCTCTATTGTACCGAGGTTATAAATGTCAATCATAGAGTAAAGTGCACTCAAGGATTGAAAAACTCTCGCTTTGCTAGCTAACAATTCCCTGGCAGAGCCGTGATTAGAAATAATGTCGATAATCACCTCAACGCCTTTAAGAATGCTCTCTCGGACCCAATCTTCTTTTAAGTTGTAAAAAAGACTTGCTAAGGAAGTGGGAATGCTTTGAATAAGCACGACTTCAACCAAATCGTCAGACATTTCAGACACAGGAATGATAGCAGTTACTACTATATCAGAACGCTCTACTGCAACAGGAGGCACTTCAGGTAGAGGTATTCCAATTTTTCTTGTGGGGGCATCTTGCTGATCCAAAGTCTCCTGTTCAATAAAAGTTCCCAAGTCTACGATTGGCAAATCTTCAAATCCTGTACCATCTCCTATATCAGAATTATCTGATTGATTGGGACAGTCATAATGAGCCCTCTTGAAGTTCACTTCGATGGGTGATTGATCATGAGAATTTGCCGTCGCAGACGACTAATCATTGGGGGTCCTTTTATTCTTCTTCTGTAGCCTTTTGTTACTACTAGAAACCTTCTTTTCCTTTTTCAGAGGATGATAACAAAGGTCCCTCTTTGGTACAATTATCGCCTGTAACTCCCGAAATTTTAACAGCTCCAGGAACAAACTCACAGAGAGAGCGTAGGTGACCAATGATATAAACAGCTTCCCTCAAAAGCTCATTCTTATTTGTTATAGTCTGGTGAACCTTTCAACTGATTGGCTTAAATAAGGAGTGCTAATTTTGATCCACCAATTACAATAATCCTAAGAACAAACGCCTTCATAATAGGAAAGAGGGACATAAAACTTAACCCCTGTATCTCACCTCTGAAGATCAGTATGGGCTTGTGCAAGATCCATCATGCTCCTTTGCTGTCGAAGGCCTCCGATAAAGCTTAAGCGATTAGACGGAACCCCCTGATCAAAACCAAATTGGCGAGCAAATCGATTGCGATAATAAGGCTCCAAAATCAATTTGGCCCCAACACGTACAGGAAGTACAGTGGACCAAATAGACAAGAGGAGTTTGGAATCCTCCTCTAGCAATCCTATGTCAATCACATCTCGTCCATTACGAGAGTACTCACGATAAGAGCTAGCACTGAGCGAAAGATATCTCCCATCCCTGCAAATGTGTGTAGCTTGGGGTAAGCAAAGTTTGCTCCCAAGCAGTCTAGCATAACAAACAAGGGTAGGAAAGTCATCTGGACAGTCGCTATCTGGGCGACAATGGTATAAACAAAGGAATAACTCCGCTAACCAATCGATTACATAGTGGATGGAAACAATTGTGTTAGCTTTACCGGGGTAGTCTGGATTACTCGCTGCATCTCCTAAGCTATGATAAATGTAACCAAGAACTGCGGGAGCCAAAGAAACTCGCTACCCAGAGGCCATCAAGGCAGCCATTACAAATGTTTCTGGTCTTATGACTTCTTTATCATCAGGTAAGACAAAGCGACTTAACCAAAAGGCTAAGAAAGCAGCAAGTTCACCTTCAGTTGTAATGTTCAAGTTTGCCATTCGTTTCTGAAGCGAGATACGAAGTGGGCTCCTTTTCGTGGTCTCAACTTTCTCTTTTCCAAAGTCTGTTTGTTCTCCATAAACAAAGTGCACCAAATATTCTCGATAAAAATGGTCTAACCAGAGGTCATAATAAATATGCTTAGTTTTGTGAAACTCACACAGCTCAGCATGAATACCTAGTAACTCAGCAACTGCGGTAGGATATTTATTATGGCCCACCAAATCTTTATTTTGGGGCAAGAATTTCTCATATATATCTCCAAGAATGGGTAAACCTCCAACCTGCTCTAAGTCATAAAGTGAAATACCAACTTTGCCCGCACCATGGTGAAGAGTATTGGTTAGTGGACCCCAAAGTTCACAGGAAGCCCACCATACATTTGCGTCAAAATGGTATGGAAACTGGGAAACACCAACGACACCAAATATGCCAGCTTGTTTCAAGGGTTCTTCAAAATGAGTAAGCACTCGTTTAGTCCATTCCATCACCCCCAACATAAAAGTTGAGGGGCCTCGAAATTGAAAGGTTGGCCTCCAATTCCTTCTTGCAGTAAGAAGCCTGTGTAAGGCTGGATAAAATTCCCCCTCAGCAGGGTATATTTCAGGGCCACGACGTTTAGTATTAATTTTCTCGAGAACAATGGCACTGAAATAGTTCTTATAATCCTTACTTACATCAACACATTTGTTTCCGTCATTTCGACGATAACGAAGTGTCCCTTGCTTGACTCTAACCTTCTTAACCAAAATAGATGTCAAGGTGGAAGACGGAATCGCATTGAGACTTCGCAAAGAGCATGAACGCCGATAATAAGGCCTGTAGCCAAATTATTGTCCATTTTCAAGTGGAGCTCTTTCATTGCTAAGAGTCCCATCCATAGTTCTTAATTATCCTCTACCAAAAAAAAAAAAGGAAGAGGTTCAAGTAATAACAAAGGACCTCAAAAAAAAAAAAAAAAAAGAGGACGTGCATTTATCATGTTATCAAAGTCCTAACACGAATAATGCACGGGGGGCAACTGTTGAACATCACATTTTGATGAATTTAATTTGTCAAAAATCAACACCAATGGATGTAATATGAGTTCACAATAAAATAAAATAAAAATTGAAAAAAAAAGAGGACTTCCAATGGATAGCACGATTAGGTGCACACCAAAAAAAAAAAGTCAAAGGGCTCATATGATAACAGATCGACCCACCCCTAACAACAAAACAAACCTAGAAATCATGACACCCCTTGCATGGATTATAATGGGGCCTTTTTTTTTAAACAAAATGAAAAAGGTGCAATGAGCCTTGTGTTGGTCACGTAAACCCCTGCCTTCAATTAAAATTGTTAACAATTAATTAAAAAAAAATGGGAAAGCAAACTTACAAGGGAACAGAAGCACGTGATATTCCAAATTCCTAGATACTATCAAAGCAAAAGCAATGGGTATTTAATTAAGGAAGGCTCAAACTTTTTTTTAATTTTTATATTTGTTGACAAGTAGAATAGGGGAGAGCAGTTAGCAATCGTGGGTCCCTCCATGTTTCCCACTATCTCCTTTCTTATATTGAAATATAAAGTAACTGTCTTGCTTATCTTCCATTATAAAAAGGAAGAAGACAACAGGGCTTGAGATTTTTTTTTTTTTCCCAGAAGAAAGAGGGGGAAGGAAAATGTCAAAAAAAAAACAAAGAGAAGCAGGGGCTCTGTAAGAAGGAAACCAGGAGAAAGAAGAGAACCAGAGTATGATATAAAGCCCAGAGCAAGCAAAATAGCACTCTTTACATTTTCAAGTCAACAAATTCAAGGTAAAATTACAATGAAGTATGGGTGCTTTATGTGTTCATCAAAAAATCTCCAGCCCTTGTCTTCACGTCTGTCATGGAGATAACCAAAGGAGATGGCAAACAAAAAAAATCTCAAGTTGGGTTCCAGATTTAATCAAAATTTTGGATTATGTCAAATCCTAGTCTTTGTAAAAATTATAAAAAAATTTGATCCTGCAGGATCTTGATTCTTGCTGGAATCACAAAACTATGAATCCTGTTGGATCCCGGTTCCTGCTGGAACCATAAAGCCAATGCCTCAAAAAAAACAAAGGATTAAGTTCTTTATAACAATCCTTTATTTTGATTTTAAGGGAACACTCCCCCGGCTAAGTCAAAACCAAAGGGCTTAATCACCTAAAATGAAAGGTTGGTTTATCAAATAAAAGCAAAAGAATGTTAACAACCAAGCAGGGAGATGTTAAAATAAAGAGACAAAGGGGATGAACCTTCAACTAACAAATTTTTTTTTTCTATTCTTCTTTTTTTTTCCATATATCAGTGCCATGGTATTTTCAATATTGTGATATGCATCACCTTATCTCTTTGTTAAAACTCCTCAATAAAATAAGGGAGCAGTTTGTTAGCGAGAAAGATAAACTGAATTTATTAAGAAAAGAAACAAGGGAGCAAGGGATTTGGTTCAGAGTCTTGTTCAAAAAAAAAAGAGGCTGATGATAACGACTTCAATTGGATGAGTGATATGTATTTATAATCCCCAAAAAAAAAAATGAAGTCATGTGATTTTAGGACTGTTCCAGTTGAATGTTTCTAGGATATCTTTGCTAAATAGAATTTCAAATTTTCACAAGGATAGAGTCCCACATAAGTGAATCATCATGGAAGGTTGCAGCATATTTTTCTTTAAACTGATTTTATCATGTTTATGTGAAGTTAAGATACAAAATGTAAGCTTTTTGAGTTTGAGTTAGGGACAATTTTGCTGATGGGATCTTGATTAAAAAAAAAGGAAAGGAGGAAGAAGATGGAACCCTGTAAAAAATGAAAGAAGATGGGAAACAGAGAATCACAGGAGAGCACAGTGAAAACCAAAAGGCAACAAGGGGAGAGAGAAATTAGAGAGGCTCTGCATAAACCAAGGATAGATCTTTTTGCAAAATGGTAGCTCATTTACAAAATGGTACTCTTTTATCATAAAGTCCTGGCAAGAAAAAAAAAAAAAAGACTAGGATTAAGTTTTTGCTTCAGAATAATTATAGTAAGGCTATAACCTAAATAATTTATGTGGATACGACACATAAATCATGGGAAGATGAGTATAATATTGATGTATTTACTCTAGTGAAATTCATGAAAAGGAAAAAAATAAATTTATGCCTAAATCAAATAAAGTCCAAGAACTACGTAGATTTAATCCCACTAAGGGTACGTAGGAAACCCATAAATAAATTTCGGGTGCAATCGCAAGTTAAACAAAATTAATGGACCGACCCCATTAAAGGTTAAAATTGGCAAATTAAAAAAAATCATGAACTGGCTAAAAATATAACTTAGCCATTTTTTCTAAAGTCCAAGTACCAAAATTAAATCAAAAATTATCCTAACATAAATAACTTAACCAAGATAAAAAGATAAATTAAATCAAATAAAATTAAAAAACTACGACTGGTTTCATCTTCTATAAAAGAGGTACGGAGGCAGCTCGCGACAAAAAAATGATTGCAACCAAAATTTCAAATTAAATAAAATTACCCATTCCTTAACCTGCACAAGAAGAATATGTATGTATAGTACCCTTCCTAGAAGGTGCCTATACAACCACTGTCTGATGCAACTAGGTTTTGGATACAGGAGATTCGTAATTAAAAATATAATAATTGTCGATTCAAATTACATAAAGTCTTATTAACGCAAAACAAAACAAAGAAAAAAAAGGTAAAACAGAACAAGTCGGAATCAAAAGGTGGTCTTTCGAGAGGGGGACGTAATTAAGGAAGTTTATCCTCTTGAATAGGGTCGTACTCAAAATAAATCGATGTACATTTTTGCACATCGGAAAGTTATGTTGTGCATATTATTTATTTTTAATAAATTTTTGCCCAACAGAGAGCTTAACAACATTACAAGGAAACAAGATGGGAAGTAAGTGAGATATTAAGGTGGTGGAACTATTCCAGTATTAATTAAGAGAAATGAAAGTAACTTCTAGAGTATTCATTTTAACAAGAGTTTACATAGGGGCATGTAGGATGTAAGGGACAGAACCTGAAGAAGTGATATGTATGTACACCTATTATGTGCACTTTGCTAGTATGCACATCATACTCTCAAGGGATTTTTGGAGATGTAGTACATACTTTAATTGTGAGTTATTCAATGACCTAGTATTTGGTGATGTAGAGAATTGGAGAAGTATGATAGGCCATATCTTTTATTACTTAAATCTTGTATTCTTAACCATGCTTACTTGCCAGCTTTCGCTACAGCATTTTCCATAAGAGACAGTGATATAGAGAACATTTGGAGAGAATATGGGATTAGATTGCTCAGTTCAGAAAGGTAACAGTTTAGCTCAACTCATGATGTGGTAGCAAAGTTACAGAGCGAGTGGATCACATGAGGTTCTAGTTTAGCCGAACACTTAGGTAACTTTTCTTGTAAGCAACTCAAACCCAAACAATCATGATCATTTACCTACTGGTTATATAATGGAGCCTATAATGATCCCCAGTGTGCGTATCTATGTAACTTATAAGAATATTTGATCCTCTGTGCTTACAGTTCAATCATTGCTGTGTTTATATGTCACTGTCACCTATTCTAACTCCTTGTCCCTATTCACATATTATTTGTAAAGCCTTCTATCTTATGACCTCAACAGAGTTGAATTGAGCTAAAGATTTAAGGGTTATTGTGAGCTATAAGGTATTTATGAGCTATGCTGGACCAGTTGTATAAGTAGTTGGCTATAAGTTAATATGTATGGATGCATGTTTTCATTTATTTAGGAGTTGTATTATATGTTTATTTCTCTCATCTATTCAAATCTTGCAATTGTGTACTTCGGGTGTGTAAACCATTGAGTTATGAACTCCGGCGTGTGGCCGTTGAGCTATTGAAATGTTTCTTTCCATTTTAAGTGTCTATTGCAAGGCGTGAAGCCTGGATTTAGTTAGTTGTAGGAGGAACTCTATCCGTTTTGTCCCACAATTTAAGGGTTTCACTGAGGCACATTAGCATACTTGATGTCGAATATAATGATGTCTAAAACCCAATGTGGGGATGCCTTTTGCACCTTCCTAAGAGAATTATTACATTATCAAGGTACATATACCCCTTTAGATAGGGAAAATGCCTTGTGGGGCTATATCTTTGGGTTGAATCAATATGCAGTGGACATTACAATGAGTACTTATATCTGTTGATGACAGTTTAGTAGCTTATGGTATGTAACTCGATATTATATGGGTTGTATGTAGTATGATAAGTTGTCATGCAAAGGGACACTAAGACCTTACATTGGCAATGCTCCTATTACACCTAGTCATCGACCTACCTTTTCCCTAACCCTTTGATTGTTTAGGGTATCATTTTGTTGCTCATAGCACTCACTTGCTCTATAGTAGTTCTTTGTCTAGACCATTGCTTTGAGGGCCACATCTGACACCTAAACCATGCTAAGTATCACTTATCTTTTGCAAGAATGCTTTTCATATAGTATTTCTTGTAATGTTTGTCAATATTCCGATAACATGACTGTTATGATCTTTTATTCGTTCTTTTAAGAGCGTACTCACGTATGTATCTTATATCTCTTTTGTTCATTGTTGAATACCTATATCTCGTTCATTTATTATTGAGAGTCTGTTCACGCATATACCTTATACTCCACTTATGAGTAATGATACACTTGTATTACTTGCTCTGAATTTATAAGGTGATTCATCTCTAATTGGTGTTGGTGATTGTTATAATCCTCTTACTCTCCTTATTTTGAACTTCAACTCCCACACATATATCTTACATGCTCATAAGTAAACTCCAATTTTTCTATTCAATGTTATTGACGGACTTAAACTGATTTTATATGAGCAAAGGCATGTTTCTAATGTAACTTGTTCAATCTATTTACTTATCCATTGCACTTAACCGGTCTAATCTATTGATCTATTTATTGCACTTGCAACTCTAACACCTATATTTTATATCCTCATAAGTAAACTTCAGTAATCCTTATTTAATCTTATTGCCGTACTTGACTTGGCTCCATATGAGCAAAGGCATATTCCCATGGCATCCTATTCAATCCATATATCTATTTATTAGACCTTGCTTGTTCAAGCTATTTATTTATCCGTTGTACCTTGTTTATCTAATCCATTTCTGTATTTATTGTATTTTATTTGGCCACTCTCTCTATTGCATTTATCGTATCAATGGTATCTAGAAAGTCACCCTGTTGGAACTTAGTCACTGGCCATCTTATTTTTAAATCATCAGCTAAACTCAAAGGTAACCGAGCCATCTTTCTTCTTGGATAACTATATATTGGATCCTTTATAATCAATATTTATAGACCATGATTCTTGTGGTATTATGTTTCAGAATTTTGGATACAATCATGGTTATCTTTATTCTAACCACCCCATGATAATCTCTCCTTATTAGCCTTTTCTATTCTCATTGTTCATTTCTTTTGTATGCAATGATTCACTTAGCTAATAATTCTATCACTCTCATCCCTAACTATGGTCATTTCTTTGTTCATTATCGACCGGGAGTAGATCCTTGAGTAGTCCAATGAGGGGAGATCATATGAAGCATTAGGAATATCAGATGAGGACATTTTGATAAGGGCATATTCTTAAGCACTGTCTAATTATATTGGAGTGATCTAGAAAAAACATTGAGTATAAGGTCAGAGCTAACCCAAGCAAACATTAAGAGGGAAAATTCAAGCACATGTTGAGGGGATATAACGTCGACAAAAGAGTTATGCTGGCAAAACAAGGAAATAACGAAAGTCTCAGATGGGTTATGAAGTATTTCAAAAGGCTTTTCTAGTCAAGGTACTAAAAGACTGGCTATCCAAGGATAATTAGGGACTAGTTATATTGGGCCTTATGATTCATCGAAAGGTTAAATCCTGTAGCTTATTGACTGCACCTACCTGTTGAAACCGGACACATACCTAATGTGTTTTATAGCTCGTAATAGTATCAGAGTACTTATTAGGGTATATAATAGTTTTCATTAGTGGACAAGGTGATGAACTAGTAGTGAGCACCTCCTCACTAGTAATAAGATTCTTTTCTTTCGAAGAGAATATCAATTTTGAACCAAAGCAATTGAGTTCATTGAAGCATCTAAAAATATTAATAGATCCAACTCCTTTGGGTTTGAGACTGTAGTACTTCACAACCTAGGACAACATTTGCATTTGTATGGAACTCCCAGTGGTCGATGTGGTGAAAATACTAGTAGAGAAATTTGCATGAAACATCAAGGTAAAATGACGCAGACATTGACGACAAAATCATCGTTTGGGTCATGAAGATGTTTTTCAGCATTCAATGAGGTGACATACATCAGACGACCCTTGAAAATAGATTATTAGAACTGACAAAAAAGCTATTCTGATAAAAGAAGGAGATTTCGGAAGTTTTAAGTAGATGATAAGGTTTTTCAGAAAGTTCCGCCAACTAAGGGTATAAAAAGGTTAAACTACCACCTAAATTGAGGCCAAGATCTATTAGACCATACAAGTTTATTGAAAGATTGAATCCCATAACTTGTCGACTAGATCAGCTTATATAACTCAAACATGTGTGCAACGTGCTCCTTACCTCACAACACCGGCAGTACATTTCAAATCCTAACCACGCTTTCTTAACCAAAC
This sequence comes from Carnegiea gigantea, assembly GCA_029747015.1. Taxonomy (NCBI): domain Eukaryota; kingdom Viridiplantae; phylum Streptophyta; class Magnoliopsida; order Caryophyllales; family Cactaceae; genus Carnegiea; species Carnegiea gigantea. The sequence continues at coordinate 192,646 of JAKOGI010000471.1, read as the reverse complement.
CCATTGCAGTCAATGAGGGTCTATTATTTAAAGAGCACCCAGTCCAGACACTAGATCGCATGATTAAGCAACTACACATAAAGCAGATACCTTTAGTTAAAGTACATTGGGTAAATCATTCCTCCTCAGAAGCCACTTAGGAAAACCGAGGATGAGATGCAGGCCAAGTACACTCATATGTTTGAGATGAACTTGTATATTTTGTTAAAGCTCATAAGTTTCGAGGACGAAACTCTTTAAGGGGGGACGGCTATAATAGCCCCACCTGAAATCATGTTTATTTATTTAATTAAGCCATACTATTAATTTTTTACATTTATTTATCTCGTTTAATCATCCCGGTTGGGAGAATTCATTATAGGCCCCACTTTGCAACTCGAGTTTCATTTACCGTAAAATTTCAAGTGAATCGATATTAGGCCCTGGTAAATATGATTAGGTGATTTATTATTTTTAATAATGTCATAAAAATTTAATTTTTAACCATACAAAAATTTGGGCTCAAATCCATTAGGTCTAGCCCAATTCATTTGGCACGATTTGCAGCCCGATTTATTTTGGGTTCAATTTTGGCCCGAAAATTTTGGCGTGGTTAAATTAAGTTAATCACCATCATTTTTACTAAATTATAATTAACAAAAAGCTACTTTTGGTGCTTAAATATCAACCAAGCTATTGAGATAAGTTCAAAAGAAAAAAAAAGTCGTGTTAGTCTAGCCACACATTCTCCTCTTCTCCTTTCTTCCCCCACCTCATGTTACTACTGCTGTGTGGCTGAGTTCTGGTGGCTGCCGCCACATTCTGCTACCAGCTAGGTCTACCTCCAGCCACCAGCCCCCACCCCCAACACCACCAACCACCAATCCCAACTTGTACCACCACCAAACACCACCTCCATCTTCTTATGTTCAAGCTTGAAGTGAGGTAAACTCTAACTCCACCTTGATTCATTTTTGGTTTTTGTGATTATTTTAGTTATGATGTTGTTCTTATGATCAAAATAAATGCTAGCATGCAAATTTTATTGTTGTTGGAGATGTTGGATATTGTGATGTTGTGTTTGAACTTAATCAAGGGGGTTTGCATCAAGAAGGTGTGAGCTCGAGTTGTTTATCAAATTGTTGTGATCTTGGAATGAAAAATGAATTTAAAGGTTGTGAGTGATCTTATTAAATTTATTATGGTGGTTAGATGTAAGTTTGTGTGGGACATAATCTAGAGTTTTAAAATCATGCATGATTAAGGTGAATTTTTGAATCAAGCATATTATTTGTGTATAATTGGATAAAGAAATGAATCTTGGATGTATTGTTTAGCTTGGGAAATCACTTGAGGTGATCTTGTATAAAGGGGTGGATTATTAAAATTTCCCCAATTGATTATAAATGATCATTTTGCCCATTTATGCAAATAATAAGCTTATGGATGAGTTTTGAGTGATTTTGAAAAAGAGAAGAAATGAAATTTTGATGTAGATGATTATGGAGTAAATTTGAGTAATTTGGTCTTGTAAGGTGATGATAAGGAACAAGGCTTTGTTAAATGATTTTAAGGAGTGATTTTAGATGGGGAATTATGTGAAAAGAAGGGGGAAAGCAACAACAGTAGGGCTGTAAACATATCTGAAACAGGGGTCACTTTGCGATTGAATAGGTCCCCGTTTGACCTATTGAAAAATTATGATTTTTGGTAGGTAGATAGATCCGTGAGTTGTCTTCGAAATTCCTTTTGAATCAATTCGTTACAAGTTGTGTGAAAAAAGTTATGGCCTTTTTGCTAAGACTGCATAGGACATATTTGAGCTGTGCACAGTTGTGTTTCAACTCAATTTTAGGGGCCGTGCTGTGGTAATTGGGTTTGGCACTATGAATGAAAGTTTTGCAAGACTTCCTAAGCTTTTCATATTGGAGTTTTATAGCTTAATTGGAGTTCAGGGGTGAATGATATGGATTTTCTAAAGTAGACCTTCGAATGGTAATATGAGGGAAGAAAGAAATCATGGCACTTGGAAATATTATCCAGAGTCTCTACATAATTATGGATATTGCAAAGAAATTACAAAGTTTATTGAGTTTAAAAACTTTCATTTTGTATAGAAGCTTCCTTGGGTTGGAAAAACCGAGTTAAATGGGCATGGAAATGAAATTGGAGAAGTGAAGAGGTTAATGACACAAGCTGAGGTTAATGACACAAGCTGAGGTTATATGAGCAATCCTGAACCTCATAACAACTCTCTTGGCATTAAACCTTTCATTATTCATTTCAGAAACATCAAAAATCCATATTTTATTTATATCTATTAAAGTCTTTTCGTTATCACCTCAATGATTTCATTTTGTTCTATTTTGCTCCAACTTGTTTCACTTCGAGTTCAATGACCTAAACTTATTTGGTTTTCAAATCATTTTAGTTTAACTTATCATGTATTGAATTGTTTGAATCGTGGATGCCCTTTTTATTAATAAATTTCCACAAAGTTACAAATTATGGGAGTAAAAATTGTTTACTAACTGCATTTTCCTATAACTATATTTCTTAAGTAGAAACGGGGCCTAGTCTATCATTTCCCATTGTGCATAAGTATTATCAAGTGACATTGAATTTTAAATATTTCAGGTACGTTCATTCTCTGTATCTTTAGAAATCAACACCTATTTATCAAAATATAATGTTTTGGTGAGTACATCAATGAATCAATTTAATCAGTGATTTGTCACATAATTAGTGACCCTATCAGTTATCAGTTACAGGGCATTGCCCTTCAGCCACCAGCGCGGCTTCAGGTCAGGTCCCCAATCAGCTTCGTAGGTATACACCTAACCATAGATCGTAACAGTTACAAGGGGCTCACTTCTAGATAATGATCAGCAATGTAAGTTTATATTTATCCTAGTCACTGTTTTAACTTAAGATGAATTGCAAAGCGGGCCCAACAAATATTGCAAGGTTATTTTATAATACAGTAATATATATACTGAGCTTTGGCTCACCATTCAAAATGTTTTCCTATTTTGTTTTAGGCACACACATGAGTTGCTTTATTCTACCATGCCAGTTGAAGAAATTGAGGGTCCAAGGACATCTGGATGGGTTCATAGTGGTGGCTATTCATATTATATAGAGACAAATGGATAAGCACTTTAGTAGATAGTGATGTAAGTTAGTAGTCATTACTTGTATATGATTTGATAAGTTTGAAGATGTATATAAGTGACCCATGTTATATCCAGTTATTGTGTATAGAGCCTAGTCCTTCGGGACGACGATAACGCCCTATTCATTGGGTTTATTAGTTATAACAGAGATTATGGAGATGAACAGTGGCACAGGTACAGTGGGGGAGCTACAACACATATAGGGAGAGCCCCAGAAAGATCCTCAACGTGGAGGCTCAAGCTTATCAAGAGAAGGAAAACAACACACCAAAGGTAGAGTTGAAACCTTTACCTCCTCATCTCAGGCGTGAATTTCTTAACCCTAATCACCAGTTCCCTGTTATTGTTGATGCTAAGTTGGATGACCCTCAACTTGAAAAATGGTTGGATGTGCTCAGGAAGCATAGGGGAGCTCTAGGTTATAGCATTGATGATATTAAGAGACTTAGTCCTTCACTATGTATACATCGCATCTTTCTTGGTGAAGATCATAAATCGTCTAGACAACCTCAATGATGTTTAATTCCTAATATGCAAGAGGCTGTAAAAAAGGAGGTTGTCAAGCTACTTAATGTTAGAATCATATATCCTATCTCAAATAGTGAATGGGCAAGTCAAGTTCAGTTAATCCCCAAAAAGGGTGGTATGACTGTCATCAAGAATGAGCATGATGAGCTCGTCTCTACTTGGACTGTCACTAGGTGGCGCATGTGCATTGATTACCGTAAATTGAATCAAGCTACTCGAAAAGATCACTTCCCCCTTCCCTTATCAATCAGAAGTTGGAAAGATTGGCTAGGCATTCCTTCTTTTGCTACTTAGATGGCTATTCTGGTTTCTTCTAGATTCCTATCCATCCAAGTGATCAGGAGAAGATAACTTTCACATGCCCTTATAGCATCTTCACTTGTCGTAGAATGCCTTTGGGGTATGTAATGCTCATGTCACTTTCAATGCTGTGTAACCGCCATTTTTGCTTATTTCAGTGAGAACATCATGAATGTGTTCATGGATGACTTCTCTGTTTATAGAGGTACCTTTGACTTGTGTTTGGAAAATCTAACTAAGGTACTCCGTAGATGTGAGGATGTCAACCTAGTGCTGAATTGGAAAAGATGCCACTTTATGGTGCAAGAAGGGGCAGCTTTAGGTCATATCATTTCTAATAGGGGCGTCGAGGTTGATAAGGCTAAGATTGAGGTTATTGATCGATTGCCTCTTCCTACATCTGCAAAAGGGGTGCAGAGTTTTCTTGGTCATGCAGAGTTTTATCGCTGTTTTATCAAGGACTTCTTCAAGATTGTTAAACCTCTAACTTAGCTTCTGGACAAAGACACCCCATTTGTATTTACTGATTGGGATCACCCTTTTGAGATCATGTGCAATGCCAGGGACCATATAGTGGAGGCAGTTCTGGGACAGTGTAAGATAAGAAGCCATTTGTAATCTCCTATGCCAGTAGAATATTAGATGAGGCTCAGCAGAACTATACCACAACCAAGAAGGCATTTCTTGTGGTCGTATATGCAATAGAGAAGCTTCAACCTTACCTCCTACATTTTAAGGTCATTTTGTATACTGATCATTCCGCTCTTAAGCACCTCATTGAGAAGAAAGATGTGAAGTCTCACCTCATTCGATGGATACTTCTCTTATAGGAATTTGATTTAGAGATCAAGCATAAGGCAGAGGCTATAAATATAGTTGCTGGTCACCTATCCAGGCTCATTGTTGAGAGCACTGATCTTCTCCTTAATGATGTCTTTCCTAATGAGCATCTATTGGCTATCACCTCATGATAAACTCTATGGTTTGCGGATATCTCAAATTACCTAGCCTCGGGATTCCTACCTCATGATCTCTCCTCTCGTCAAAAGAAAAAGGTTTTTCTATGACATCAAGTTTTACTTTTGGGAGGGACCATTTTTCTACAAGTTGCACAAAGATGGCATCGACAGGTGTTGCCTCCCCGAGGAGGAGATCCCGAGCATGATTTCTCATGATCATGACTCCCAATGGGGAGGGCATAGTAGTACCTTCAAGATCACTGCAAAGATACTCCAAGCGGGTTCCTTTTGGCCCTCAATGTTCCACAACTACGTTCGCTCCTATGATCGTTGCCAGCAAATGAGAAACCTACCCAAGAAGAATGAGATTCCCCTCAACTTTATTCTTGAAGTTGAAATATTCAATGTTTGGGGCGTTGACTTCATGAGACCTTTTTAATCTTCAAGAGACAATAAGTACATCTTAGTTGCTATGGACTATGTCTCCAAATGCGTGAAAGCTATAGCTAGCCCTACTAATGACTCAAGGGTAGTAGCTAAGCTATTCAAGAAGATCATCTTTTCCTATTTTAAAGTCCCAAGAGTGCTCATCAGTGATAATAGGACACACTTCATAGAGAAGAAACTTGAGGCTCTATTGAAGAAGTATGGAATGCATCAAAAGTATAGACTTAGCTACTGTCCTCAAACAAGTAGCCAAGTCGAGATTTCCAATCGTGAAATTAAGTCTATATTCGAGAAGACGATTGGAAGATCCAAAAAGGATTGGGAGGACAAGTTAGATGATGCCCTTTGGGCCTACTGTACGGCGTTCAAGACTCCAATCAGTACCATTTCGTTCTGATTAAGGTACGGTAAGCTATGTCACCTCCTTGTGGAATTAGAACACAAGGCCTATTAGGCCATCAAGCACCTTAAGTTTGACCTGAAATCTACAAGGGAAAAATGATTACTAAATTTGAATGAACTCGACGAAATCCATTTGGATGCCTATGAAAGTTCTAAGATATACAAAGAGAGAGTAAAAAAGTGGCACTACAAGTTTATCCATTAGAGAGAGTTTAGGGAAGGTGACTTGGTTCTTTTGTTCAATTCACATTGAAGCTCTTCCCTGCCAAGCTCCGCTCTCGATGATCAGGTCCCTTTATGGTGCTGAATGTGTACCCTTATGGAGCTATAAAGATTAGAACGGAAGCCACTAGGGCTTTCAAGGTGAATAGTTTGAGACTCAAGCACTACATCGCGGGCGAGCCTATTGCGGGAAAGGTCTCTTGTGACCTCCTGATGTATTCTTTGCTTAAAAGTCACCACAGGTCAAGCTCGGGATCTAAGCAAGCTCTTCTTTAGAGGCAACCCAATTCTTTACTGCTTTTGGAAAAAAAAAGTGAAAAAAAAGAACAAAGGGAGCCAAGAAATAGACAAACTAAAAGAGTTTTGAGTAAGCCTAGATGCACAGCTAGCCATTTGTAAACCACGCGGCTGTGTATCCTAGGCAGAAACTTCGTGTAAAAGCGCATGTGCACAGCCATGTGCTCCAACTCCAGATGCACAGCCTGCCATGCATCTGGGTTTTAAACTAAAATCAGACCCCTGAACACTCTTTCTCTCTCTTTGCCCTCTTACTCACTCGACTTTTCCTTTCCCTCTCTCTCTACCCCACCGTCGGCTCGCCGATCCCCATCGCTTCCAATTTCCATCAACCATTTAGATGCTGCCACCCGCTACCTCCACTACTCACCACCACCATCTCTCTCTTCAACTCTCTTACTGCCAACCCACTACCCATAAATCCACCACCCCCATCTCCAAATCACCCTCATCGCTGGGTTTCGGAGCCACTTCCCTCCCACCGGTGACATCACCACCTGAAATCATCCAACCCACACTCCACTTTTCACTCTCCAATTCCTTCACCCATTCACCCGAACCCAAACCCGCAAACTCCCTTCTCCTTCCGGGTATTTTCTGGCAAAATTTCCAGCAGTCTCTTTGCGTGTTGGCTACTACTTTGGGCCAATTTGAGTTCTATTGGGTAGAATTGCAGCATTGGCTATTTGGGTTGTGAATTCATCATTCTTCTGCTTAAAATTAGGTTGAAGTTCTTTCTTCATTGTAGTGGCACCAAAGAACAAGGGCAAAGCTTCCACCTCTTCTTCAGCTCACAAGAAAGGCACTTAGGCCACCAACACCTCCTCTAGCTGCCCACAGGCTCTATCTCAAGGTAATCAAGCCCAATCTCACCTCCCTCACGCCATTAATGGGCATGATTTTATTTTTCTTAATGATGCACAATGTGAACGATATGATGCTTTGGTTTCTCGAAGAATTAGTGCGCCTAAGTATGTTAATGTTTAATTGTTGCAAGCGTTGAGCTTGTAGGACGATTTAATGCCTTATTTGGTGTGTTGGGTTGGCAATCATATGCGTTATTGTGATTCCCGATTTATGAAACATTGGTTTAGGAATTTTTTAGCTCATTTGTCACTAATGAGAGGCGTGAATATAACAATGGTCGTTGTTACATTCGCTTTAGATTGGGACATTTGAATCATGAAATGAACTTAGCTCGCTTTAGTGACTTGTTACAACTACCTATTGGTGGCACAGCTGAATTTGTCCACCAAGAATATAGTCGGGGTGATTTTTAGGAAAAGACTACTTGTGATGTGCCCCTTATGTCTCCTGCTCTAGCAAAGCGACATTTATATGCAACCCTGTCCTTTGGTACCTCCAAAGCCTTATGACGAACATTGTCTTTCCCCGATTTTAGAGTAAGGGGGTCCTCAGGCGAGGTGAATTATTTATCTTATGGGCTGTGCTGCATAGGGTTTGCGTAAACATTGGCTTTCAAATTCTCTCTCAGCTTTAGGAGCGAGCTAAGAGTAGCTCCTCAATCATTATCATTGGTGGCATTGTTACAGCTTTAGCCCATGGCTTAGGGTTAGGAAACCTTTTTCCTCTTATGCCCATTCTTCATGATGGTGTGATGCCTCAACTTGGCCACTTGTGTGCACATGGACATTTTCATAATTATGGGTAAACAAGTGTGGATGAGCCATCATAGTCGTGCAATCTTTCTACTCCCTAGCCCCTCTAAGATCACTGTCACTGACATCGCCAACTGGAGCTATGACAATGACATCGATCTAAGGGGCATGATCAGGATGATAACATTGAGGTTCCCCCTCATGATGGGAACACCCGGGAGCCACTTATGGGGATGTCGTTCCACCTCATACACTCCTTATAGTTGGTGACACCCCCGATGGGGCCGGCCCCTCTGGATTGGAGTAGGTTCCTCTCCGTCAGTTTCTTACCTATGAGCTTACTCGCCTTCACCTGAGGCTTGATCACATAGGCAAGCAACATACACAAGACCATGCTGAGCTCCACCACAGGCAGGATGAGTGGGACCGCCGACAGCGGAACCTTGAGCACCATGTGTACTATGCCTACGAGCACTTCCAATGCTCTATCCTCTACCGGACTGGAGCCCTAGTGGTCCCCAGCCCCTACTAATGTGATATGAGTATACCCTCCCTTTTGACATGTCTATTTCTTTTATTAGGAACAATGAATGGTACAAGCATGGGGGGCAAGCCCACAAACTATTGGTTTGTTATGATGATTTGGGGTACCTTTTGGGTCGTTAGGATTGTGGTTTGCTGTGATATCTTTGCATTCAGTATGTTTGTATCTAGATCCTAGGCCTCATTTTAGTTTAGGTGCATTTCTACGATGCATTAGTCTCAATTCTATCTTCTGTTTAGTACAACATGTATGATACAACATATAGGTAAGTGATCCATTGTATATATTGTCCCTAATCATTTATCGCAAGTGGATACTTGTTGAGTGGGGATTTCTATTCTAACCCTTCTCATCATTTACCTACTTGTTGATTGTTTTAGGTAGATTTATTACTTTGAAAAAAACAAGAAAAAAAACTTTTCAAAAAAACTCCTCCTATGATGATGAGTCAAGGCATTGATGGTTAGTCAACTGGGATGATTGTGTACGGCTGTGAGCTATTCTTTGCAATTTTTTTCTAAATAATGACTTTAGAATGTTTTGGTTGCATTGTTTGGTCTTTACAAATTGGGTACCCGTGAAGGCTCTTATCATGATTGACCGCTCCTTTCAAGTGGGATATTCTCGGGACTAGTTTATTTGCTAGTTCATCCTGTGAGACTCTTGAGCCTTCTTAGACTATTCACTCATATGGTCTTATTGTTTTATTTTTCATGTGTGACCCTCCCATGTGAATCCCTTCTAGAACTTGGCTTGCTTCTCTCTAAGGCTATACATGTACATTGCATTTAACAATATGATGGAGGCAGTTTTTCATTGATCTTACACCACATAGCCAAATGGCCTTTCGGACCCTTTCGCTACACCTCTTGCCACCTCTTTTGTGCCTTTTACAGATTTCATTTGTTATAAGCCCACTCACTGATCCCTTGGACTCATACAATTTCCTATCCTTATGCTAGGACTAGGTGAGCCTTTGTTTCAGTGATCTTTACTGGGTAGTGCTCGGTGTAAGCGCCCACCTAGTTGGTTGACTTTCCTTGAATGTACTGACTAAGGAAAGAAGATTTTTTATTCTCCTTCCCTATGTTTGTTAGGTTGACAACGTGTTGAGCAATGAGTTGATGTTGAGCTTGCGAAATGTTTACCACATGTGATTAAAAAAGGGGGAAACCAATCAAAAAGAAAGAAAAGAGAAATAAGAATAAAATATTAGCATGGTTGGTGACATTGATGCAATATTGATTTATTTCAACTCACATCCTAAGCCCATTCAAAGGTTTACTTTCAAAATGGTTTGTATGGATGGTCTGACAATATAATGTTCTGATTGGCATGTTTGTGGTGCTTCTTAGTCTCTTGGCTGTAACTCCACTTTACCAAACTGATTTATTTTCCCTCTTTCACCTTTAACCTAAGCCCCATTACAGCACACAATAAGCCCTCTGGATTACCATTTGCCTGTGTATTTTAGTGGTAAAGGATTGAGAATATGACCAAGCTTATAGTAAGGTTGTTACATTGAGAGGATGATTGAGAAAGCCATGATATTCTTAAACACATGCGAGAGAGCGCTCTTGTTTACCCTCTGTGAGAGATACTTCCAGACCTGCTAGTCCATCGCTTGTTCAGAGGCATCTTGATTGAGAGGGGTGTGAAATGGGCCAACCAAATGTTATATTTAGGCAATGTGTTCTTACAAATGACCTTGAATGATTCTTTAAACAACTTGTTTATGCCTTGAATTACCTCACTATTGATAAACCTCTAATTTAGCCATTTTGACCCCTTAAATTTCACCAAAGTTTCCCATATATGCCCTTGGTTTAATGAAAGAATTCACCATATTTGCCCTTCTCTGCTCATAATTATCTTATTTGGAGTAATTTCTCCCCTTACAGGTATGTTTGCCCCGATTTGGAGAAAGTATGACACTTATTGGCTCATAAATGAGTGAGGAGTGATATTTCAGGAAGGAATGAGGTTTAAGAGTCAATATAAGGAGTCAAAGGCTTGAAGAATTGAAGAGAAGGCATTTGCATAGCCAGCTGTGCATGTAAGCATGGCCAGCTGTACATGTAAGCATGGCTATGCAAGTCACAATTTGGGTTGAGAAAGTGCATAGCCAGGTGCGTAGATTTTGCACAGCCATGCACTAAAGGCAGAAAGCTCCTGCAGAAGTGGACAATCGTGTACTTTAAGTTAGAAATTTTGCACAGCTAGCTATGCGATTTTGCATGGCCGTGCATACCATGATTCTCAGCGCTATTTAACGTTTTCTCGGGGATAGAACCAGGGGTGTTGAACATTGTTCTTGAATACTTTTAGAGAGCACTTTGTAAGGCAATTAGAGAGTTTTTCAGATGTAGATTTGAGACATTTGTTTCTATTAAAATTATGAATTGAAGATTGTCCTACGTGATTATCGCAGTAAATTCAAGTTTGATCTTCAATCTTTTATTCACTCTTTTATGATTTCTTTTTTAGGTTTTGTATTCAACCATGCTCACTAAATCAGGGTGAGGAATTATGATTGTGTGCATGCATAGAGGCTAAATCTAAATCTTGGGTTAGCAATGGCCCCTGTTATGCCTAATTGAATCATGTTCTAGGATTTTGGCTCTGTTTGCACCTTGAAAATTTTGGTGGAAAGAAAAAAACTTGGACAAGTTAATTTTTTTTTCTTGTGTTCGGTTTAGGGAAAATCACAAAGAACAAAACATGGAGGAAAGTTAGATGGAAAAATTATTAGAAACAAGTAATAAAAATTTCCTCACAAAATTGTGAGGAAAGTTTGAAGAAAATTCTCATCCTCCTCTAACCTCACATTGCTTAGATGACATCAACATGATTCAAGTAGTTCACCAACATTCAAATTTCTCATCCAAATTCTTGAAGTTTTTCCTCAATCCAAACAAGAAAAAAAAAACTCATTTTCTCCCTAATTTTTTTTTCCTTCACATTGTTTTTTTTTCCTTCAACCTTTCTTTCCATCAAATTTTCTAAGGACCAAACAAAGTCTTTGTGAATTGTGCCTATGTTTATGAATTGAATTCTTCCTTCGTATGCCAGGTGTTTGTTAAATTGCTTGAACAAAAATAATTCGTTGTTCTTAATTAGGGTTTAGGAGAACAACAATAGTTGAATCCTTTGTCTAGTGCGACTTAGTGAGCGACTGGACATCTTGATGCGAAAAAAGTTAGGGTTTTAGTTGGGAATTTCGACTATCAGTTTTGTAGATTTGAAAATTCTAGTTTCATGAACATAGATAACTAGGATTTATCAATCAGTCTAACGATCTTTGAAAGAAAGCGTAGATGTGTTTCAATTTGTGGTCATTCCATTCCAATCATTTACTTGGGTATGTTTGCGTGACTTAGTTTATGATTAGCAAGGCATAATAGTGTGGTGACCTCAACTTGAGATCTTTGTCATCTATTGAATTAGTTAAATCTATTGGCATTCAATAGAATAGAACTGTCATTCAGTAATTATCAACCTGAGTGGATTTAGGCCTAGATTGAGTATTAAAAGTCTATTTGGTGGTTAAAATCGAGTTCTCTATAAATACAACCCGTGTAAGCTGGTTGCTAGCTACAACTACACTGTGTGCTTGCGGTAATTTTAAGATAACAGTTAGCATTAAAGTGGACTTTGGTAAACTAATACTAAAATGTCAGTAAACTACATGTTGTAGAATTCAGGTAGGGGCATTAAAATGATACTAAAAAGTCATAACATAAATAAGGATTGAAAGAAGAACATGCACACAGCATAATGGAAATGTTCGTCCAAACTGAGAAGACATGAGCGAACGATATGTATAAAGAAAATACCAAATTACGTTGGCAATACTTGCACAAAGTGACTTAGTAATAGCATAAACCCTATACACAAGTAAGGAAGTGAAGGGCACTCTAGCCAATAAATGGATTTATGGCACAATAGAGATATTACTTAGGGAAAATTTTGAACACAAAATAAGGGTATTGTTTCCTTCACAACAAAAGTGATGTGCATACATCCAAATTTATGTGGAACTAAAAACACTTTTGTTGAGTCCCTTTAGAGACAAACTCCACCTAAGAAGTCATAAGGCTCAATAAAATTATGGTTCATCACCATCATGTGCAACATATCCCCGGCATTTCGATCTCCTATTCATACGTTGGTTACAACCATAATTAGAGCGCGGGTTACTGATAGTAGTACAATGGTATTTTGTATGCAAGGTGCCCATGTGATTCCCCTACAATTGTAAATAGAAATGTGTAGGTCACTTGAACACTAATTATACACTCAAGCAGGGAAGCTAATTCGTTAATTGGTGGCAAAGGTGCTGAAAGTGTACTTAATTCGATTCGCTTCTTTGACGACTATGGATGTGATGTCTATTTGTGCCTCACCTTGAACTTTTGATAGTATATCATCTATGCATTGTCACTCTAGCCATTGAACTCATGTGTCAATATGAATTTTGATATTATAAATGTTTTCAGCTAGATGATTGATGGTACATGAATGAGTTCTATGTCAAATATGGAAGATGCGCTTTTCTGTACTAGCCTGTGCAACTTGTAAACGTATCCTACCATCATCCCATACGGTTCTCTGCCATTCTTCACGCCAATTACTACTAAACTCCTTCGTAATAGGAATTTGTACTGATAGATGAGTTCCTAAGGGAAGCATGCATGTAAGGTTATGTAACATTTGACGGGTGTAATCCTCGAAATCATCCCATGATTGTATTAGAAAGTCCATGAAGGACTGTAACCTGAGGTTGTTGACTAGATTCAAATGTGAATCCTTAACCCAACCAATATTAAGGAGAAGGACAAATCCATCAGATGCATGAAAGAGTTCAAGATCATTCTCATTTTGATAAGATGAAGAGCAAATACTTGTGAGGTAGTTGTAACTTGTATTCACGGGACTGAAATAGGTGTTACACTTGACTTACGCAAACAATCTTCTCATACTATGAAACTGAAGCCTATATGTAGTAAAATATGTAGGGGAACGTTTGTTGCATGTTGATAGAACCACCTTTATTTATTAAATTTGAACCTAACAATGCAATGTACTGTATGTACATGTGAGTATAATCGGGGGGCCACTTCATTGAATTAGCAATTTCTATCTAAGCAAACCATAACTACCTCATTTATGTAGTGATGAAGTAGATCGCGAGGCATTCATATTAATCAAGTGACACACCATTTAATTGTGGACCAGGGAAGTTCCATTTGACTATATAAAATGGAAGGCAACAAAGGGGCTCATATTAGAGAGCCCCAAATTTACCTTTTTTACTAGTCCAACAACCTTAGCAAGGTCAAATTGCAGGCCCCTCAAGGAGAAGGACATAAAACCGACTTCTATAGCTCATGGGACCACTATAAGTTATCTGAACAATGATCAAAAGTACTTTTGATACTGTGAGTTGGAAGCTGGTGTGGTTGAAGTTAACAATAGCTACAAGCATCATTTAGTTTTATACCATCGTGAGATAATTTTGTATTTAGCTTTTGTTTGTCTCATTCTCTAATTTCCCATTTGAATTTGTAAAATGCAAGCCCTAGTGGTTGGCTACTATATTGCCTATCACTATATGCGGAATTAAAACACATGTCATACTTGTGCGTAGTTGATCATGATTATACAAAACAAGCAAGGGATGTACTAGATGAGTTTGCAATTGAGCTCTAGTAGGTGCAAGATACAATTTGAGTGGAAAGAAATGACCGTTAGTTTATCCGACACAAAGATAGGGAAACAAATATGAAAATAAGGACTGAAACGATGAAATGGAAGGGATGGTGTACCATATCTGCAATTTCAACCTTCTGTTGATTCTATGGATGACATGGAAATGGCAAGTAACTCCTACAATATTGCTTTTAAGGAATGAAGTTATCTATTAAGAGGATCTTACTAAATGTATGATATTTTCGCGGTAAAATATAAATGACGCAAGTGTGCAGTTTTCGCTGTAGTGCTTGAGGGTTGTCTCATCAAGAATGATAATGAAATTAGGCCACAGTTATCATTCTAAACAGAAATAAAATATCCTAAACAATGAAATAGACAAAATTAATGGGGTAATCACATTTGGGTAACCTCACGTTTTTGCTATTGATTTTTTTAACCCTGAGCTTTTTGAATTAATATTTTAGTACCTCGATGTTTATATAATTTAATTTTTAAGTACCCTCTGTTTTTTTTTCCTTAAGTCCATGAACTTTTAAAATTTGCAACTTAATCCCAATATTTAAAAACTTACTTTTGAAAATTTTATTTTTGTGCATGTGCATTTTGTCCCATTAAGTAGTACTCGTCGTCCTCTTTCATCTAGTATCAGAGCCACGTAACAAAAAATAATCAAGATAATTAAGCTAATTAATGACTAATTAAGCTAATTAACTGAGATTAATACTTGAATCTTCTCCTGCTTGTCTTGGTCATAATTATTCACATATTATTCACTCACCAGAAGGAATTACTTCACTAGCACCTCAATTAAACTATCTCATGATATAATTTTAGAATTAAAAGTAGAATTAGCTAAAATGAAGAGTGAAGTGAAAGAGCTTAAGAATCAGTTAACTGTAGTCCATCTTTCGCTTATTAACAAAGTTAGACATAGCAAAAAATCTATGTGCAGTATTAGTACTCATTTTCAACATAAATATCCTTTCCAAAACCCAAAAAACAAGATTCTTTTTCCTTTGCATAAGATAAAAATGGGGTAATTACATTTGGGTAGCCTCACGTTTTTGCTATTGATTTTTTTAACCCTGAGCTTTTCAAATTAATATTTTAGTACCTCAACGTTTATGTAATTCAATTTTTAAGTACCCTCTGTTTTTTCTTAAATCCTTGAACTTTTAAAATTTGCAACTTAACCCCAATATTTAAAAACTTACTCTTAAAAATTTTATTTTTGTGCATGTGCATTTCCTCCCATTAAGTAGTACTCGTCGTCCTTTTTCATCTCGTGTCAGAGCCACGTGACCAAAAATAATCAAGATAATTAAGCTAATTAATGACTAATTAAGCTAATTAACTGAGATTAATGCTTGAATCTGCACTTGCTTGCCCTAGTCATAATTATTCACATATTGTTCACTCACCGGAAGAAATTACTTCACTAGCACCTCAATTAAACAATCTCACTGATATAGTTTTAGAATTAAAAGTAGAATTAGCTAAAATTAAGTGAAGTGAAGGAGCTTAAAAATCAGTTAACTATAGTCCATCTTTCTGTTATTAATGAAGTCAGACATAGTGAAAAATCTATATCCAGTATTAGTACTCCTTTTTAACATAAATATCATTTCCAAAACCTAAAAAACAAGATTTCTTTTTCTTTGCATGAGATAAAAATCCAAAAAAAAAGTAGAAGAAAAATCAGAAAAAAATCAGCTGAAAACACAGAAAAAGAAGAAGAAGATGGAGTATAAGCTATTTACTCCTGAAGAACTACAAAATATATTCAAAAGAGAACAAAATCCAAAAGAATTAAACAAAATCATAAGCATAATTAATGATAAGTATGGCGTATCATCTGATGATAATGAGGAGACTAATAATGTTCAATTAGAAGAGGAAATATATCAGCTGATGAATCTCATTAAATTAGAAGATCTTGATGTATTATCATTAAAAGAAATTAAGAGAAAACTGGATAAGAAATATGGAAAAATGACTGCTGAAAACGAGATCAATGAGATTAGGGAAGAGATTGACTTATGTGAAACAGAGACTAATCTAGTTAACAATGTCATTCCTAAGCCTGAAGAATTTGGTAAACCTTCTAGAAGAAATACTCATTTCTTAAGACCTAGGTATGTTTTAGTAGGACGCATAAGTAATTTTTTCTTCGGGTTTATCCCAAGGAAAACCACAACTTTTGAAAAAATGGGACTTACCCCAATTTGCCAAACAGAATATATCTTAAATATTGATGGACCTCGAAATAGAGAAGAAATATTTGAGCACTAGAAAAGAGGAATCAATAGTATCTTAAACCTGAATATTACATGGATTGCTGCCAATTTTTTGAACTATATCGAACATAGTTTTTCTGCCACTGTAGCTGATTGGTATGATTCAGTAAGTGAAGATGGTAAAGATACATTAAGGATGATGGAAACACCAGCTGCTATGTTCAGAAATCTGTGCAAAGAAATCGAGACCAAATTCATCGGAGCTAAACTTGATTATGAAGAAAAAGTAAGAGAATGGCAAAGAAAGATTAACAGCATAAAATTATGGGATATGAGATACCCATAAAGTTATATTGCTTAATTCATTCAATATTATTACAAAATTGGACATGATGAAACTAATCTTCGTATGTTCTATGACAAATTGCCATATCATATAAATTCCATAATTAATGAAAAATACATGACATGGCTTGAACGAATAGATGTTGTTGATACCCCTGGTTCAAGAATTTCTTATTTACGAAAATGGGTTAATGATCAGTGTCTTGATCTTCAAAAGTAAAAGAAGATTAAGAAGAGATTCCTAACTTGCTGGGATTCACCTCGTTAATGGGGAAAAGACTCTGAAAAGAGAAGAAAAAGGAAATTTTATAAGAAAAAGAGCTTTAACAAGCAAATGGGAGAAAAATATAGGAGAAAATATTATAACAAACCAAGACTTAAAAAATGCAAATTTTTTAGGGAAGCTGCTTATTGCCTTGCAGGGAAAAACAACTGCAAATGCTGGGCATGTAAAGAAATAGGACATTATGCTAATGAATGCAAAAATAGAAAGAATAACAAGCTTATTGAAACCTTAGGTAACCTAGATTATGTTGAACTTAGTGAATATGAGGCGTTAGACCTAGCCCTAAGCAACAACAAACGGATTGTTGAAAGCATATTGTATAATGAATATGAAAAAAGTGATTATAAAGAAACAAGTAATATGATCGAGAGTAGCTCTGTCAGCCTTAGCGATCTTCAAGTGGAAGTTTGTTTTACACAATGATCATGAGGAAGTCAAAGGAGATTGGTTTCTTCCCATAATTCAAAAAGATATGATCTATAAAAAACTCATCTTTTAATTAAAAAGCAAATACGTATGTGAAATGATGGAAGGAGATCTAGAGATAAAGGATTGTGAGTATGACATTGGGGAAGTTAATCTAATTAATTCAGAAAATATCCTTAAGCATAACAAAGATAGAAAGTATAGGTATACCTATGTTGGAAGTGTCCAAGTTCAAATCACTCCATTACAAATTTACAATATTATGGTAAAGACATTGATCTTTACACTTTACTTTATGATATTAGGCATATCAAATTTAATAATCAAATTATCACAGGGATTAAGACTAATCTATGTAATGGATCGGTAGGATTTAATTATCGTCCTGGATATTATGTGAGTCTAAAGGATGAGTTTGCTAAAAACTTCCTATCGCTTAAGATAAAAACAGCTGGAATGGACATGAAAAGAGGAGGATATCCGCTAAGAATATTTTGGAAAATTATATACAAATTAGATAATACTACAGATCCAAAGACTAAGGTAATGATGATAAAAGCAGAAAAATTTGAAAGTCCTACACCTATGCAAAAGATCCAGAGGATTAAGTCTAATCCTCAGGAGAGAAAAATTGATCGTTCATGGATATCTAGCTTTGCCAATCCTACAAAGATCAATAAGAAAAGTATAATAAAAATTGATGAGGAGGGCAAAATCACATTAAACCCCAATTATTAAGAAGCATGAGTACAAGATCAGATTGGGGAGAAGGATCTTCATTAGCTAAAGAAGAGTTTAAAGAAGATGACACAATTAGTATAACTAGTGAAATAAGTAGAATGAGTTTTGAATTTGCCAGATCTAGTGTAGATAGACTTACGAGTTTAGGTAGAAAAGTCATTGGGTATAAAACGAGAACTGTCAGTGAACCAATCTATAATGATGAATTAGTCAAAAATATAACTATGGAAATATGTTATGAAGGCCGACTAATACAAATCCTAATAGCATCTATATCCCACTAAAAGTATGCTTAGAGGGATATGATAACTATTGAGTTGTGTGCCTACATTGAAAGTGGTTGCTCCTTATGCTTTGGAAAGAGAACATTATTTCCTGAGTTTATGTGGAAAAGAGCTAAAACTCCTTCACAAGAGAGGATAGCTGATAATAATATAATGAGCCACAATGAAGCCATAGAAGGATTATCCATAGAATTAGAAGGAGTTCAATGCATTATACCAATTATATAGGCTATTGATCAACCCTCTCATGATATGATTATTAAAAATAATTTAAAGATTATATTCTCCATGCACACAGACTATAAACCAGATAATATTCACAATTAATGGTCACTCAGTCCTTATTAAAAAATTAAGTAAGGTTTACACACATCAAAAAACTGAGTTTACACGCAACCAGCATAGTGAGAAGGTAATGTCAGCACAACGTGAGATAGCATTGACAATCTCATTACTTGAATTATCTATTAAAGAGTAGATTGTTGAACAACAAGAAAAACTATGCAAATAACTCTACTCTAATAATTTACTAAAATTTTGGGATAAGGACAAGACATTTGTAAAAATTACTTTGTTAAATCCTAATACTATTGTTCGAGTCAAACAAATGGTGTATACACACCAAGATATCGAGGAATTTGATAAACAAATCAAAGAACTTCTGGATAAAGGATTAATTAGAAACAGCAATAGTCTTCACACCAGTCCCGCTTTCATGCTAAGAAATCATATAGAAGAAAAAAGAGGAAGAGTAAGAATGGTAATCAATTATAAAACACTTAATGACAATACTGTCTTTGACAATGATTATATTCCTAACAAAATAGTCCTTTTTAATAGAATTCAGAGAGCCCCTTGGTTCCGAAAATGGATTGCAAAAGTAGTTATTGGAAGATAAAAATGGATGATAAAAGTATTCATTGAACTACATTTACTGCCCCACAAGGACATTATGAATGGATAGTAATGCCATTTGGTCTTAAAAACGCACCTCAAATATTACAAAGAAGCATGAATAATATCTTTATAGACCTTAATCATTGTTGTTTAGTTTACATCGATGATATCCTTATCTTTTCAAAGGCCATAGAACAGCACAAAGATGATGTCTTAGCTGTCACCCAAAGATGCATTGATCATGACATTATACTTGGTAAGAACAAGTGTATTTATGATGAACAAGAAATTGAGTTTTTAGGCCTAGAGATAAAGGCTGGACAAATAATCCTTCAAAAGCATATTTAAAAAAAATAGAAAATTTTCCTGAAAAGATTGAAGATAGAAAGCAACTAGGAAGGTTTCTTGGATGCCTCACCTATGCTTTTGGTTTCATTAAGGATTTAGCTAAACTAAGAAAGCCATTACAGTAGAAACTCAAGAAAGAGGTAAGTTGGATATGGACTACTAATGATACAAAGATTGTTCAAAATTTCAAGATGATGTGTAAAAATCTTCCTGTTCTTAATTTACCTAATGAAGGAGATGATTTAATTGTTGAGATAGATGCCAGCAATAAGCACTGGCGTGCGGTACCCAAAATTAAAGAAGGAGAAAAACTGTGCAAATATTATAGTGAAAGTTTTAATAAAGTAGAATGCAATTATCCCACAATAGAAAAAGAAATCCTTACAGTCATAAGGGGATTTGAAAAGTTCTTAATCTTTTTGGCCCCAAAACCTTTTCTTATTCGAACTGATTGCAAAGGAATATTTGATTTTATAAAAAAGAATCTATCAAATATGCAAGCGCAAGGGCGACTCTTGCGTTGGCAATTATGACTTAACTAGTTTTCCTTCTCTATTGAACGTATATAGGGATCGAAAAACTCTTTAGCAGACAGTTTAACTCGATAACTCGCTAATGGTGATCATCAAAGCTGGCCTCATGCCAGAAAAGGAGGATATCCTTAATAAAATGTCATTTCTACTAGAACAGGTTGCGCCTTCTAGTAAAGTCCTTATTGACAACCTAGAATTCCATACAAAAAGTAGATCATGTTTTGGTCTACTATCTACAGCTTACCTAATAGCCCGAAGATTTTCCCTTCTAGAATTACAAGTTAATAACCTATGGTAGCCTTATGATATTCAAGAGAAAATAAGTTCTCATGTTTAAGAAAAGTGGTTCAATGCGTGGTACGCAGCCCACATCAACTTTTATCATCATTGTTCCTATGATATTGGGAGTCTTGGGGTACAACTATCTACTTTCCTGATAAGTTTCCTAACAAATTCAATCTCTCCAAATGACCCCATCATTAAAGCTTGAGAAAACAGGATGGTACTTTACTTCATAGAAATCTCAGATCTAAAATTTTTATTTTTCTCAAGACTAACAGAATTTCAGTAATGCATGTTCCGAAGAATCCTTTGAATTCTTACATCTCCTGATGGTCCAACAAAAGTTCCAGTTCAAAGATGCCTAAATTTGGAAGTGTATTGCACACTAACTGAATGCGAAAATGAAAAAGCCAAGCTAACTCATTATCTTATTCAGATCGTTGATTACGACGATCTCGATGATCAACGATAAGAATGGGTTTCTAAACGACCAGTGCATCTAGTTATTGCTTCTGCTTTAGCAAGAGCCATTCGAGTTTTCAACATTTATCATAAATGTTGCGCATTAATTGAAAGGAGAAAGACGTTAATGCATTGTGGAAACACTATCTTTGCCTATGGTAATGAGTTTAAAGAGCACACGAAGGTGAAAGGAGCCGAGTCTGAATATATTTTTGATTATCTCTTTGACGTTGGAAATGAACAATTTTTATCAACAAAAGGAAAGAAATATCTTCTTGAATTATTTGAAAAGTGGGATCGAGAGCATCTTAAGCAACTTAATGAAGATTTCGATGATTATCCAGATAATGATGATCTAGAAGATATAAGTGGAGATGAAGACATGCAGAATCTCAATAATGATGACTAGCCTTGTCATTATTAAAAAATTCTAAAAAGTAGCTACCTCATTACTGTACTATTTTGACAAGTGTCTGGTCTGTAAAATAAAGTAGTGTACTGTAGCCACTAGTGCATCCTATGTACCCCCAACCCTCTATAAAAGGAGAGGTCGAGTGCTGAAAAGGGACGCGGTCATTTGAGCATTCTTGAGTAGAAGAGAAGTCGAGATTCTCTATTTCTCTATGATCAAGTATCTCTAATTATCTTAGCTTAAGTCACGCTTCAAGATTTCCATTGTAATATTTCTACTTTCAAGCTTTCAATAAAAGAAATTTTTCAGTAGGAAACGTTATCCAATTGAACCTTATTTCTTAAATATTGTAAGTTCTTGATTAAAGTTCCACTATCCTTTAAAAATATAGAGAACTTGATTAGTAACTACAGTCCGAAGTAGAAACCATAACGGATCTGTGCTGTGTCTGATCTAAGGAAGGTGTGGTTGAGATTGGCAATCTCTGTGAACCGGAAGCTAGAGGACCGTCAGAGTCCAGTGTCGACTAAGTTCAGGTAATGGCCAAAACTTTCTAATTAAGTTTTAACTATTTTGCTAAGCATTGGCCTATAACCATACAAAGTATAATATCTAAGATATAAGTAGTAGATTGTGATAACTAATACTAGTAAAGTCATTATAAGAAGTTAAATCATTAAAGAACAAGCATATTTCCTAAAAAGAGCTTATTTGTATAAGTTTACCTAATCCAGGGACCACTTCTGCAATTTCTAAGAGTTTTTGTCTAAAAGAAAAAAGGTGAGGGGTGGTAAAAAACTAAAACAAGTTTCTGAAAGTACCTAAAAGTTATTATCAATAGGTTAAAAAGTTATTTCGTAAAAGGTCGAGGGGGGTAAAAGTAGTTGTTTCCAAAATTAACTATATTAATGCAAACACAATCATGCATTAATCACATCCCACTAAACTAGAAATGACTAAATTCCCTAACGTTAGAAGCAAATAAAAAGTAAACATGAAGGAAACTAAGATCATCAAACAAGTAAGAAATAAAACCAATTTGATTGTGTGAACTCCATGACCGACATCACTAAACAAAGAAAAAAAAGCCAAGAGAATAAAACAAGAATTAGAAAGCAAACTTGGAGCATTTAAAATGATGAAGAATGAAAAGAATAAGGGTCAGGAGTATTGCTTAAATTAGGCTTCCTATCTCTGGGCTCAGCCTAAATTCAAACCTCACTCATAACCTTATCATTAACACTTGTCCAAGGTTATACCACCATGACTAAAATGCAACCATTATAGCTTTAGGAGGAAGGCAGATATAAGCAAATAAACAAAGGAGAGGGAATTAACAAACAAACAGAGCATCCTTGCTCCAATGGAAGCTCAACTGTGCCCAAAACACATCAACTAGGAAACAGATGAAATGAAATAGAAAGCAAGGGAACGGTATTCAAATCAGTCACTAGAAAAATCAAGGGTTCATTTCAGAATAGAGACCCATAGGCATCTTGCCTTTTTAAAGCCTCAACCTAACACCCATCTTCAATCGAAACCTTTATCAAATACCAAATCGAGTTTCATTGCTCTGTTCACCGTGAGGTCTATGACTGAACTATCATAAAATAGAGAAGGGCAAAATACATTATGAGGAAGAAGAACAGGGGATGGGAATTGAACCAATAAAGCAAATTCAAGCCAAATTCGACTAATGACGAGGCCAAAATCACAACACCCAATTCAAAATTAACAAAATTAAACTAAATTATATGAAATTGAAAATCGAAACTAAGCCCTAGAATTGAAATCCTAAAATTGCTAGAACCGAAAATGAAAACTAAATTAAGAATCTGAAAACCCTAAACTAAAACTTGGATACCCCCAATTGCGCCACAGCTGCTTCATTTATAGCCCTTTAAGCACGTACATGGCCACTGGATTTGGAGGTGATTGAATGGTGGTGATTGAAATAATGGTGGTGCGCTAGCGCAGAGGTGATTTGGTGTTAGGGGGAGCACAAAGGTGATGGCGGATGCTGAGGGTGTGAGTGCTGGTGGTTGATGAAGATAGTGAAGGTGAAGGGGGATGATGGTGCATGTTGTTAATGTTGGATGGAGAACACCATAGAAGGGAAGGCGAGTTATCTTATTACAGAAGAGAGAGAGAGAGAGAGAGAGAGAGAGAGAGAGAGAGAGAGAGAGAGGAGAAGAAGAAGAAGAAGAAGAAGAAGCAATAAAGGGGGTGTTTAGCATGCACGTGAGAGGCACAGAGGGGGACACTAGGGTTTATTTTCAATTTTCCCTCTCTTCATCAATTTGCTCTCTTCTCTTTTAGGCTGTATGTTAGGCCAATGGGAGAAATGACTTGCCAGACTTGATTTAATTGAGCCCAATTCTCTAATTTCAGCATCATTTTTAAATTTTTCATGAATTATTGCGTAACCTACAAAACGATAAAACTCAAATAAAAATCTAAAAATCATAATTATTAGGAGCTAAATTAGGTGTGAAAATATTGTAAAATTCATCATAATTATGGCGCAAATAATCTTATTAAAGGAAGATATGCTATAGTGACAAGTATAAGATATGGTTTTGTTAGTATTATGTTCAAGTGTGATGCTGAACTGTACATCATGACCTTAACGCAACAAAATTTTGGTTGGACACTTTTTATTAGGTAGTATTTTCAATGACAATGGTGGGAAGGAGTTAAATTGAAATATTTTATGGCTTATTGTTCGTGCTACAAGTATGATATTTTTACAATACCTTTTTATCTGATTTATGCTCAAAATAATTATTATTTTTTAGATTTTTATTTAATTTTATTTTGCTTTGTAGGTATTGAATAAATGGAAAAATATGCAGGAAGCTGATGATTAAAGTGCGAGGAAAATGAATTGGTTCGAGTATCTCGGGTTCAAAAGCACAAAAACCCAAAAGAAAAGCAAAAGAAGAATTTGGAAACTAAAATCAGATCCAGTGGGCTCAGAAATGTCCCGGCCCAATACCCGAGCCCAACTAATCCATTAATCCCCTCATATGCCGTGCTCGTGTAGTTTAGTTCCCCCCCTTCTCTCTCCTCTCAATCGCCTCACTTTCTCTCTCCTCTTAAATGCCTCACTTTCTCTCTCCTCTTAGCCCTATTCTCTCTCCTCTTTCTCGGCTCTCAACCCAGAAAACCCCGACCCCCCTTCTCGGCGTCATCTTCGCTCACCAGCTTCTCTCTCTCTCGCTCTCTTTCTCTCTTCGAACTCCAGCCACCACATAACGGCCACACCACCCATCTTCATCCTCATCTACACTGTGTTTCACACACGTTCAACTAGCACATCAACCATCATCCGACATCCATGACACCATGCGAGCCAAGGGGTGGATGAAGCTAATTTTGAGTATAAATTGAAGATACAACGTAGCCGGGCAGGTATCTAGGTTTTAGTTTTAAGTTTTAGGTTTAATTTTAGGGTATTTTCATTTTAATTTCAATATTAGTAATTTAGTGTTCTTGTTTCATTTCACCCCTTTCGATTTTAGATTTAATTTCAGCCTTCGAATTCATTTTTTTTATTTGATTTTATCAATTCTGAGTTGCATTTGTAAGAGTTGGTTTTGAGTAATTTCGGGATTCCCCTTCCCCTATTTGTTGTTGCTGGTTCTTGGAAGCTCGAATGCGATTTTAATGGAGATTCTGTCCTTTCGTGAGTCTCAAAGTACGAAAATGGTGAGGACATACCTCAGTATAGTTTTGGGTCAATGTAAGATAGGTTGCTGTTTGTAGGTTGCAGAGTTCAAACTACCCTCCCCTGTTTGTCTCCTCCAAATTTGGTAACTTCCATATCTTTATTGTTATAGGCTATTGGTTGCGTAATTCATAATAGATGTTTGAAATTTCAGGAGTTTGGACGCAGCCTAATTTTCCCCTCCCCTGTTCTGGTTTAATTTAGTTCATCGAACTAAGCTTTATTGATTGTTCTTCTTTCTTCTTTTATGCATCTTATTTCTGGTCTGGTTATAATCTTAATTTTAGAGTAGAATGATGAATTTAAGTACTCACTTTTTAGGGTGTTGGTCATTGGATTTGTTCTTATTTATGCTTAGTTGAATTATGATACTAGTATTAGATTCTTAGTTCGAATCAATTAGTTCTCCTTAAGTTGCATTATTTGAACTCATGTAGTTAATTCTAAATTAATTAGTTTAGTTTACTAATTAATGATTTTAATCTCATCCTCATCCCTGAGGAGACGACCCTCAAGTACTACGACAATGGTCGTATACTTGCAGCGTTTAAATCTACACTCGAAATTTTCGAACACATTTTTGGCACCGTTGCCAGGGACGACGGTTTTGAAATTAGGTCACTTTCACTTTTTAGTTAATCTTTGTCTTTATTGAGCTTAGATTATCTAGTCTTTTTTGTATTTTTTATTAGTCCCCCCCTTCGGTCTTTTGTTTTGTTTCGATGAATTTGATAGTATTTTGTAAATAGTTGTTTTAGTTTTTTTTCTTTTCGTAAAAAAAATTGAAAAACTTGAAAATCACTAAAATTTGAAAAAACTTTAAGAAAAAACTTCAAAAACAAAATGGCAAGATTCTATTTCCCTCACTTTGAGCATGAAATCTTTTGGCGATACTTGAGTAGATTGAATGCATTTTGTGCTCAATGTGTTGATTATTATTTTGAGAAATGGGAAATATGCCAAGTGATCTTTGAGGGTCTTAATGATGAATATATAGGTCATGTTGAGACTATGTACCCTAGGGGTTTGGATTGTTTATTCGCCAAGACTCCTGATGAAACTTGGGATTTCTTTGAGTATTTGGCTCATAATACATGGGAGTATGACAATGCTAGAGAGCCCTCAGTTACCCCTCTCCCGACTGTTATATGATGCATGCTACACCTTTATTTGAGAGTCAGTTTGATGGTCTATCTTATGAGCACTCTCATACCCCATGTGCTTCTATTTCATGTGATTATTGTGATACACCTTGTGATGACCTTGAGGAATTGAGTGGTCATTCATTTCCTTTAGCAGTTGCTCCCTCCCTAGGTTTTAGCACAGTTAGTGACCAACCCGAGGGTGGTCTAATAGTTCATGACTTGTCTCTTCCCTTGGCTCCCGTAAGAGAGCTCAAGGAGGGAGATGACTTTGAGATTGATGCTAGCTTAGATGATCACTGTAACACCATAGTTGAGTCACAGGATAACTTTTCTAAGGAGTATTCTCTCAACAAGCCTTATCTTGTTGACTTTAGTGAGGTTACACATCCTGATGAGCTTAATGATCCCTTTTCTGATAAGTCGCATCCTAACTTAGGGCCTGCCCCTCCCATTTATTCCTTTTCTTCTCCCCTCCCCCTTCCTCTTCCTTCTCTAGACCCTCCTGAGTCTGTTTTTGTAGAGTATGAGACTTCTGTGTTTGGTAGTCCCTAGTTATAACAGACTTTTGAGGATACTGACATAGATAGATTTGAGGATCACTTTGAGGTAAACGACTTCACCTTAGGCCCTCCCTTGAGCTTTGATTTCTATATCTCACTTGGTTGGCCTTGCCTTAGTCATCTCCCCTTCCCCTTTAGAGATGATGTGTTTTAATTTGACCATTCAGATCACTTTAGATGGTCTATGCATTCATATAGCCATATCTTTGTTTAACCATTAATTTGTGCATCTGATTTTGCATATACACATCTCTTTGTTGATTGGGCTCAGAGCTTTAATAAGCTCAAGGGAGCCTTAAGTTGTATTGCTTACATGTACTTTTGTTGGACTGCACTTCTTTTTTCTAGCCACTTGCATTTTTATAAGGAATGTGCCCGATCATTTGATAAGCTACTTCAAGCGTTGGTTGGCTTTGATACAAGTAGTTGTTTATGAGTTATGATGGTGTGACTGATGCTCCATGGACCTCCTCAACACCAGCTGAGTGAGGCTTTTAGTTTGGGTACAAGCTGTATCCAACCTGGTATGTTCGTTTCACCCCTTCCCTACTCTTCTTTTTTCGTTTCTTTCTTTCTTTTTGTACATAGTTGTGGATATTTAGGACTGTGAATTATGATGGGTGGTCGATCTTGAGGAATAATTTGGGATTTGTTGAGCCGTGTTGGCTACAATCATCCTTGATTGTCTTTTGTTTTGTGATTACTTATAAGTTGTGGATATCTAGGATTGATTTTGTATGTTTTCATTGTGAGTGTTTTGTTTCTTTGGTTTTGAGGGTTGTGGTTTTTGGCTTCGTTTTGTTTAATCTTTCACTTTGTTTCCTTTTTGGTGTTTAATGGTTTTGTTTTTGATTTGTATTTTGTTTTGTTTTTCTTTTGATGAGTCTTCATTTGTTTTGTATTTAGTAGTTCCTTGTCTATAATAGGTATTTTTTTACTTTATTTTTATTTTTATTTTTTGCTTAGGATGTTTTAGTTGTGTTCTGGGTAGTGGTGGTATGTTTTTTTAATTAGTGCTTTCTTTTGTTCTAGCGGTTTTATATTTTGTTTTTCTTTTGTCTCTTGTTTTGTTTTTCGTTTCTTTTGCTTTAGTTTTGTATTTAGTGGGTCATTGGTCTTGTTTTGTCTTTATTTTGGTGATTACATTTGTTTTGGTCTAGTTTTGGTTTGGTTTGGTTTGGTTTGGTTTGATTTGATTTGTTTGATTTTGGTTTTGGTTCTTAATTTGCTTCCTTTTTTGATTTTGGTTTTTGTAAATATGTGTGTTTGGTTTTGTTTTGATTTTCGTTTTGATTTTGATTTTGATTTTGGTGATTTTGTTTTTTTTTTTTAATTTTCATTGTGTCTTAGTTTGTATATACCTATTACTTGGTTGTGGTTTCCCAGTTGTATAGCTAATGTGATTGCTTTTTAGTGCCTTAGTTTTCACAATGAGGAAATTGTGAAGTTTTGGTGTAGAGGTAAATTTCCCACTTGTACATATTTTTCGAAAATTTTGAAAAATTCAAAAAAAATTTCTTTTTCTTTTGGGATTTTATGTACTTTCTTTGGCAATTATGATTCCATGTTGCTAGGTTGTTGGGTTATATGTAAATAGAGTTTGCATGATGAGATGTCTAGTTGAGGATGTAGATTCGATTTTTCATAATAACCCTATCTCATATATGTGACTTGTGCCTACCTTGCTCACCTTATCGTCAATTCTTAGGGTCTTATTGTTAAGTTGGCATGTAAACTCTTTGTTTGCCGAAGTTGCCGTTTAAACTCTTGAAAAATCGAGGGAAAAAAAAAGAAGAAAAACGGAAAAAAAAGTCTAAAAAAGTGAATAAAAACCCATGTACCAATGTTTAAAGTTGCTATTTTTATTTCATATCTTTAATTAGCCTGAATATGTGCTATTTTACTTGATTACACATCTGTTTGGACGATAAAATAAGTGCTTTACACAATCAAACAAAACCCATTTTTAGGAAGGTCTAAATATTTATAAGTCAAGCGGGTTTAGGGTGTGTGCGTTATTATTTTTGAAAAGATGAAAAAAATGGGAAAAAGGAGCAAATAAGGCAATTAGGCAAGGAAATAGGGCTCATGTCAATATTAGCAACTTGATTAATAGGAGTTGATACACATTAACATATGCACTAAGGTGTACATATCATTGCATATTATGCATGGGGTGAAAAATAAGAGTCGAGATGCTAATTTTGACTTCGATATTTACTTATTGTACATTTTATTTGTATATAGTTTGGTGACTTGGTTACTAGGGTGCTGCAATTGCCTGAGTTGTATGCATAGTTTCCCTATTATTTGTATATATGTTTATGTTTTTAAAAAAAACCAAAAAATATTTTCCTTTGTTTTTGAAATAATTTTTGCGGGTATTCCACTTGTAAACCCTCACGCGACCTCACTCGTCCACTTGGAAAACCGAGGGGTTTAAAGGGCTTGTTGCATGCGCTAAATGCAACCGTGATTCCTACAACAGTGAGTTAGGATTTTCTTTTTCTTATTTTCCATTTCTTTTTAGGTAGTTTAGTTATTTTACTCGAGAACGAGCAAAATCTTGGTGTGGGTGCATCTGTTCGTGCTAAAAATGTGATATTTTCACAATACTTTTTTATCTAATTTATGCTTGAAATAATTGTTATTTTTTAGATTTTTATTTGATTTTATTTTGTTTTATAGGTATTGACTAACTGGGAACATATGCGGGAAGCTGATGATTAAAGTGCTAGGAAAATAAATTGGTTTAAGTATCTCGGGTTCAGAAGCATAAAAACTCAAAAGAAAAGCAAAAGAAGAATTTGAAAAATAAAATTAGATCCAGTGGGCTCAAAAATGTCTCCACCCAATACCCGAGCCCAGCTAATCCATTAATCCCCCCATGTGCTGTGCATGTGTCGTTTAATTCCCCCCCAATTCTTTCTCCTCTCAAATGCCTCACTTTCTCTCTCCTCTCAGCTCTATTCCCTCTCCTCTTTCTCGGCTTTTAACCCTGAAAACCCCGACCCCCCTTCTCGGCGTCATCTTTGCTCACCAGCTTCTTTCTCTCTCTCTCTCTCTCTTTCTCTTCGAGCTCCAGCCACCACGCAAAAGCCACACCACCAATCTTCATCCCTATCTACACCATGTTTCATGTGCATTCAACCAACACATCAACCATCATCTGCCATCCATGACACCGTGTGAATCAAGGGTGAGATGACGCCAATTTCGAGTATAAATTGAAGATGCGATGTAGTTGGGTAGGTATCTGGGTTTTAGTTTCAAGTTTTAGGTTTAATTTTAGGGTATTTTCATTTTAATTTCAGTATTAGTAATTTAAAGTTCTTGTTTCGTTTCATCCCTTTCAATTTCAGATTTAATTTTAGCCTTCGAATTCTTTTTTTTTGTTGATTTTATCAATTTTGAGTTGCATTTGCAAGAGTTGGTTTTGAGTAACTTCGGTATATCCCCTTCCTTTGTTTGTCATTGCTAGTTCCTGGAAGCTCGAATGCGATTTTAATGGAGATTCCACCCTTTTGTGAGTCTTGGAGTACGAAAATGGTGAGGACATACCTCATTATAGTTTTTGGGTTAATGCAAGCTAGGTTGCTGTTTGTGGGTTGCAGAGTTCGAACTACCCTCCCCTGTTTGTCTCCTCCAAATTCGGTAACTTGCATACCTTCATTGTTGTAGGCTGTTGGTTATGTAATTCGCAATAGATGTTTGAAATTTCAAGAGTTTGGATGTGGCCTGATTTTCCCCCTCCCCTGTTCTGGTTTAATTTAGTTCATCAAACTAAGCTCTATTGATCTTTGTCCTTTCTTCTTTTATGCATCTTGATTTTTGGTCTAGTTATGATCTTGATTTTAGAGTAGAATGATGAAATTAAGTGCTCACTTTTTAGGGTGTTGGTCATTGGATTTGTTCTTATTTATGCTTAGTTGAATTATAATGCTTGTATTAGATTCTTAGCTCGAATCAATTAGTTCTCCTTAAGTCGCATTATTTGGACTCATGTAGTTAATTCTAAATTAATTAGTTTAGTTTACTAATTAGTGACTTTAATCTCATCCTCGTCCCTGTGGAGACGACACTCAAGTACTACAACGATAGTCGTATACTTGTGGCATTCAAATTTACACTCGAAATTTTCGAACACTTATGTATTAGTTATAGTCGATGCTTCCGTACATTGAACTCAGTTATGTATTGCATAGTATGTAATATATTAGATATTATGCTGGTGGTTGGTGTAAACATAAATTTTTCGGGCCTGAAATAAATTAAACAAGAAATTGAGAAACAAATTGAATCTTTCTATTGATGTAGTATGTGTAGGTACAATCTCTGAATATAATACAATGAAGTGGTCCTCTGACTCGATCTCCTGGTAACTTAAGTCTTCCAAAGGCATGATCTTCGTTGATGCTGAATCAACTGAAGAGCTCTGCAATTGTTCGTGATCTTAATCTGCAGTTGGTTGATTACTGACTCTAAAGCTTGTAAGTTTTGATCTTTCTCGCTTGCTAGCTGGACGCCCGCTTGCAGTCTGAGCTTCTAAATTCTGCAATGCTGAATGTGAAAAATGAAAGGGAAGAACCCCTATTTATAGGATCTGTAAAGCCGGGTTTTGAGCCTAGGCCAAGTAATTATTTCTTTACTTCTAAATAAATAAAATAATTACTAATTTCTGCATCATCGATAATACGTGGTAGCTTTTAACTGGCTGAACCTCAGCCACATTTAATTTTGACCAAACGGGTGCACCAAAGTCAACATGATACATGGCAATTTGTGAGTGGTCGATTTTTTGCACGTGATACCATCTGATTTGTCGTAAAATTTTTGACTCTTACAAATGCCCCCTCGGGAGTCGGCCGCATACACGAACTTGCAGTATATGTGTGTTTGTTTGAAGCGGCTGAGTCTCGAACGCTTGGTTGATGCAAATGACTAAAAATTTGATGGGTATTTTTCCATTATCAAGTAATTTTGTAACTCAACCCTTACCCAAAATTGAATATGATGAAAATGAGCCTGATTTGACAAATCCTTAAAAGAAATTGGGCCCAGAAAATGCTCTTTTCTTTTTTTTCATTACTCCTCTTTTCTTTTCCTTTTAGTGCTTTTTTTAAAAGAAAGAAAGAAAGAAATAATAATAATAATAATAATAATAATAATAATAATAATAATAATAATAATAATAAGGGGAAGCCTTGTCCATGAAGGCACGCCTACTTTTCCCATCTTTTTTTGTCTCTTTTTTTTTTTTCAAAAGAAGGCATTTTATATGTAGGGCCCTCTCTTTTAATTTATAATCTTCTGCTATTTGGGCTCCCTTTTTTTTTATGTGACCAATATCAGATTAATCATTCAATTAAAGCAATTCATGAGTGGTTTAATTTTTTGTTGGATTTTTTTTATAATCTTTTTTTTTCCTTTGCTTAGGGAACTTAAATTAATGTTTTCTCCTTTTTTTAGGAAACCACTGAATCAACTAATCCTCCGATTAGATCGTGAAGTGAGGTTGACTTTTAAAATAAGGAATCATTTCTCCTCATAGATTCGATTCTTAGCAGGGGACTCCCTCATTTAATCTGATTGGGGTTGACTGAAATTTCTTCCTTCCAGCTGCGATTCCTCCAATTAGATGGTGAAGTGAGATCGACTTTTAAGATGAGGAATCATTTCTCCCTGTAGATTCGATTCTTCGCAGGAGACTCCTTACTTAATCTGATTGGGGTCGACTTGAATTTTTTCCTTCTAGCCGCGACTCCTCCAATTAGGTCGCGAAGTGAGATCGACTTTTAAGACGAGAAATCGTTTCTCCACGTAGATTCGATTCTTTGCAGGAGTCTCCCTCACTTAATCTAATTAGGGTCAACTTGAATTTCTTCCTTCTAACCACAACTCCTCCAGTTAGATTGGGAAGTGAGGTCGACTTTTAAGATGAGGAATCGTTTCTCCCCTCAAATTCAATTTTTCATAAGAGACTCCCTCACTTAATCTAGTTAGAGTCGACTTGCCTTTCTTCCTTCATCATGGTGCATTTTTTGGATTCATCCTCAAATCCCAAGAAGCTAACTCTTACCATCTGAGATAGAAGAGACGATACAATTGAAGAAGGCAAGACCCTTTGCATAAATATGCCGACACCCCTACCGTACAGATGCTTTTTACTTCATAACTACCTTGCAGATTCGTGCTGGAGTGTAGAATCTACCAGCGATATGCAAAGGTCAGACGAAGTCATCTCATCTTTGAGAGTTTTGATGCTCAGCTCGCTATTATTTGCATCTTCAACCCCTTCTCAAGAAGCAGCACCCTTACTCTGACATTGCATCATGGACGGGACACTGTCTTAGGACAATTTTTCACCTTGTTTCTCCGATAACTTCTTTATACCATGCTCCGATAACTTCTTCATACCATGCTACTGGGAATGGCTTGAGGACGTTCTTAGCTGCAACAAAAAAAGACTTGTGGAATGGAGGCTCTACGACGGACTGTATGCATCCTTGTTCTCCTACGACATGGGTCTAACCATTTTCAAAGCATTTTATGAACTATGTGTCATACTACCAACACCTTTTGCACAGAGAGTGGTAGCATGTGAATCTCCTTCTGGGATTTGTGGGCTATAGGTGGACTTCCAGCCAACGGTGCTTACTACGAAGAAGTCATTCCATCTGCTAGAGAACTCCTTTCTGCGGGACGTGGAGATAATGACATTCCTGTGACTTACTCATTCCTCTTCTCTGCATTCCACAGGCTATGCCAAGATGTTCATAACATCGTTCAGCTTCCTACTTCTGAATGAATATGCTTTCGGTTCTGAGGGCGATAGATTTACACACCTCCTCCCAGCCGTGACAACAGAAAGTGAGTTAAAGCTCTAACAAACAAATCATGTCCATCTGGCCTAATTGCTTCTCGTACAGCTTGAACTAAAAGAGAGAAGAATCCTTTTGTGACGCTCAACATTCCTGTGGCCCTAATCGAAGAGACCTACCTTACCGCCCTTATTTCCTATTGGTTGTGCTTCTTTGTGCTACCAACTGAAGCAGTGTGCCTTATTCACCCAACTGTGTTCATAGCTACATGCA
This sequence comes from Carnegiea gigantea, assembly GCA_029747015.1. Lineage (NCBI taxonomy): Eukaryota > Viridiplantae > Streptophyta > Magnoliopsida > Caryophyllales > Cactaceae > Carnegiea > Carnegiea gigantea. The sequence goes on along the minus strand of JAKOGI010000471.1, from coordinate 158,676 downwards.
AACTTGCTCGTGGGGAATGTCTAAACCTAGCAATTCCTGCTTTGGCCAGCACTTATCAGGGGTTGAACAGAATTTTTATAGCTCAGAGCATGAATAAGTTGCAAGTAATTTTCCCAATTCATTACATTTATGGATGGTTAGGAACTTATTTTCAAACTTATTTTGATCATCCCCTTCATCAGCATGGCCATCCTAAGATGGTGAGGTTCTCTGGTGAAAAGATGAATCGGACCCCTAATGTACAAGAAGCTCGAGAGCTATTGAAATGCAAGGATCTGTCTGTCATGTACTCCAATGCTCTTATGAAGGAGACATCGATGACCTTGATTGATACCCAGAATTTATCCCCAAGTTGGAGAGCATATTTGATTTGCCTTCGTTCTGGGTTTTTGACCTTGCGGTAAGGAAGAACAATTGTGATTGAGCCGTATTTCCCTTGTAAGTTTGGGCGACAGCTTGGCTTTTATCAAGAGGTACTAAGCGAGTCACGAATGAATAACCAGGAGGGCACCTCACAGGATGTAGCTTGCCATTGGTTTAACCTGATAGAACACATAACAAGGTCCAGCGTGACAATTCCTGCTCCCCCTGATAAGAAGTCTATACTGGTCACTATTGCATATGCTAGTTCGTGGCAATCTTCACAGGGCGATCTTTTCTCTTAAGGACCTAAATATCCTAGATGCGAGACTGTGAAACCACGAAGAGCTTCTAAAGCAAGAGTTGCTGATGATGCATCTGCCCTAGTTGTCACTTCTGGAAAAGCGAGTACACATAAGCTAGCCATGTAGCAGTACAATGAACATGCTCTATCCCTAGCTTAGCTTAGAAAATAAGGAGGCGATAGTTCCTTGCTAGGAGCAGATGTATCTGCTCAGAAAAGTAGGAGTTGCTCGCCTGGGAAAGAGAAGATTGAAGCTTTAAGAGGTTTAGACATTAGGTCCTCTATTAGTGGAGCAAAGAATTTATCAGGCTTAAAGAACAAACTAGACAGTGCAACCAAGCTATTAGCTCCAAGGACAAGTCTAATAGTGCGACGAGTTCACTGAAATCAAAGAGCGTAGCAAAAGGAGAGGTGTAACTTGTTATCCTGCCCCCTTTCCTTTGTTTTTTGTCCTTTGTCCCTTTTTTTTACTTAATCCTCCTTTTAATAGAGGGACATACTGTCGAAGTTAGAGATAAACTTAGCGCCACATTTGGTGACAAAGACAGTGAAGCCACCTTGACTGTGCTTGCTGCTAAGTCAACTAAGGATGATTTCATTAACATAATGCCATGGCCAGTGAAACAAGTAGAGCGTTGTCAATCGCCTACTCCTTCTATTACAACCTACTTCCCCAGGAGAATTGCTTTTGGCGTGTTTAACGATCTGGCCTTGAGTGTGAAGCAACGTTTTCAGCAACAGTTGAAAACGTTCATCCCAAAGATAGAAGGCGACATTGCAAACATCCGCCAGGAAACTGAGCAGATATGTGAAACCTTATCATCATTCCAAGTAGATCATTTGGGGCTAAAGAATACTGTCGAGGCATATCTGAACGAAGTAAGGCAGTACCTGAAGTTGAAAGCCCAATTAGAAGTTCGAATTCCTACCGAAGATGTGCTAAATAAGCGAACAACCTTATTAGACAAACTTGGGGAGGCACAAGCTTCGGTGAAAAAGGTTGGCGCACAATTTGACGTGATAACTATTGCTATCATCCAGGCTCATAAGTGAAGGAAGCTACTTGAGGCTAATCTTGAACGAGCAAAAGCGAATGAGCTAGAATTGCAAGGCAAATCAGTGGAGACTGAAGCCTCATTGAAGAAAGCTAGAGATGGTGTATCTCTTCTTGAAAGAGAGGTTACTGATTTAGATGCTGCCCCCAAGTTACTGCAGAAGAAACGGCTCAAGTTAAACCAGCAAAGAAACATGCCTAAGAATTTTTAAGGGCACTGGATGCCTAAACTATATCTAGTGGCTTTGTTCTAGTTTTTTTTGTTTTCCCGCTATGCAACTTGTTATTTCTTTTTGGACTCAGTATAGTTTTATTGGAATTGGTTTTAATATATTACAATGAGATGAATCTTTTAATTCAAGTTTATGTAATAATGTGTAGCAATAGAAAACGATAAAGACCAACGAGCACTAACAAAATTTATTCATCCACTTTTTTTTTTACAGTTTGTAATACCCACCTTCGTTGTTTTTACGTTAAGTTGCCTGTCTTGCTTTTTACGTTATGAAATCATGTTTTTAGTAACCGTGTAAATTTTTAACGATTAATTTCACTAAAAAAGAACGATTATTTAATTAACGTTATTATTGATGCTACTTATTTTTAAAATATTTGAATCAACGCTAAACCGAGTTTTTAAAATCGTTTTTCGTTTTACTTGGTTGAATCCCAAAGTTTAAACTGAAATGTTGATTGTAGGCCGTTTCCGTTCGGGTTTAGCCTAGTCTTTAGCAGGTACGGGATCGGGATTCAGTTGAATGATGTTATTGAGTCACAAAAAAAAAAAAGGAAATTGAAAAGGGGGAAGGGGGAACCGAAGTCGGGCAGAACCCGACCCCCCTGCACGCTCTCGCTCTCTCTCTCTGCCACGCTCTCTCTCTCCCTCGCTCTCTCCGGTCACCGGTCGTCGCCTGGTGACACCACCGGCCTTCACGTGTCGCCGGCGAGAGGAGGAACCGCCTGGTCCCCTCAACCACGCGTCCCAGCCACCCAATCCTCCAACGAACCTCATCCACTTCGCACGGCCAGTTACCCACGCGTCTCCTTCGCCAGAACCGGCCGCCCAGTTGCCGTTAACCGGCGGCCCACCTCCCTTTCGGCCTCCCCTCTAAATCTGGGGGTCGAATTCGACCCCAGACAACCCCAACCGCGACCATAACGCAAGTTAGGGTTTTGGGGTTCGGGCTAGCCGAGTCACGCGCGAAGGGCAGGCTGTTGGTGTTCGATTTTTGACCTCAATTCAAGCTAAATTGCGTGTATCTAGCGTGAAATCGAGGTGGGTGTTCTCGCCTCCTAAGTTATTATTATTTTCGAAATTGATTTTTAGCAGATTGATGTTGCATGTCAAGTTAGGGTTTGTTAAATTTGTTAGAAATGTCAAGAAATTAGCTATTCATGTTTAGGTTCGATTCATTTGGTTGATTGATGCCTGAGATTGTAATTCGAAGTGAATTATATGCGTTTAGCATTAATTCGAATGCATGTAGTTAGTGGATGCTTAAGATTGTAAATTAATGCGAATTATGTGCGTTTAGCTTCAATTCGAATCAATAAACGTAAATCATGCCTGAGTTGTTAATTCGAAGTAAATTAAATGTGTTTAGCATCAATTCGAGTCCATGAATGTAAATCATGCTTGAGATATCAAAATCGAAGTTAATTTTAACATATTTAGCTTCGATTCGAGTTAAAGAATTATTGTTTAAAAACGGAATTAAAATCGAAATGAATTTAGCGTATTTAGTTTCAATTCGAGTTAATGAGTTATTGTTTAAAAAGGAATTAGAAACGAAGTTTGTTTGATATGTTTAGCATCGATTCAAGTTAATTAGTTGCTGCATGAAAAAGGATTACAAATGAAGTTAGTTTAACGTGTTCAGTATCGATTCAAGTTAGTGAGTTAATGTATGAAAAAGAATTAAAATCGAAGGTGCGTTAACATCCTTAGCTTCCCTTCGAATTAATTAACCAATGCGTGAAATGAGCTAATTTCAAGGTTAATGCAATGTGTTTAGTTTCGAATCAAGTGGATTAGTTATTGCATGTTAAAGGAATTAATCTCGAAGTTATATAAACATGTTTAGCTTCAATTCGAGTTAACCTAGCTAATGCATGTAAACGAATTAAATTTGAAGCTATTAAAATATGTTTAGCTTTAATACGAACCCTTTTTTTTTAGCACATTCATGCTTAAGAAAGTTACTCGAAATGTATCGGTTATGTTTAGAATCAAATTATGTTTGATTTATTGAATAAAGTATTGTCGATTCATGAATAAATGTGGCCATATGAACGCTTGTTGTAATGCACCGCTGAATGGTGTTGGTTGCTCAGGTAAGGGCCTAAAGTTCACTCCCTTTTTCATAAGCTAATATGATAATATGTTGTGATTAATAAATCGATGAATCGAGTTGGTAGTTGGATGGTTTGAGGAAAGAATCATGAGCGTTCGAGGTCTTATGGTACGGTGCTTGTGAGGAGGGAGTTCGGGTTGTGAAATTACCGCAATCGTGTGGATTGCGAGGCCATGTGTGGCTTATTGTGTTGTTGAAATGATTACGAAGTGTTTAAATGTGATATGTGTAATCCCTTTTCCTTGTGTGTTTTAAATGTAACATGTGGGTGTGAGGGTAATGTTTTAGCAAATGACTTTTCATGTGTTTTAAATGAATAATAGCCATGTCTAGTAATGAGCTATGGCCTATTTTAGCTATCCAAATAGTGTTTGGAAGGAATCCCTAAAACGTTTTTATCAAAAGGGAGATGGGAATTATACGTTGAATGATTTTATTGTTTGAAATGGAAAATTACTAGCCGTTATGGCCGATACGCTTTAAGTGGCTAAGATAATGTGCTGCGGACAATATGATATGATGTAATGTTAACCTAGGGGATAAGTCCGGATAAACCCTAGAGGCCCTGACGAGGGCTAATGTAATGGTCCGATATGTTATATGTAGCCATCCCGGGAGTAAGAGCTTAAGCGTGAGCGTTAGGTCTCACTATGGGGTCGAGAATAGTTCTCACCCAATCAGCACCCTGTAATGATCTTATGCCAGAAGTACTTTCGTACTAAGTTAAGAAAAGCAATTGGCCTTTGCCATTTTATATGTTTTAAAGAAAAAGAATGTTTTATGGGCCCAAAGAGGCCGCATGGAATGGATATGAAATGCATACAAGGGTCGTTTTACGACGAATGCGAAATGTAAACTCTTTCAAAAGATTGAGAACCTCAAGGTTATGAAATGCTTTCAATGTGCAAAGAAAGTTTCATTGCCGATTTAAAGAAAATGTTCTTAAATATGATGAATGTGGATTCTTAGCCTGTGTATTAAAGGAAAGCTTTCAATGGATGCATTATGAATGATTCTTAAGTATGGTTGAACGTGGATTCCAATCTTATGTGGCATCATTCTTATCCATAGCAAATCTGTCTGATTTAAAGTGTACGAGATGAGAAAGAAAGTTATAGCACGTTGAAAATTCTATGAATGAAGGCGTCTCTTCCTAAAAGAATGAACGTTGATATGTGTTTATGTGTGTGATATGTATATCATATGAATGAAATGCCAAGAAAAGTGTATTTATGAAAAGGGATAACCTTATATACACATCATATGATTGAGGGTTCATGTGTAGTTCAAATGGAGTATTAGGAAGTTATGTTATGAAAAGAAAAGATCCTTATACTTAGCCTTCGATACTCACATGCCTAACTGCTTGCTAGTGAAGAACTCCGTCGTTGAGGAACCTAGAAATATGATTGGGTGGTCGAAGTGAAGTTTATGTTTAGTGATCCTTCCATAAAGGTTCTATGAATATCTATTATGATAGTAAAGTATGGAAACGTGGTATGTGACTAGTAAAGATAGTATTGCTTGCAACGGTTTTGCTTTTAAGGGGGGTTGGGGGACACTCACTGAGCGTGTGGTTGCTCATCCCATTACTCTTTCCCCTTTTCCCCAGATTTTCTTTCTGACAGGAAGAAGTTGAGTCAGATAAGCCCAGAAGGAACCTATTGTTGCTTACAAGGCGTCGTATGTGCTCATTGGAAGGGATCTTACGTGTTTAATGAAGTCATGTAATGTACTTTTAGTTTATAAAGGTCTGTAAACGATTATTCTAGTTCATGTATTGCATATGGTATAAAGGTCGCTCTATATGGCCGCTTGAGCCAACCATCAAGTTAGTTAGATGTCTTCTTGATTTAATTTAGCTATGTTTAGGGATGTAAATCTTAATACTCCGGTATTGTTAACCGTTGAGTTGTATCTTCTATTTCTTCTTTATTCATGAATCAATCTGGTTGGTGTACTCCGAGCGAGTGGCTCGTTGAGTTATGAACTCCGGCGTGTGGCCGTTGAGCTATGTTTCAAATGTTTGCGCTTCCGTTGATTTACAGGGACTTATTGTAAGGCTTTTAGCCTGGAAATGGTCAGTTTTAGGGGGAACTCTGCCCACTTCGTCCCAGGATTTAAGTAAGAAGTTAGGAAAGCGTAACGCTTCTGGCCTAGGGGCTGGGGGTGTTACACAGTTGTACTTAGGAAATATTCCCAAGTTGTCTACGCACCTAAAGGGAATGTAATACCCTAAAGGATCAAGCCATACGTAGTTCAAGGACATAACATTTTTTGTTTGTTTTGTTTTGTCGTTCAAATTTTAGACTCTTGCAGGCCAAGTGTATTACAAAGGAATTTAACTTAAAAGAACAAGCAGTTTAGGCTCTTACTTTGGAGCTTTACAGCATCCTATTTCAAGGATAATAACACCTCAAGAACTTGCTATTTATGGGTCCTACACGTACTCTATTAGCATCAACTATCTTGTAGGCTCCATTTGTGTAGACTTCTCTAACCACATATGGACCATCCCACTTGGAGGTGAATTTGCTTCGAGATTTGCGAGAGACAATGATCGGTCTTCTCACTGCCAACACCTTATCTTCAATTGGAAAGAGCACGGATGAACCTTTTGTTGCACGCTCTTGATAGATGAGCTTGGTAGCATTCTAGCTTTTGTTGTGCCTGAAGTCTTCTCTCATCAAGGGCCTCTAGCTCAGCCAAGCGAAGATTGTGATTTTCATCTTCTACCAAACCTTCCCGTATGGTGATGTGGAGTGATGGGATTCGGAGCTCCAATGGTAGAACAACTTCAACTCCATACACCAGAGCGAATGGGGTCGACTGTATTGGCATCTTGTACGTGGTTCGGTATGCCCAAAAGAGCATCCCCTAGTCTTTCATGTCAATCCCGTTTAGACTTTGCGATAACTTGTTTGAGTAAGTTGCAAAGTGTTTTATTAAATGCTTCTGCCAGGCCGTTTGCAGGGGCATTATACATGGAAGACTTGTGTTGGGCAGACTTAAACTTCTCACACAGGCTAGTCATCAGGTTGTTGAAGAATAGCTTACCATTATTGATTATGACTACCTCGGCACACCATATCGATAGATAATGTGTGTCCTTATGAAGTCGACTACATTTTCTTTTTGACTTCCATTAGGGGAACGGCTTCCGCTGTAACACCCCCGACCTCAGGTGGGTCGTGTTACACGCCACAGCCTTCCCCTGGGGAAAGACTGTTAAGGCAGCTTGCTTAAACCTATTTGAAACATAACATAAGAGAGACTCAAAGTTTAAAACTTAAGCCACTATAACCTAATTGGGCCTTGAGTTTAACCCTAGGGCTAGAAATGCTAGAATTTTCTTAATTTTTGGGGCAAAACGGTCAGAGTTTCCCCTAAAAACTGACCATTTCCCAGGCTTAAAGCCTTACATAATAACCCTGCAATACATAATGGTACTATATAACACCAACATCTCAACGGCTACACGTCGGAGTCCACAACTCTACGGGCCACACGCCCGGAGTACACAGAGCTTTCTATTTTTCATAAACTTTACAAGAAGTTAAATAATTACATAACCTTACAGCATATTCAATATTACATAATTACGTCACAATCAAATCAAGCAAGTCCACCCTTGTTGTACTCCACGCATCAGTCACATACCTGTAGATCTGGGAAAAAAGGGGAAAAGTAATGGGGATGAGCAACCACCGCTCAGTGAGTAAACCCTCTCTTTCAAAACATACTTAAAATACATATTAACTTACGCAAGCCTTTTGTAATTCATTTTAGTTGAAGAGCCTTCGCATAATACATCATATTCGAACCATAAATCGAGCAAAGGAATAATCATACCAAAAGGCTTAATCTTTAGAAGAAACCATAATGCGTTGACTTAACATAATAAAGTTACGCAAACCCGGAAACATAGCATAAAAGGGGTTTTACGCATAAGTTTCACTTACCGAAAATCATACATAGTAACATAATCACGTAAATGAGGAGACTAGACTCTTAGAGGTACTTTGTTACTGCCATCCCGAGTCGGCCAAACTCGAGCGGCAACATACGCCTATCCGGACAGACATCATACTATGCTGAGACATAATTTTCATACTTAGACTTCAGGCGGGAATCAAACCACCATCCCTGAATCTATCATAACGTAACATATGTGATACCAGGCGGGAACTAAGCCACCATCCCTGGGTCTCAGACTTAAGCTTAAAGTTTCTAGAGTAGCTCCTCCACGTACACATAGACATAAGCATAACCATACGTTCACATACATACTCATATTGATTCATATATAGGTCTTAGGAACTTATGAAATTCATATACATACATACTTAGTAGATAAACATGCTTCTACGTATTCATATATAGGTTTTATGAACTTAAAACATAAAAACATAATATACATACATACTTCGTAGACAAACATACTTATACGTATTCATATATAAGTTTTATGAACTTAAAACTTGAAAACATAATACACATACATACTTCGTAAACAAACATACTTATACGTATTCATATATAAGTTTTATGAACTTAAAACATGAGAACATAATTTTCTTACGACTTTAGCTTTAGGCAAATAACAAGAAAGGCCTCTTAAAAAAATTATGGTGAGTATACCAACTCACGATTCAAAACTTCGTAGTTACTGGCGTGCTCTTGAAAGTTAGGATTCTTAAATAATCACCTTCAGTTGCCCTTCTATGCTCATTACAATCTTTCAAACATAAGCGATGAAAATGATACAAGCCAAGTATACTAATCTCATAAATCGATTTCGTGAATGGTTTAAAAGCTTTTTCATAATCGAATTAAATTTGCTAACGTGTAAACTAACTTTGTGAAATACGTTTATGAATTCGTAAAACGACTTCGTTTCTAATTTAGAAGTTTCGTATAAACGTAATACGTTAATTAACTCGTAAAACGATCTCCTTTTAGACTTAAAAGCTTCTTATAAGGGCAATAAGTTGGTTAATACTTAAAACGACTTTACTTTAAACTTAAAGGTTTCTTGTAAAGGTAACACGTTTACCAAATCGTAAAACGACTTATTTTCTAACTTGAATGCTTCGTATGAACGCAATAAGTTTACTAAACCGTAAAACGATTTCGTTTTCAACTTAAAAGCTTCTTAATAACGTAATACGGATGTTAGTTTGTAAAACAACTTCGTCCTAAACTTACAAGCTTCTTATAAATAAAATAAGATCTGTTAACACGTAAATCGGTTTCGTAAGTAACTTAAAAACTTCTTACAAACATAGAAGGGTTTATTAAATCGTAAAACGACTTAATTCCAACTCAAATGCTTCGTATAAATATAATAGGGTTGCTAAATCGTAAAACGATCTCGTTTTCAACTCAAAAACTTCTTAATAATGTAAAACGATTGCTAACTCATAAAACGACTTCGCTTTTTAGCTAAAAGCCTCCTTGAAATGTAATATGTATGCTAAATCGTAAATCGCAACTCGTTTGAAACATAACGTGTTTAGTTAATGCTTAATTCAAACTAAGTTCGAAGCTTAAGGCTTCTCATAAACGTTATAAGTCTATTAGCACATAAATCGACTTCCTTTGCAACTTCAAAGCTTCTTAAAACGTAATAAGCCTGTTAAGTCCTAAAACGATTTCGTTCCTAACTTCAAAGCTTCATATAAACGTATTACGACTATTAACTTGCAAAATGACCTTGCTTTTAACTTAGGAACTTCCTATAGACGTAAAACGTTTGCTAGTTTTTAAAACGACTCCATTATTGACTTAAAAGCTTCGTAGAAACGTAATACGTTTATTAACTTGTAGAACGACTTCACTCCAAACTTAAAAGTTTCTTATAAACGTAATACGTTTACTAAATCGTAAAGCGACTTTGTCTTTAACTAAAAGACTCCTTATAAACATAACAAGGTTGCCTAATCATAAAACGACTTTGATTCTAACTTGAAAGCTTCGTATAAACGTAATAGGGTTGCTAAATTATAAAAACAACTTCGTTTCTAACTTAAATGCTATGATTAGCAATAATGTAAGCTAGATTCATCGAAAACTCCATTTTAAAGCATCTAATAACCTTTCAAGAATATATTGGTTCTGCCCTAGCATAACAGTGTTTAATTCTTTCGCTTGTCCACACATATAATCGAATACATATAATAACAATCCAATCTACCAATTCAGTAAACTGATTCATATAACTATCATTCGAAATCCTTAAAATAGGAGGGATTAAAAGTCCACCCACCTCGAATTCAAGCTATAGGCGTGCAAACTGACTGGATTGAAGCAAATTTCGAACTCCCAAAACTCAGTATCCCCTCTGCTCTTCGCGCAAGGCTCGACCACTTCCAAACCCAAAACCCTAACTTGTAATTTTTGAGAAATCAAGCATGATTCAGATGAATTTTAGATGAGAATTGAATTTATAGAAGAAGAACAGGTTCGAGTTCACCTTGCATGCACCAATTTACCGGGTGTTGGCTGGTTCTGCGCCGAGATGGTTCAGCCGCGGGCAGGGGGGAGACGCCGACACCGGTGGCGTCGCTTGGGTCCGGTCAGGCATGGCGTAGCAGCGAGGACAAAGAGGAGATGGCAGGCGTGCAGTGAGGAAGCAGAAGAACGACAGAGAGAGAAGGGGGGAAGGGGTCGGGCCACGCGAGGAAGAAGAAGGAGGCACGGGGGGGTTCAGGCGTGTGGTTTTAATTTCAACCCCTTGCCCTTTTTTTGACTCAAATCTACCGCAAAACTTCAACCTATTGTATTAATAATCGAATACCCGGGCTTCTAATCTTAAACCGAAGTCCTAAATATAATCGTTGGTCATCTTACTGGCCCTTTGATTATATTAAAGATCGATTTAGTAAATTACAGAACTATTACCAGGGTTCAAAAATCTGATCATATTTAGGAATTGCTTTTGTTGGAGTTCAAGGAATCGAAGGCTTGTCTTGTTACACAACTTTAGGAAATTCATTTATGGAATCTAAAGTTGAATAGGTCAATAACTTGGGGGATATGGTAGTTGTAGATTGGCGGATAATAAAATAAAATTTTCCAACCCAACAGGTATAATATTTGATAAGCAAGTACGATAAAAATACGGGTCTCACATCCGCCCGTTTAGAGAACTAATCAGTAGCAGCCAAGATGTAGGAGTGAGGCTTGATTGGTCCAACGACATCAAGCCCCCTTGCCTCAAAGGGCTAAGATGCAACTGTCAGGTAGAGAGGTTGAGGAGGTTGATGTATGAAGTTAGCATGGAACTGGTAAGCATCACATTTTTTGTATAATTTATGCAATCTTATTCCATAGTGGGCCAATAGTAACCCATCCTCTTAATGCGATCATGCAGCCTAGGCGTTGATTGGTGTGCTCCACACACACCTGAATGATCTTCCGCCATCGCTTACTTTGCTTCTTCCATATCTAAGCATCGTAACCAAAGGCTAAGAAAAGAGCGTCGATAGAGCGTTCTGTTGTAGTAAAGAAAGCTTAAAGCTCTCCGCTGTATTTTTATCTTATGCCTTAGATCACTACGAAGTTTTCTATGCTCTAAGTACTCAATTATAGGTTGACACCAGTCATCTGCATCTGTTTCAAGAACACAAATCATGTTGACATCTTCCTCTGAGTCTTCATCATCGGGCAGAACAACCCAGCGGCTACATACTGGAATAGTCATTCCTTCTTCTGCTCCCAGTGCCAAAGTGGCTGTGAGGCTTCCAAGTGTGTCAGCCATCTTATTGGCACTCCTTGGTAAGTGCTCTAACTTGACTATGTCCACCTTGTTTAGCAGTCGTAATGCATGCTTGTGATACGGGACAAGGTCTTCTTTCTGAACCTCATACTCATTAAGCAGTTGATTGATGACTAACTGCTAGTCACCATATATGTTTAGGTCTCTAATCCCAATCTCAATAGCCATTTGAAGACCTAAGCTGAGTGCTTGGTACTCTGCTATATTGTTAGAGCATAATTGAGTAAGCACAAATGAATATGAGAGGATGTGCTTTTTAGGGGAGACAAAAATCACTCCTACACCAGCGCCATCTCGTCTTGCTACTCCATCGAAATATAATTTCTTTAGAGGGAGGATATCAATGAAGAACACATCTTCCCCTAGCAAATCATCATTTAGCTCTCAATCATCAGGAATTAGATGATTTGCTATGAAATCTAATAGTGCTTGCGTCTTAACCACTCTTTGTGGTACATAGACAACATCATACTACTTTAAGATTATAGCCCCTTTTGCCAGTCGCCCATTTAAGATTGGCCTGGATAAGATATACTTGATGGATTAGCTTTGGAGATGACTTGCGTTGGATAGGCCTGCATGTAATGTCTAAGTTTCTGAATGGCAAATATGAGCGACAAGCAAATCTTTTCAATAGGGGAGTACTTCAACTCAGCGTCAACCAACATACGGCTTAAGTAGTACACGGTGACTTCTTTTCCTTCCCTATTTTCCTGTACACATAACTCTCCTAAGGATTTTTCCTCAGCTGCAATATAACGTATGAAAGGTTTGTCAGGGATAGGCGCCCCCAACACTGGAGGATGGGGTAAATACTGCTTTATTTTCTCGAAAGTTGTACGGCACGATTCGTCTCACTCAAATGGTGCACCCTTTTTCATAAGGTGGCTGAAGGGATGGCAGCAACCTATAAGATTTGAGATGAATCTTCGGATATAGGCCAAGTGACCTGGAATTCCATGAAGCTCCCTGAGATTCTTAGGCTCAGGCATCTCTTGGATTGCCTTAATCTTTGATTGTTCGATCTCAGTCATTCTGTGATGAATGATAAAGCCCAAGAACTTTCTAGATGTAACACCAAACGTGCACTTAAGTGGATTCATCTTTAATTGACATCTCCGTAATCGCTCAAATATCAGGCGAAGATCTTACATGTGGTCCGCCCTCTTTTTGGACTCGACCATCAAATCATCGACATACTACTCGACCTTTTTGTGGAGCATATCATCAAAAATTGTTTGCGTTGCCCTTTGGTAAGTTGCTCCTACATTCTTAAGTTTGAAGGGTATCACCTTATAGTAAAAAAATTCCTTTAGGTGTGCGAAAAGCTGTGGGCTCTTGATCTTCTGGGGCCATTAGAATCCGATTGTATCCTACAGTACAATCCATATATGACAACTGATGTATATGTGGGTGGTAAGTGGACCAAATCAAACTTAAATAAACCCAAATAAGATTTGAACCAAAGTAAAGAGAAAATGGAAGGTTGATTGAGGTGGAATGATAAACAAGACCTTGCACTTGAGATAATCCTTCGCGGAGCCACTCAAGGACTTGATCTTGGGCAAATCCCCTCGTCTTCACCAAGGAATCACTCCAATTGGAAAAGAAAAGAGAACCTAGAACACCACTTGAACTTGCCAAAATTCAAGATATAGAACTAGGGATTTGGAATACTTTTGAGAATCACACTCAAAGGTAATTGTATTTCACTTGGGAAAGCTTACAACTCTACATTGAGAAACACTTCACACCCTCACTATATATAGGCAACAACAAGACAAGCAAAAGACACAAACTCCTAACAATTTAAAGCTACAAAATTGAAAAGACTTAGGAAAAATAAAAAGACACAACTTAAAGGAATGGTGGAGGTTACAATAAACATTCTAGACTTCCTATCAGCTGAAGAAATCCATCCAAGTCGTGCATGATGTCAGCAAGGTGATGTCATGTAACCTATGTCTCTTCACTTGCCCAGCATTAACTCCATGCAGCAGCCTTCACTTCAACTGAGCATTTCTCTCAGCTCATACGTCCCAATAAGGTGATTTTGGGCTTGTTGGAAAGCCCTAGAAATCTATTTTTTAGAATGGGATCATTTGCTAAATTTGAATAAGTAGATCAAAAGTTATGGTCCGAACATTACACCTATATCAGAACTGGGTTGGAGCAGGACATGTCTTCTTTGAGTAATATTTAGCCCAACCAAACGACGTCCAAATTAAACATAATTGGGCTTGTTTGAAAGCTGAGATCTTAAACTTCAAAACCATGTGGAGCCTCAAGTTGTGGGACCACTTTAGTTAGGCCAAAACAATGAGCACAAAAAAAAAAAAACCTTCCGCAGGGATGAATCGAGCACCAATTCTTCCGGAAGGAATATGAGTTTTATCCAGATTTTCGCCACTTGCTTGACTTCTTCATGGTGTCTAAAGTCCTTGAACTCCCATAATAAGAGAAAATATGAGAGTTCCCATGCACGCTCTTGTTTAACACTTTTCTTCTTGGAAGTTGACCTTAAATAAAAATGATGCATATGGGAATATGCATCATACTCCCCGGGTGGTTTTGAGTTTTTCCTCAAACTCAAAGGGTTAGTAAGCCTCTCAAGAAAGGGGTCACGCTCACAGTATGGGAGCTTTTGAGGAAGGAGGTCACAGGGCATCACCTCTAGAGAGATATAGAAGAGGGTGAGGGGAGGATGATAAAACGGGTCATACCTGGTGAGGAGAAGAGGCGGAAGTGCGAAATCTTCTTTGGGGGCAAGGGTTTGGGAAGGATGAATGAGGGTTAAGGCTTGTCGGTCCTTTTGTGGTTTGAAGGGTTGGGAAGGTTGAATGGGGGTTAAGGTGAATTCTTCTTGGGTCAAGAGTTGCTCAAACTCTTCAGCAACCCTACATGGCTTCATCACTTCAAGGTCTTTAACTACATGCTCTTCAATTCTTGGGGTTATGCTCAAATTCACCTCATTATCTTCTTAGCACCCTTCTTGGGTGAAAGATTGCTCAATTTCTTGCACAATCTCTTCTTGCTTCAACTCGGATCTTTGGGCCTCAAGTTCAAAGGTCTCTTCATCACCACAGTCACCAAAAACAAGAGATAGGTCAACTAGGCTTGAAGCTTTTTCTCCAAGGATCTCTTCATCTTTGTTGGAGTTAAATTTCTCCAAAAAGAAGGAAGTAGAGCTAGAGTTACAAGCACTCATTGGACTTCCCTTGTTGAAATGGAGGTTTTTAGAAGAGGAATTAAAGCCGTTTACCTCAAAGGAAACAAATGGATGCTTGTGTAAGTAAGAGGTTGGAGTGAAAGTATCCATTAATTTACCTCTTAACTTAACCCATGTTCTGATCTTACTTTTTCCTCTCTTCTTCCTCTTATACTTGTACTTTTTCCACCATTCAAGCGCATGGCCTCGGAGCTTCTCGATAACCACCTTAAACTTCTCTTGCTCGTCAATATTGTAGCAAGTGAAAACTTGATCCACTTTGGAAATCCAGTAAGGGAAATCTTCTTTTTGGCCACGAAACTTTGGAGTTTCAAGGATGACCATCTCCTTTTCAATCAAAGCAATCTCTTTTCGCAAGTTCCCAAGAGAAATCATGATGGATGAATGCTTAAGGGTTCTTTGTGGATTATGTGTTTAGGCTAGAAAAAGGCTGTTTTGGAGAAGAGGAGGGAGGGCACGGTCGTGCAATGGGGCACTGGGGAACCGTGCTTGAATGCTGCTTTGATAATACTGAAAATCAAGGGTGGCACGGTCGTGCTAGGGAGCACGGTGTGGCCGTGCCAAATTGCTGCCCGCGGATGCTTGGTTTTTGCACGGTTTTGCTAGTTTGTGCTGTTTTTGTGTTTTGGCTTTTGGGATGTATTTGGCTGGGTTCTTGGTCACTTGACAACCTTGGCTCTGATACCAATTGATGTATATGTGGGTGGTAAGTGAACCAAATCAAACTTAAATAAACCCAAATAAGATTTGAACCAAAGTAAAGAGAAAATGGAAGGTTGATTGAGGTGGAATGAAAATAATAGCAAAACAGAACAAAGGATAAACAAGACCTTGCACTTGAGATAATCCTTCGCGGAGCCACTCAAGGGCTTGATCTTGGGCAAATCCTCTCGTCTTCACCAAGGAATCACTCCAATTGGAAAAGAAAAGAGAACCTATAACACCACTTGAACTTGCCAAAATTCAAGATATAGAACTAGGGATTTGGAATACTTTTGAGAATCACACTCAAAGGTAATTGTATTTCACTTTGGGAAAACTTACAACTCTGAATTCAAATGCAACTACATAACCCACCTATTTATAGGCTAAACAAAGATAATCAAAAGACTTAAAAACTCCTAGCAATTAAAACTAGAAAATTGAAAAGACTTAGGAAAAATAAAAAGACACAACTTAAAGGAATGGGGGAGGTTACAATGAACATTCTAGACTTCCTATCAGCTGAAGACATCCATCTAGAACACTCCAAGTCGTGCATATGTCAACAAGGTGATGTCATGTAACCTATGTCTCTTCGCTTGCCCAGCATTAACTCCATGCAGCAGCCTTCACTTCAACTGAGCATTTCTCTCATCTCACACGTACAAATAAGGTGATTTTGGGCTTGTTGGAAAGCCCTAGAAATCTATTTTTCAGAATGGGCTCATTTGCTCAATTTGAATAAGTAGATCAGAAGTTATGGTCCGAACATTACACCTATATCAGAACTGGATTGGAGCAGGACATGTCTTCTTTGAGTAATATTTAGCCCAACCAAACGACGTCCAAATTAAACATAATTGGGCTTGTTTGAAAGCCGAGATCTTAAACTTCAAAACCATGTGGCCCTTCAAGTTGTGGGTCCACTTGAGCTAGTCCAAAAAATGAGCACAAAAAAAAAAAAAACCTTCCGCAGGATGAATCGAGCACCAATTCTTCCGGAAGGAATATGAGTTTTATCCAGATTTTCGCCACTTGCTTGACTTCTTCATGGTGTTTAAAGTCCTTGAACTCACATAATATAAGAAAATATGAGAGTTCCCATGCACGCTCTTGTTTGACACATTTCTTCTTGGAAGTTGACCTTAAATAAAAATGATGCATATGGGAATATGCATCAACACTGCATGCCCTGTAGTTAAGTCGATCATAAGTTCTGTGGCTAGCTGCAGGAAATTATCTTTTGGACAAGCGTCGTTGAGATCCCCGAAGTCCACACAAATACGAACTTGCCTATTTTTCTTTCTGACGGTCGTGATGTTTGCGATCCATGTTGGGTACTTGACCTTGCGAATGAATCCTACCTCTATGAGTTTGTTGACCTTTTTTTCAATTTTCGGTACCAACACTAGACGAAAATGTCACTGAGGTTGCTTCTGAGGTGAAATACCCCTTTTGATAGATAGGCAATGGACTGCGACCTTTGAATCCAACCTAGACATTTCTTTATAACTCTAGGCAAACACATCCTTGTACTCTGACAGGAGTTCCAAGTATTGTTTTTCCTCTTCAGGTGTAAGTGATGAGCTTACGTAGATAGGACGAGACTCTTTATTGGTTCCAAGGTTCAACTCTTTCAATTAATCAATTGTAGCCTGCCCGCCATCTTCGAAAGTCTCGGCAGTTTCTGCCGACTCTATCTATGAGTCTGAATTATCACATTCGTGGATTGTGATATGATTAAAAGAAATAACGTTTTCTTTCTCCGCCTCCTCATTAGAGTTAGAGTTTTTTTTGTTGACCTGTGAAGACCATAGTATGCCTCTTTACTCTTAATGAACCGTTCGTTTTAACATCCAAACTGGAGAAACGCTTCATACGAGAAGGGATAGACCTCTGAACTTCATTTATCACTCTCAATCGGCTAAATGCAGAACTTTTCTCCTGTTGAAACCGTGAGCTCCAAGACATTTCACCAGTTTTTATTCTGGCAAAAACTGAACGCTTTGTCTAGGGAACATCTTTGATTCTGTTGAAAATAGAGATTTTGTGGTCTTTACCTTTCCCTATACGGGAGAATGCTAACAGACGTCTTTTTCGATGTGGATGATTGTAGCCTATCAAACATGGAGGGCTTTAGGTTAGGTGAAGCATTTTCATGTTCACTCACATCTACGTCTTCAGCTGAGATGTGCTGAATCACCAACTTCTTGTCCTTTCATCACCCAAAGATTCTAACTGGCTACAGTGGCATGAAACCCAGCCCAACTTTAGAGATGCCTATTGAACCTCCCTACTCCTGAATCATTCCCTGAGTTTCAGTAAGGCCATGAGACTTGGCTTCGACTACCTTTCCTAAGGTAGCTGGATTTTGAAAGTCATAACTAGCCCTCTCCATCATCTTGTATAGGTTGGGATGAAATCCTTCCTTAGTCCGTGCACTTAGTAAGTCATTGCCTTCTTTAGAAGAAACGACAAACCCCGAAAGAAGGGGCCTCCTCACCTTAGCCTGCCACATCTTAAGCGTTGGAATTGTTACACTCCCTTTTAGGGTGGTTATCTAGCTCCATCATCCTTAGTAGCTTTGGTCTCAATGCTGCTGCTTTTGCAGTTGCTAAAGGGCAATTCGCCCTCCTTATGATGAGACTTAGGTATGTACCTTAAAATTGGTAGCATTGATCCCGTTGAAGCAGTAACTAGTTAAGCAACTTGTTCAATAAGAGAAGTGATGTTACCCTGCTTACTTGTTGCTTAGGAGCATCATCTTTTCTTGCTTGAGGGACATTCTTTATGCCACCTTTGCCTGTGGAAGAAATGGTTGATGGCATGGTTTCCTTAGGTGCTGCACCTCCTTCGAAGAACCTCGTATCCGTAAAATGAGACTCAGCTTTAGTGAATGGCTCGACATCCCCATTTATTTTCTTCTCTCCATCTCTGTAGTACTTAAAGGAACTGGTATAAACTGGAAGTCATAATCCCATGTTCATGAACCTATGGTCGTCCAGGTAATAACCTGTAGGAAGTCTTAGCGTCGATTACATGGAAGACTTGAGGATATTGACAAGTCCCCCATTATCAGTTCAATGCAGATCATGCCGACTGCATGATAACCCTAGAGGTTAAACCCTTGAATCATCGTTCGACTCTTAGAAAGTTCTTCCACTATGATGCCTAGGTAGCCAGTCACAAATAAAGGACGATTGTGAGGCTTGGATCCCAACAATAAGTCATCGCCGGTGAAAGTGACTGCGGTGTTACAAGAGGCACACTAAATAAGGCTTTCTATTGATCCTCCCACATCCTTGACTTTGTCAGCTGATAGGCCATCAAGCGCACGGTGGCATTGTAGCAAATCAGGGTTAATCCCATAGAGACTAGGTTGATCTATTGGGCTATTTTCTTTCAAGATATGCTAGGCGAACCAAATTTTGAGAATGAAATTTAACTAATCTACTATGTAATCTAATGGATAAATAATAACTGGAATTAAGCAAAATAAGCAATCAGGTGATCCACGTCCCAATCAAGCACTTCTTCCTCCATTGGTTGTTTTAAAACCGATAATCGAAGTATCACAACCTTCTTTCAAGGTTAAGTGAAATACCTTAATCTAACCAATTACCGTTTCTCAAGGGCTCTTGATTAGTTTATGCAATTATCAAGTCTGCGGTTTCTCAATCGGTAATTCTCTCTTGAGACATCACTCAATCAAGTCAAATCCTAGGATTCTAGTATTTAAGATTTCACCTTTCAGTCCTTCATCCAAATACCCACAACATGCAGGAAAGTGATCAAGTATCTCACAAGACAATAAACTTCTAGAATTCAATAAAACAATCCAATAATTCTGAAAGCACCAAATGATATCAACACAAGACCAAGAAACTAACAAATGTTTGCATAAATCCAAAATCAAACAACAAAGATAATCAAAATTGCAAAACATAAATCTAAATTTAGAAAAGAGAAGAGAAGAGAAGAGAAAAGAAATGCTCACCCAAGATCGCGCTTCAACCATCGTGAAACCCAGGATGGAATCTTTGCAAAATCTTCACTTCAACTCTATCTCTCTCTCTCTCTCGAATCTATTCTAATTCTAATATAAAAAGAAACTTAAACAAAGGAAATGAAATGATGGAATGTGTGGAAATGAGGATGAGAGGCACCCTTTTATAGTAAAATTCCTAGAAGTTGAAAAGCCATGCATAATAATGGAATTAAAACTGCCAGGAAGTTGAAAAGTTATAAGAAAACCAAATGCCTCGGCGGAGATGAAGACACCACAAACCATGGCCAACACCACGAACAGACCGTGGTCAGCACTCGCTCCACATTCTTCTGTTCTTTCTTCCTGCCACAGGCATAGCAACTAAAGGGTGTCCGTATGGAGTTCAAATATACTCATTTAGGATCAAATTTGGGGTAAAATGGTCCAAAGCCTGCTAAACACATAAAAGAACCATAGTAAAGCATAAAATGAAAAAAACAGTATAAATTATAATATAAAGCACATAACTTTCCCTAAAAATGCAGCAACAATGACCTTAAAATGATATACACTTTAAGCACTTATCAACCTCCCCCATGCTTAAACCATTGCTTGTCCTCAAGCAGACACTAGATAAAACCGACGAGAAGAAAAACATCAAGGACTCAGCACTTGACAACCTC
Source organism: Carnegiea gigantea (assembly GCA_029747015.1). Classification (NCBI taxonomy): domain Eukaryota; kingdom Viridiplantae; phylum Streptophyta; class Magnoliopsida; order Caryophyllales; family Cactaceae; genus Carnegiea; species Carnegiea gigantea. The sequence goes on along the minus strand of JAKOGI010000471.1, from coordinate 138,222 downwards.
TTTAAAATAGGTAAGCCATAGCATATCACAAGTAAGAATAGTAAGCAATGGCAACCCCAAGTAGTGCACAAAACTTTGCAAAATTAGAAGGAGGAGAAGGTTTTCGAAGAAGTATAAGACCACAAGCTCGATATCAAACTTGATCGCCCCTAAAAAACCATAAAGTATGTCATGCAAGCATATGTAATTGTAGAGCTAAATAGACCAGTAGAACCTCACTTTTGGAAAATGTGGATCACTCCCACTCATGTGTTTGAAAATATAGCATAGGTTCACTCAAAACTCATTTCAATGATGCAATCTACCATATGCTTTTCAAGGCTCTAAAATTCTTCACCACTAAAATGTAATGTGCATAAGACAATCAAGAAGACTTTGATAGGGTTGTAACGTGTGTTAGAAGGGTTAAGGGAAAGGAGTGAACAAATGGATTTGGGACAATCTGGAGCTACTTAGCCAAGGGGCTAGGGAGCAACCAACAAGGCACCTAGAAACTAATAAGTTCACCAACACTCTAAATAACAACAGAATGAACATACCCCAATTAAGTAGGAAATGAGTTGATAAAGAAAAAACTCAAGCTATGTATGTATCCAACGCCAATCACTTAGTTTTGTTTTTCTTTTTTTTCTTTTGTTCTCTTTTTCTTATGTTTTTTTTTTCTTTTTCTTTTTTTCTACATGATTTTCTCTTTTTTTTCAAAGTAACTCTTTTTTTTTGGGGGGAAATGAAACAAGAATTTCAATTGTTGAAAGGCATAGGATCACTAACTATCAATTCACAGCCGAATACATATATATATATATACAACCCAAACAAGAGGAAACCACAACTAAATGCTCAATATCATCAATTCCCCCCCCCAAAAAAAAAAAAACCAACATACCAAAGCCATCTTAAACATAATTACTCCCAAAATCACCCACTACATAGATGAAGTGATGCTCCACAGACTTTGCTTAAAGGTAGGAATATTTGTTTGACCAAGGGCTAATATGAAGGGATCACAACAAAAATGGATATAAGCTCAAAGGGGCTAGCAAAGGAAAACAAACATGTAATACAAGAGTAGGCTATTTGGCTATGTGTCTAAAATAACTGAAGAAAAAATGCCTCTATCATATAATCAAATATACACATGAAAATGTGGTTTCGAACAAGACTCAAGGCAAGTTCTAGAGATGCAACATGGAAGAGTCACACACATAAAAGAAACATGAGACTAAATATAATGAATTAGTCCAAATCGGGCTCAAAATCTCACGGGATGTCTACGAAAGTATCATTAAGCTCATAAAATGACTCTCATGTACAAACATTAGTGCTAATGACTCCAAGGGATAAAAAAGTTCTCAATTAAGGCAAGGGTCAAAACAAGAAGCATTCGCAAAACCTTCAAAAAGTTTAGCACCAAAAGGGATTACACATCAAAAGCTACTCAAACTCATGAAAGCTATTTTGCCTAACAAATATATCATTGGAGGTTATCTCAAACCAATCCTCACCATCTCTATATGCAAATCTAAAATGCAAATCTAAAAGCCAACTAAATGCAACATGCAAACAAAAAGAAACCTAAAACTATATGCGCTAACAAGAATTCGAACCAATAACTAAAATAGAAAACATAGAAACTACTCTTCTCCTATGCTTAGATAAAGCATTATTATTCAAAGGAAAGAAAACTTAGAAAAGGGGAACAAAAGAAAAAAAATCTCATTAGGTTAGATGTAGAGTGCACCTAAGCTATGCGGCCTCATAATAACCGGGGCACATAGAGTATCAGCCACTCCATCATGATGTCAAGACTCGGCCCCCTAAATCAGACATTGTCAAGGCATGCAGAAGCTTGTTAAACTCCTCAACATATAGTTTCCAAGCATGGCAATAAGAGAGCATGAAAATAATCACAGCAAAGAAAGTTAGTGCTCTCTTGAACAAAGCTAAAGACATAGAAAAATCAAAAGAGAAAGCAAAGAAAGTGTTCCACATGATTTTTCTAGGCTTGTCCACTGGGAATATGCAATATGGGTCAAGGGAGGCATCATATCCACAAAAGTCTAGGGAAAGAAAATCATCAGCATTTTCACCAAGCATACTAAACATGTTATCCTCATAGCCCAAATCATTATTAGTATCACAAATCATAGGATTATCAATGGGCACATCTAAATAACATGTAGGGGAAATAGGGGGTTGTGAACATGTAGGGAAAACATAGGTATGATCAAGGGGATTGGGGACAGCATAATTAGAACAAAGGCTAGAAGACTCCTCGTGCACACACTCATAATGACACCTCTCTAAAGGAGTGTTAACTAGATTATGCACCACATCAAGAGTATCTTCCAACGCACAATATGAATCACCAATGTCAAACTGAGCAATCAACCCAAAAGGCTTACCCACCTCGAACCACATACACTGAGCTAAAGGAAAGGACAAGTTAGGTAAGGATAGGATAACATCAATATTGTCCCAGGGTGATACAAAGTCAGGTTACGCATAGTATGCATAATAAGGGCACGAATTTATATCATAGTCAAAAGAGCTACACAAATCACACCAAAAAGGGGCATAATGAGATCTGCAATAGAATGCATAAGGATTAGAAAATGAATATCTAGAAATACAACTAGCCTTTTCAAACTCAAATGAATCCCAAGCAATCCACTCAAGCAAATAACATGCATCATCAACATTTTTACTATGAAAATCCCAATACCCTAAAAGAGTACGGGTTTTACTATTCACACCCTCATCAACAATGTCTAGAATTTCCTATTTACTTGCACAGTAACCTCATTGAGCAAGAAAGACATTTAAATGCTTAAAATACCTCTAAAATGATTCATGTTCGAATTGGGAAAAATGAAAAATTGCCATTGTTGCAATTTTTTTTTCAATTTAATTACTTTTCTAAATCTTTTTTTTGTCTTGGTATTTTTTCTTCAAAGGAAAACAAAATGCTTAGACAAACCTATTGAGAAAAATCCAATATTCAACGCTAATCTTCGACAACGGCGCTAAAAACTTAATAGGCCCGCAAGCGCATAGTATAGCAAATCAAGGTCGATCCCACAGAGATTAGGTTTATCTATTGGGCCATTTTTCCTCAAGATATGCTAGGCGAATCCAAATTTGAGAATGAAATTTAACTAATCTACTATCTAATCTAATAGATAAATAATAATTGGAATTAAGCAAAATAAGCAATCACCTGATCCACGTATCAATCAAACACTTCTTCCTTCATTGGTTATTTTAAAACCGACAATCGAAGTATCACAGACTTCTTTCAAGGTTAAGTGAAACACCTTAATCTAACCAATTACCGTGTCTCAAGGGCTCTTGATTAGTTTAGGTTCATTAAGCATGCAATTATCAAGTCTATGGTTTCTTAATCGATAATTCTCTGTCGAGACATCACTCAATCAAGTCAAATCCTAGAATTCCAGCATTTGAGATTTCACCTTTCAGTCCTTCATCCAAATGCCTATAACATGCAAGAAAGCAATCAAGTTTCTCACAAGTCAATAAACTTCTATAATTCAATAAAACAATCCAACAATTCCGAAAACACCAAATGATATCAACACAAGATTAAAAAACTAGCAAATGTTTGCATAAATCCAAAATCAAACAACAAAGATAATCAAAATTATAAAATCTAAATCTAAATTTAGAAAAGAGAAGAAAAGAGAAGAGGAAAGAAATGCTCAGCCAAGATCGCGCTTCAACCGTCCTGCAAACCTAGGATGGAATCCTTGCAAAATTTTCACTTCAACTCTATCTCTCTCTCTCTCTCTCTCTCTCTCTCTCTCTCTCTCTCTCTCTCTCTCTCTCTCTAATCTAATCTAACTCTCATCTAAAAAGAAACTTGAAGAGAGGAAATGAAATGATGGGATGTGTGGAAATAAGGATGAGAGGCACCCTTTTTATAGTAAAAATTCCTGGAAGCTGAAAAGCCATGCATAATAATGGAATTAAAACTGCCAGGAAGACGAAAAATTGTGAGAAAACGAAAAGCCTCGCGAGAATTGAAGACACCACGGATTGTGGCCAACACCAAGGACAGACCGTGGTCCGTTTTGGCTCCACATTCTGTTCTTTCTTCCTTCCACGGGCATAGCAACCAAAGGGTGTCCGTTAGGAGTCCAAATATACTCATTTAGGATCAAATCTCGGGTAAAATGGTCCAAAACCTATAAAACACATAAAAGAACCATACCAAAGCATAAAATGGTAAAAATAGTATAAATTATAACATAAAGCACAAAATTTTCACTAAAAATGCAGCAAAAATGATCCTAAAATGATATACACTTCTTATCATCAGCATAATGTTTTGGGTGATTATAAGGCAGTAACAACATGTCTCCAGTCCATGTGAGTTAGTAAAGCCTCCAAGACAGTTAAGGTCTTATCAGCTATTCTTGAAGACTTCTCTTGTCTGTCACTTCCTTCGTCTTCCTCTTCTTCAAGCTCCGAACATGAGGCCATGTTGACTGTGACTTTCTTAAAGAAGCCTATTGGGAAGAACTCCTCAAGTGTGACAAGGACAAGCGGCTCCCGCTCAAGTAGGTCAATCGGCAGAATTTCATACCTTTTAATGCTCTTGGACTTCTTTTTACCTTTTGAATGATGAGGGCTCTTCTTTCTTCCTTGTCTCTTTCTACACCGGAGAGGTGGCGATTGCACTGAGTTTTGCTTTCTTGGCCTCCAGCAAGTGATAAGAGTCCATCCCTCTTCATCATCATCAGCTTCCACAAAAAGATTAGTCTCTGTCAAAGGTCCTTTGAATTCAATTGGAACTACAACAGGCTCCAAATTTCCAAATTGAATTGTAATTAATGTCTTTCCATGGGAGGAAATCAATTTAGTGTTTACTCTACCATGAGGTCGAGTATGTTTTCGCTTCCAAGGTGATAAAGAACACTCTAGCTGGGTGAAAATATGATTTGTCTCGGCATTGTCATCCAAATCCAATATTATTTTTCCATCCCTGGCAAGCTGCATAATATGCTCCTTGAGTGTAATGCATTTGTCAAGAGGGTGACTAATCACCCTGTGATACCGACAATATTTTAGGTCAGTAACCCTTCTAGCTTCTTCGTGATGTTTTCACTCTGGAAGTTCAATAACCCCATTTTCAAGGAGATCATCAAGCATTCTTGACAAATCTGAGTTAGGAAATGGATATTTCTTCTCCTACAATTCCTTCAATGTAGGATGCTTCTTTCTAATGTCCTTGGAGAACCCGCCTTTTTTGTTTTCATTCTTGAATTTTCCGGATATTCGAACCGGCTTTCCAGTTGAAACAACCATGGATTCTTTGCTAGAGGACTTTGAGGACTTGGGATTTTTCTTGAATTGCCCCTTGTCCTTTCTAAAGTCAAATAAGGAAGAATACTTACTACGGCAACTTGTAATTGTCATCTCTATATCATGAGCTTTCGTTCCCAATTCCTAGAAGGTCCTCGGCTCACTCATCTGCAAGATGTATAGTAAATCCCACTCCATTCCCTAAGTACACATCTTAACGGCTGAAGCTTCTTATAGATAGTCCTTGCACTCGAGACTAAGAGATCTTCAGCGATTAATGTAGTCAAGAACTAGCTCGTCCTTCCATTATCTAGTGTTTGTTAGCTCTGTCATGCTAACAACATGTTGAGTGCTATAGAATCGATTCGGGAACTCCTGCTCCATTTGCACCCAACTATCAATTGACTCTTGCTCCAAGTCTGTGTACTAGTCGAACGCAATCCCTTTTAGAGTATGGACAAACTACTTCACCACTCGGTCTCCCTCTATGCCAGCATTACTACACGTCTCAACAAAGTGAGCAATGCTATTTGGGGTTGCCCTTACCATCGAACTGGTTGAACTTGGGAAGCTGATAGCCATGGGGCATGCGAAGAGCATCAATCCTCTTTGTATAAGACTTTGTATATAAGTGGGTCTTGTGAGACCCTCCTCCCAACTGAGCCTTAACTGCATTTGCTATCAAGCTCTGAATCTGCTCAACAGACATCGAGCCTAAAGTGCAGTCCTTCTTTACCTTGTGCTCGTCATCAGATTCTTCAGTGTGGTTGGACTCTTTATCAGAGTCTTAAGCACCTAAACCTTTGTTGGAAGCTTCAGAGGGCTTTTTTTCCAGCTTCTTCATCAGCTCAGCAATCTGGTCGTTCTGGCGCTTGATTTGGGTCCTTTTCTGCATTCTCTTTAGAGAGCCTATCCAGAATAGCCTTTATGCTTACCAGTTATTCTTTGAAGTTAGTAGCTGTTGTCACCATAACTGGCATGATGACAGTGTCATAGGATTCAGCTTCAGCATGTAAGGAAAGTGATCTCTTTGAGGATGCCAAAGAGGAATTGCTACTCGAATAACCATCATCTTCAAAACTAAAGGGTTGGAAAGCAGGGTTGGTGGTTTAGAGTTCATCCATTCCACGCAGAATTGTTTATGGCATGATAAAGCCAGCAACAGATTTTTGCCTCAAAACATTTCAAGCAATTTGATTGACTCCATTAGATACCTTAGAGCCGAGGTTTTTGATCTTATGTGACTGTGATGGTGCAGCTACAATTGACTACCCTCCGGTGATAGCAGTAGCAGCTTTTGTCATACTTATAGTCATGACACCACCAAATACAGCACTAGCAGTTGTTAATTCCTGAGATGCAGATCAGACAGCATTCCTTGAAGATTGGGTGATGGCATTCTTAGGGGCCATGTTACCTTCAAAGGAGTGCAGAGTTTCTATTTTGGAGAAAGAGATAAGAGGTAGAGAAATCCCACCGAGCATGCCAAAAATTTGTAAACCTAAATTTCAAGCCTAAAATAAATTAGACAAGAAATTGAGAAATAAATTGAATCTTTGTATTGATGTAGTATGTGTAGGGACAATCTCTGAATTTAATACAATGAAGTAGTGCTCTGATTCGATCTCTTAGTAACTTATGTCTTCTAAGGGCGTGATGCTTCATCTCAATTGATGCTGAATCAACTGAAGAACTCTGAAATCATTCTTGATCTTGATCTGCAGCTGGTTGATTGCTGGCCCTGAATCTTGCAAGTTTGGATCTTTCTTACATGGTAGCTGGATGCCCATTTGCAGTCTGAGCTTCTGAGTTCTGCAATGCTGAATGTGAGAAATGAAAGGGAAGAACCCCTTTTGATAGGCTCTGCTAGTTAGGGTTGGAGTCAGGTTTTAGGCTTAGGCCCAGTAGTTATTTTCTTATTTTTAAATAAAGAAAATAATTATTAATTTCTGCATCAACGACGACACATGGCAGCTTTAAATTTGCTGAACTTCAACCGGCCCCCCAAAGTCAACATAACACACGGCGATTTGTGATTCGTCGATTTTTTGCATGTGGCGCCATCTGATTTGTCATAGAATTTTTGCCTCGTACATTCGGTTAACCTCCGTTATAGTGAATGTGCCGTATGTGTCTATATATGTGCTTAAATTTGTGCATGGGGTCCATAAATGCTTTAACTTTTAAGTTGCATGCAATTTTGTTATGTATATGGGTCACTTGATACTACATGTACTAGTTTACACACATTCGTCTGATGTGGCATATACATAGGTAACATATATCATTTAATAAAATATAACCAATCATCATATATAAAATATAAAACTGAATGTGTTCTTGGATGAGTGACATTCGGTATAATATCATTGGTCAAGTAGTTTCTTTTTTTTTTTCTTTTTCCTCTGGAGTTGTATACTTAATGCAATAAATCACAACAAGTCGATGTCAAGATGGTCTTATAAAGCCATGGAATGTGAAAAAATTAAGTATACTATGATCTTTGAAATAACTCTATCAGTTTTAATTAAAGTGAAGGATACTATGATCTTTGAAGTACATCCATAAATTTTAATTAAATTTTAATATGTTTTAATGTTTCTGAAGTGATGCTTGTTAACTAAAGCGATACTACAAATTTCCAATATATAATTTTTTTCTCTATCTAACAAATACAATAAAGTTTAATATATTTTAATGACATATCATTAATATATAATAAAGGTTTCATATTAATTTCCTAACTCAACTAATGTTCGGTCAAAATGATCTTATGAGGCCATAAAATACTAAAAAGACTTAGTATACCATGACTTTTGAAATACATCCATAAATTTTAAGTACATTTAAATATATTTTGCTGTTCCCAACTCAAGTGATGTTGTTTAACTAAAGTGATGCTGCAAATTCCTAATGTTTGATTTATCTTTATCTAACAAATACATCCATATCTAACAAACACATCAAAGTTTAATATATTGTAATGACATAATTATTGTTTGAATAAATAAAAGAAAATATATTTAAATTAATTAATTATTTTAAATACTCAAATGTCAATTGATCATGGGCCATAATTAATTAATTGTTATTTTACTAAACTATGTTATTATATTTATCCACCCCAAAATTTAATGGACGCATATTCCAAATAGCCAAAACTCAATACTATGACATAAACAGAGAAAATGTACTATCATTCATGGAATAATGCTATTAGAATTAAAATATATATTCATATGGTCCACAAGACACCCAATATGCGCTACTATTTGTAAGATTTAGATATTGGTCTCCTGCATCTTTTTTTATCTCATTCTTTATTCATTCTTGAACTCTTAAAAAAAAAAAAAAAAAACCATTTTGTGAGCATTCACTAATGCCTTTATTAATGAGGTGAGACTATTTTCTTTCTACCAAACACGTGAAAGTTTAAAATATTTTAATGAGGTGTAATATTAACTTTAATACTTTTGAATGTAGCTTACTATCATGATGCTATAAATTCTTAACATTATGCTATAAGATTTTAAATACCTATATGTCTTTCTAAATAAATAAAAACAACAACAATAATAATAATACCAGATAAAATAAAAATAATAACAAAATATCTTCCATATAAACAAATTATTCACAATAAATTTTTTATAAACAAAAAAGTGGACAGTGAAAATCTAACTAAATTATTTAACTCAAAGCGTACAAGTGTATAAAATAACAAATTCAGAACATTTAAGCTCTAAAAAAGTATTCAAAATGTACAACCGCAAAATAACTATATAAAAAATAATAAACCATTACAATACATATATAATTCATAATCTATAACTACATCTCAAATATTGATGTAAATCAAAACTAACTAGCTAATAATCAAAACCTCAAATGAAGTATTACACGTTCGCGTGCGAAGCACGGGATGTACACTAGTTTTATATAGAATATTAGATATATTGAAAAGTATTAGTGACTGTGTTATGTACAATTGATATCGAAATTAATGGAACTATATCGTGTCCATTAATGATTATGACTGTAAATAAATTGTCTTACTTATGTAGTATCACTTGGAAATGATGCTGTAGTCAATTAGTAACCATTTACTAAAAGAGTGATGATATATGTCTTACGGTAAGATACTTTTAAATGTCTTGCCTAATCCAAAATTAACATATTTTATCATTTAAAATAACCAATTTTTAATGATTATGCTTAGTTATGAATTTGCTAAGCTTAAATGCTTATCAGCTACGTCGATAAAATATTAAATAAGATCATAACCGGATCAACCCTATCTGCGAGGGCATCTGATATATGTATTTTAGAAAGGTGGTAGATTATAGATAAAAAGATAGTTGTGCACATTTTATAACTTGTAGTGTGCTTCCACTGTTTAATTATACTATTTTTATCAATGTAAACATATGATAATATGATTTTTAAGCAAAAATAAGACACTTAAAGAGTGTCTTATGGCAAGACACTTATCATTTTGCTTACTAAAATGCTTACTAAGTGAGTCATTAACTTCCATCAAAAGGAAAAGGCAATGGTATGACATCAGACAAATTTTACTATTTCTTCATTAATAACAACAGTTGTCAATTTTAATTGTTGTTGGTAATCCCCTTTGCATATTGTATAGCTTATCACATCTGATGATCTATACAATTTACATGGGTGTAAAAGCAATGCTGGCAGTCATGTAACTGACAAGAATACTATGCCGAAAGTGGTATGTATATATGATAGATATTTTCATACACATGAGTAATATGCCTCCATATATGACATTTAATTCATGTATCTTTTGTTTCATCTTTTTGCACAGCCTATAGATTTAAATGATGACATCCCCAATGATCGCAAAGATGACGTCTCACGTGATTATCCTGATAAGTATAAACTTTAGTTGTCTTATTTGATGGATGAAGAAGCAATAATATGGAACAATGTTTTTTAAGTGGAAAAAATCATATGGAATTGCTTATAAAAATTCCAAGATCGGGGGACTTTTGACAGTGCATGACTTGCTAGCTTTGTATCTTGAGAAAGAGGTGACAAATTGGGTAAGTATATGTGTAACATTTCATTTAATGAACATTCATCAAAACATGTACATTATTTCAAATTTTTATAACATAAATATAATTGTTTTTTATTTAATATTGTGTAGGCATATCTACTTTCGATCTACATTTAAAAGCACGAAAGGAGGAAACCAAAAGGCTGTATTTATGAATATGTTTCATGTAATAGAGTTTGGTATGAATTTTTTATTTTTATAGCTCCTTTATTTTTATTAATGTTAAAATGTCATCGAAAACGCTAAATGACTAATTCTATAGTTCGCGATGAAACTTCCAAATGAGAATAGTATAGCTATTGTTAATTATTTTTTTGTTTTCCAATATGGAAAAAACCAAGAGATGATGGCATTAATTTATCTGTACATATAGGTTTACATCCCTTTGTTGGACATATGTCATTGGACATTAACTGTGCTTAACATAAAAGGGAAAAAAAGGTATTTGTCGGATTGTGATCAAAGATTGCCGAAGATGGAAGAATTAAATTTGCGTATGATATGGTAAGTAACTAATTTTCGAGCAACTAACATATTGCCAAGTTACAAATTCCCATATGTTGTAAAAAATCCTTAAGTACTATGCGGTGTTATATTGTACAGCTATTAAATGGATCAAAGGCTCACAAAAATCATCCTCACTTGAGCAAATTATTCAGCGATTTGTCATTATTTGGATTGGATTACGTACCCCACCACTCATATGCAACCAATTCATATGTAAATTAAAGGAAATTAATGTCAAACTATCCTGTGAAAACAATATTGCATGTTTAAGAAGGTAATATTTATGTGTATATTTTAGGTATGATTGTGGCATGTTTGTTCTAAAGTATGGTAAAGCAATGTATATTTCTGAATAGAGCCAAATAGCATTCTCGGTTGGTATTGAATTATGCTAGTAATATTTTTGTTGAGTATAGAAAACGAATAATGGTTGGTTTTATTTTTATTTATTGGTTTATACAGTCAAACGAAATGCCAGTGGAGCAACTAAAGTATGTTGCTAAGTTAGTGGCAAATGAATTCAACGAGGAGAAGTTGAAATCAGTAATACTGTGAAATTATACTATGTTAGAAAGGTTGTTTAGTTTGTCACAAGAAGTATAAATTTATTTTGGATTTATTTAACTTCAAGAAAAATGAGGGATCAACTTGTTTTTCTCCCCTTAAATGACCCATAACAACCTTAGCTTCCCAATCACATTCTTTTTCCTTTTTAAACTTTTTCAAATAATCTTTAGATCTTATTTTAGAAAACCCAATTTATGATCGCGTCTGGCTCGTTCCACCAAATTTCGCATGATGCAACAGGGAGGGATGCAAGTACTATGTATGTATTCAATTTCAATTTGAGTCTCCTTCGGAATTTTCTTTTGAGATCTAAATTTTTAAATGGAAAAAATCTGCATTAGTAATAACATAATTAAATAAGCATATATAACAATTTAAGAATTGACGTATCTAACCCCAAGTATAGCACCTAATCTGCATTAGCAAGAGAGTGTATATGTCCAACAACAAATCTTGTCACAATCCAATGATACGTTTATCTAATCCACTTGAATCGCATTTCAGCTTTGCAGCCAAAAAGTGTTTCATCCTTTGCCTTTCGCACACTATCAGGATTTGTCAACATGTTTTGCAAGGTATACATCCTCTGTAAAACATTAAAGCTCTGTTTGGCCCTTAGAAAAATTGGTGGAAAGAAAAGTTAAAGGAAAAAAAAATATGAAGGAAAAAAAAGTAGGAAGAAAATGAGTTATTTTCTCTTGTTTGAATCAAGAAAAAAATACAAGAATTTGGATGAGAAATTTGAATGTTGATGAACTACTTAAATCATTTTAATGCCATCTAAACAATATAAGGTTGGAGAAGGTTGAGAATTTTCCTCAAACTTTCCTTATAATTTTACGAGGAAAATTTTTTCACTTATTTCTAACAATTTTTTCACCAAACTTTCCTCCGTATTTTTTTTCTGTGTGATTTTCTCTAAACTAAACACAAGAAAAAAAGTAATTTTCCTAAATTTTTTTCTTTCCATCAAATTTTCCAAGGTCCAAATAGAGCCTAAAGGATGTCGAAGTTGCATGTCTATCTCTTATGCTTTTGTGTATCCCATCCTTTTGAACTCCAAAAGCTTGAACTGTAGCATAAGTTTTTCATAAAATTCATGGCCTAAGTTAAGAGTATTGAATATAAATCTCCTCATGTCTTCCACAGCAAGATTGCACTGAATAAATTGTAAACGTTAAAAAAAATCAAATCAAAAAACAAAGCAGGAACCTAACTGGATAATTTTAAAGGTTAAGAAAAATCAAATCAACAAAAATTACCACATAGAATTTGATCAATTTTTTTGTCAATCATGCAATACTTAGATGTCAAGCCACTTGAAAATTACCCAATAAACATTTCAACCTTTTCTGTGTTGAAGTACAAAAATAAAATAAGAAGAAAAAAATTAAAATAACGTAATAAATATGCCACACAAACACACAAATACATAAAAACCTAAAAAAATAAAAAAATAGATTATTTCAAGTCCTCAGTTTAGGTATGCACAAAAAATTTAAAAATATTCAAATATTTGGATTTTTTAGAAGCACATAATATATGTTTCAATGAGCTTCACATTTAAGAAAATTTAATTACATGCAATATTGCCTTATACTAAGCCAATTGCGAAAACTTTATAATAGATACAACTAAAGATAAACTAAATACACATTTATGCGTTGAAGTATCAAAAACAAAATATGAAAAACAAAATTGAAAATAATCTGATAAATATGCCACACAAACACACAAATGCATAAGAATCTAAAAATTTAAAAAGGTAGCTTGTATCAAGTTGTCAATTTTAGATACATACACATAAAATATTAAAAATCAGTTCAAATATTGGAATTTGTTTAGAAGCATATAATATATGTTTCAATGAGATTCACTAATAGGAAAATTTAATTGCATGAAATACTATGCTATACTAAGTCAATTGCAAAAAAAATTGTGATAGATACAATTAAAGATAAAATAAATGTACATAATAATATAAAAAAACCTTACATTATTATCGCCACCAATCACGTTGGACTCCTCCATTGGAGATTGCTCATGATGATATGAATAGAGGGTGGAGAGTTATGAAATATTGATGAACTAAATTAGCTGACGATTTAATTTATAGAAATTGTTGGAAGCTAATTGGAATGAAGAAGTAGGCAAATTTTTACAAAATCCCCAAAATTGTTGGTGTTTGTGTGTATATGTGTATGTGTTTGTGTGTGTGTGTGTGTGTATAGAGCGAGAGAGAGAATCAAAATAATATAGGAAAGCTCAACAAAAACTCAAATTTATTGAAAGATATAAGTAGATAGCAATTTCATGTACAGCTATAATTATTTTTTATTTTTTAACTTTTCAATTTCACCTATGAATTAATATTATTCAAACAGGCAGAAAGAATTAGTTATTAATATTATCTCAAGATCAATATATTAGTGGGAGGAGGGGAGAAAATGATTATATTGGTATTTCCTCTTTATGTATGCCATAGAATCTTGCAAACTTCATAAATCTGTATCGGAGAATGTGAATTATGAATTTACAGGCCATAAAAAGACTGAAGTTTCCGAAATTCAGATTAATTAGCAAATAAATTTGCAGACTTGAAGTATCACCAGAAGAACGCATAATATTGAGGATGCAAAATTCAGAAATCGGCTATGAAGAAAGGTTGAATTACGCATCTACAGAGTGGATATAACACAATTTTACGCATCTACAGAGTAGATATAACACAATTTTACACAATTTAAATTGAGGGGGAAAGCGTTTGGTTAATGAAAGAAATAACATTTAGCAAATCGAAATTCAAAATTTAAATATTAAACATGAAAGACATAATGCAATATAGTGATATTTGATAGCGAAAGCACAACATTTATAAATAGATACAAAAAGAGTACAACATACAATTTAATAGACAAAATTTGATACATGGTAAGCTATATGTATATATATTGAAAATACTTGCAACTTCCAAAGCTCAATGGCCAAAGAGATTCGATAATCACCTAGGAATCAATATTACTCAAACAGGCAGAAAGAATTAGTTATTAATATTATCTCAAGAGCAATATATTAGTGGGGGGGAGAAAATGATTATATTGGTATTTCCTTTTTATGTATCTGTAATAAACAAAAACGATTATATTTTTCTGATTCTGAATTAATTACTAAATATGGACGGATGAGATTGAAGTGAGGATTAATCCGATGGCCCAGAAGTTCTAATTTTTGACAGTGGGGATTATGGAATTGCTAATTTTTATTTTTAGTTGTTGTAGCCTTTGTTAAATTTTGTTGCATTTGATTTATGAAATAAATTACATTTAGCAAATCAAAATTCAAAATTTAAATATTAAATATGAAAGACATAATGTAATATAGTTACATTTGATAGCGAAATCACAATATTTATAAATAGATACAAAAAGAGTAGAACATACAATTGAATAGATACAAAAAGAGTAGAACATAAGTACGTAATATAGAATTACTGCTCATTCATTCATGTCTCTCCCTCAGTTCGTCGCTCTCCAGCTCATTCTCTATCCTCACTCTGCGTTCTCTCCTCGGTATTGCTACAGCTTCTCGGTGTATCTCCTCAGTCCGTCTCTCTCCTCCCTCTGCGTTATTGCACTCGACCCTTCCCAAGAGCTTCTTCGTCTTTCTGCTCTTTCTCTCTCTTCAGTCATGGAGGCTTCGGACCAGTGAAACCCTAACTCATCAATCTCAAGCTTGGGAATTTTGCTCAGGTAAGGTTTCAAACTTCTACTTCTATTGCAGGTTTGTGTATTTGATTCAATTTTTTCACCAATATGCTCAAAAATTAGAGGCCGTTTGATTCAATTGCAGGGACTTTAGGGTTTGAGTATGTGATTTTGGGGTTTGCTCAGAAATTCAGGGGTATTTGCTCAAATTAACTCAGGTAATTGGTTTTGGACCTAGAATTACTCGGTACTTGCCTTCCCTTTTCCCTGATTTTCTGAATTGACGAAAAACCATAAACAGGCAACTAAGCAGTTGGCCTCATCAGGCTAAACAAAGCATCAGAGCCCTGTTTTGCTTCAACACAAATTTCCCAACGCCCAACCCAATTCTCCTAACATGAAAATCAAAAACTTGACAACCCCAATTCAATCCACAGCCAAAAGAAAGAAGCTGAAAAACTTGGTAGATTCAATAGACTGAGCAAGTGAAACACAAGATCCATATGAAGAAGCTTACCAGCAAGCAGAATTCCGATCAGAGAAGCGTAATTGACCAAAAACAATTTCGCACACTTGGAACTGAATTGAATGGAGGGAGGCAGGGAGGCGTGGAGCAAGGTCAGGGAAAGTGTTTTTTGAGGAGAGAGAAACATGCTTCAGAAATAGTATTCGTATTTCCTTTTAAAAACTTGGTAGATTGTGAATGTTATTCTTATTTCCTTTGCATGTATCTGTAATAAAACAATATTATTCATATTTCCTTTTTATGTATTTGTAATAAACGAAAATAATTATATTTTTCTGGTTCTGACTTAATTAGTGATTATGGACGGATGAGATTGAAGTGAGGATTAATCCAATGACCCAAAAGTTCTAATTTTTAACAGTGCAGGAAAAAGCCACGTCAGAAATACATTGCTTTTATATATAGCATAGATTTTGGCATATCAATTGCTTTGGGCTCCTGCTCAATCTTCCCCTTATCTGCACTTTGAGTATCCGCTTCATTTGGGAAGGGTTTCTTACCAACCTTAAACCAATAAGTTAAAAGTACAACTTGCCAAGGCAAATTCTCACCAATCATGCAATTTACATAAACAACATTATATCTTATCAATAAGGACCCATTGTAATGTGAGCTGATAAAACCGATAACAACAACTTTCAATTTGTTCATGTGAAGTTGGCTCAAAGGGTACCCAATGTGAAAAGTAAGCCTATCAAATTAACCCATCCAACTAAAGTACCCAAGGTTCACAGACGTACAATGGGCTCCTGTATCATAGCTCAAGTTAAGCTCAACAAGCATCTACATCTTACAGAGTTCTAAGATATTGCTATTCTAATTAATCAAATAAATATGGATATAAGAATGAGATGGAAAAACTAGTCCACGAATGAAATCTTAAATAGCACAAAGGTAGAGGTTGGTTAACAAAAGGTTGAGACAAACCAACCCAAATATGCTTAAACAGACACAATTCATGACTCACATAGCTCAAATTCAATATCATAACCAAAAGCAAGGCCATTACTAATACAAGGTTTGATTTTTAAGAGTCAATATCATGTTGACCATGCAAAAATGAATTTTTTCGAAGTTGAATTCAAGGATGCGTACAAAGCACAAAAGGCTCTCTGCATGTAGGACATTGCAGTTGAGACGAATATCAACCAACTGACCAATCATCGTCAACTCAAAGAATCCTGTCCGCTTGCGAAAGCAAGCCCTGATAACCCCCAAGCTTTAAAGTCTCAAATAAAACAAATTAAGCTCAAATCTACACACAATATGTGATAATCCTGATACTAAACGTAAACTCCCAATAATATTCAAAAATAGGCCCCAGTAAAACAAAATAAACTTATAAGTATCCACACAAATCCATCCAGCAAAACAATTAAACTTTCTAAAACTGAAATTCATTATTAATAATTAACTTGACAAAAGATAATATTCCATACCTTGAGGAGCATAGTGAGAATAACAGAAACAAGGGGCATGCTAATAAAGCTACAAATAAACAAGATACGCAAAGCTATCGTTAGCAGGCAACACAAACAGGGCATAAATATAACAACACAAGCAATTGATGATTCTAGAAATAGTTTCAAAGCACAGAAATGGGGTTGGAGGAGAAAGGGGAAAGAGAAGTGCAAAAAACATACCTTTCATGGCACCAATTAGACCAATTTTTTGGTAGTCTTACCAAATTAAGATTGAGAGTGGTAGAATAGAGTTCTTCGAGTCCTAAAACTTCGAAGATTAGCGCAGCCTTGAGCAAGGATTACTAGTATTACGACAAATTACTTAGACTACAAAGGATTGTACATCCATGAAATCAAAGGGTAAAGAACATGGGCCAAGAAGAAGGGAACGTATGACAACAAATCGTCATGAAATCTGCCCAAATATGGGCATCCAAACCTAAAGTAGTGTGCGAATGAACATAGCAATTGCAGTTGGAAGGGGTCATTAGAGATTGATGGACAATAGGGTCGGCTCTAGGGGTGCAAATGCAAGACACTGGAGGACAATGATGAAACTCGAATATAGCAGAGAAACGGGTCAGGTTAAGGCAAGAAGGTCGAATTAAAGTGGGTAGAGGGGTTGATTTCATAAGAAAAGGAGGAAGAAGGGCTAGATATGGTGTCTTTTTCTTCTCCTTACGATAAGACATCAGGGTTTAACCAAAGAAAAGATAGAGAGCTCAGCCTCTCCCTATTAGAGGGGTCTATTTCTCTGACGAGAGAATAATACATTATACGATCATCCCATATAAATTTTCAAAATTGATTTCATTGAGGAAAGGATTCTTATTGCATAAATGCTCTTGAGTCCAAAGGAAACAATTGTTTAAAAAAGATTTAGATACAAAACATGCTAACATTCATATTGGCCATGGAAAATGTTGCAGCTAAGGATCAAACTCGCGACCTCCTTTTCGCCAGCAAGGGGTCTTCATTGCTGAGCTATCAGCCTTATGCTTAGAACTGACGCTTAAAATCTATATATAATTAATTACACTACAGAATAAAAAGCCTCCCCCTTCAATCCTCCAATCGACGATGACCTTCAACCTTCCATCAGTTTTAACTACACGCCGGCCAGCCCCTCAACGACTACACCGGCTTACCTTCTACTACCGTAGCTCTGACAACTGGCCAAACTTACCAACCATTCTTTCGCCAGTGTAGCTCCTACGATCTCCAGCCGTCTGATAAGGAAACACGTCATCGCTGTCTATCATCGTCGCCATCACTAGGACGTCGGGATCTGCCACCGTCGCCATCAGAATAGAAATAGTTGTCTCCAGCACGGCATCGATGATCTCTAGCCAGCGAACATGGCAACGGAGGGGGAAGCGGAAAGTTTGATTATTTTCAATTGCATTTTAATAATCCAAAATAATTGAATGCAGGGGTAATTTCAACTAATTTATCAAAATTTAAATAATTTGAAAAACCTTATTTTCAATGCTATTTCCAAAAAATAAATTAACAGTGGAGATAAATTAACAATGGAGATTAAACGTTGCTACATGTACTGCTAAGGTTGCTGAAAGCATGGTAATTGTCACGTGGTGGAAATCGCTATACTAGGATCGTATTTGTTGATAGAGAATGAGAATTATAGATAACTAAGTTTTATCTATATTAATTGTTGAAATATAATTTGCTGGGCGGAGGTACGAACTTAGTTTCATAAATATCAGATAAATAGCACACGTGATTTATTTTTATAAAATAATATATTTGACTAATCATACACATGTTTTTTTTGGGGAGAGAAAGCGGGGGCAATGGCACCTAATTATTTTTATTCATTACAAATAAATCGAGGCTAAGAGACCCTAGAGACATCCTCAGAGGACACACGTAGAATAGACAGTGGTGGAAAGTCAAAGCTTACAGAAGGAGAAATTTGTTCTACTCCCAGGTTTGCCAAGCAATCAACCGCCTCGTTCGCTTCTCTGAAACAAGTGCCATCTTTACGGGATCAGAGTATGCCAAATCATAGACAAGATTGGGTCCACCTCCTCCAAAACATCTATTTGAATGAAAGCCACAGCTTAATAGAGAAGCTGCCATGAGATGTTCCATCCCATCCTAATTGGTCATCCTTGCCCTCCCCTTGAGCGACTTCAAATGTTGCGATCTTTTTTAGAGCTTCATCAAAAAGAAACTCAGCAAAACTGACCCACTTCCAGCTTGAATTTACATCCCATATTTCTTTCATAGTATATTCCTGAATATTGGGTGGGACTTCCTTCACGGCATGTTGACATACTGGAAGCTTCAGCCCAATCATGACATCAAAAAAGGGTTCTCCTTCCATTGCTTATTTCAGCCCTCATTCCCTACCAGAGAGACTTTACATTCTGATAATCCCTAGCCAGGTGTTAGAAGCATAGGCTCTTGCTTGAAACATGTCGACATTACACTAATTTTTGTAATACTTGGCACGTAGGACCTTAGATTAAATTTATTTGTCTCCAATAGCAATCTCCATCCCAATTTGTAAGAAAAACAACATTATTATCTCTCATATTGTGAAACCCGAGCCCTCCTACTTTCCTGGCTTTATGATTTGCCCCCAGGAGATATTATGGATTTTCCTGACCTACTCCATACCTCCCCGTAAATATTGGCTTGTCTTCCTATCTACCTCATCACAAAGGGATCTAGGAAGTCTAATCGTTTGCATGGCATGAGAAGGAATGGATGCAATTGTGGATTGCACTAAGGTAGTGCATCCAACTCGAGAGAACAAGATTTTCATCCTGCTAGCCGTTTATCCACCCTATCAGAGATTACTTGAAAGGTATGTCTTGTGACTCTTTCATTTATGGTGTGCAATCCAAGATATTCGCTAAGATCTTGCACGACTGTGATACACTAACTCCATGCTTATCTCCCCCTTGGTTACCTCAGTGGTGTTCTTAGACAAGTTTTTGATGATTCTTGCTTGCTTCTTGCACGACTTGAGGCAAGGAAAAATCAATCAAGATAGTTTTTGATGATTCTTGCTTGATCCAAAGTGGCCTCCCTAAAAAAATTAAGATAGTCTGTAAAAAAATAGATTGGATAACAAAGGGCCCCCATAACTCACAGTAATAGGTTTCCAGTCTCCCTTTGCAACCGTTTCCGGAATAAGATAATTAAGTATCATGATGCAAATCACAAAAAGACAAGGGGACAAAGGGTCCTTTGTCTTACTCCTCTTGATGGCTTGAAGGGATTAGTCTTTGATCCATTCCACAAAATGCGAAAACAGAGCTATCCAAACAATTCATGATACATCAAGAAGTTTGATCGGAAGGCACAGATCGAAAAGGGGCTTACAAAGGAATTGCCACCTATGTAGATCCTGTGCCTTTTCCAAGTCAATTTTGATGGCCATAAAACCCTTTGATCGGTACTTGTATCTCATGGTGTAAAGCATCTCCTGGACAATTATGGTATTGTCAGTAATTTATCTATTAGGGACAAAACCTGCTTGCATAGGAGCTATGACTTTCTCTAATACAGGCTTTAAGCAATTGACAATTGCTGTGTGTCATGGGGCCATTACCCTCTCCCTAAAAGGCCGGTCTTATGGGGTGTGCAGTGCCATTGCTCATAAGCTCAGGACCCTTCTATCACTTTTCCGATGTGAGACTCTTGTCTGTGACATTCTCCTCTACCCAATCATGTGATGTCCTTGCCACAAATGGGACCCCTGCCTACCTCGTCCGTTGGAGCACTTGGCTAGACATCGTAGTCGGATCTGGGTTGGCTCTGATAGCACTTGTTACGGGGCCATTACCCTCTCCCCAAAAGGCCGGTCTAATGGAGTGTGCAGCGCCACTGCTTATAAGTCCAGGACCCTCCCATCACTTTTTTGATGTGAGACTCTTGTCCGTGACATGTGGTGATGACCTTATAAGCTATACGGCATAGCCAGATGGGTCGAAGTTAAGACACCAGATAAGAATTGTCAATTGTTGGAATAAGATATATCGAAAAGGTATCCTTTAGATCTTGTGGAAACAATTTGCCCTCAAGAACATCAAGTCCTAAGCGGGAGACATTGCTACCAGCTAATTCCCAAAACTATTGATAAAATAAAGCTTGGAAGCCATCGGGTCCCAAGGCCTTATATGGATCTATATTAAAGAGCACCTTCTTGATTTCACAGTTTCTGAATGGTCTCTCTAAACTATGCAACTCTTCCATAGTAAACCGAGGATACTGATTTGATGGGAGCAGACCCAAAGTGTACGTTGGATTATCATCAATGTAAATATCTAAAAAGAATTGCCTCTCCATTGTTTGAATCTCGCCTTTATCGGCAACTCAGTTTTCATGTAGGTTTTGACTTAGCTCAACTCTGTTAACCTTCTACCTAACTATAGTACAAAGATGATAGAGCCAGGAATTACAGTCACCATCTCTAATGGCTTCCTTTCTAGATTTTTGAAACAAAATGGTTTCAATTTGATCGAGAGCTTCATCCAACTCATTCTGAAGACTGATCTCTAGTTTTAGAAGATATCAATTCTGCTCCTAAAGCAATCTTTTTCTGTATACCTTTTAACTCTAGCCCATAACTCATGTTTTCTATGAAACATGTTACCAAACACAGATTTGTTCCATGCCTCTGAAGTTCTTTTAACATGTGATAGCAAAGGATAGAAAGGAACCTGGTGCTTCTAGGTTTCTATGAAAAACTCTTCAAATAGTTCATGTGATAATCATATAGCTTAAAAAGGGAAACTGCGCAACATATTTGGAATGGAAAAAAACCAATCTCCATTGTTCATTGCACAGCCCACGGTCAAGGCAAGCATACTTGTTTCCACCGAATTACCCCTAGCCTAAGTATAATGAGGCCTAGAAAACTCCAAATCTAGTAGGTGGGTATTTTCAATCCACATATTAAAATTGTTACACCTTCTTATGAGATCTTCACTACAATTGAATCACTCCTCCATGTCCCTGGACTTATTGAAATCTCCCACTAAGAGTGATATACCCCGCAAGCGCACGGTGGCGTTGTAGCTGTTCAAGGTCGATCCTGCGGAGACTAGGTGAAACTACTGGGTTATAATATCTCACGACATGCTAAGCGAATTCAAATTCAAATGGCTTTGAATTAACAACTGCAAATAAATTTTTCTAAACCAAGCATTGGAAAAACGCCTAAGAATTTTTGTAGTGATGAAAGGGAATTGAATCAAAATGATAAACATGTGCCTTTCTCCAATTAGTTAATTTTGAGGAATTGCAATCTATACAGAAATTCAATCTATTCTTTTGAAATCAACTAAATTTGCCTAATACTAAGCAAAAGTCGCTCTTTCAAGCTAATTTGACTTAATCCAAGTTTAATATTTTCGATTACTTAATTCGAGTCCTCCCAACTTGACAATCTTTCTTTCGAGACGATGCAACGATAGCTTCTAACAAGCAGTCCAACAATCAAATGTCATCTTTTGAATGTTCACTCGATTGTTTCAAGTGTGCAAGCAAACTCTGGCCACAAATTCACTCACAATATGAATAACCCTTGATAGAACGAAATCCAATCAATCATGAAAATAAGCACAATTGAATAAACTAAAACATGATCCAACAACAATTCCTCAAACTACTAGATCCCTAGACAAAATAAAACTACTCAAACATGATTAAATTAAACATCTAAAATGATAATCTAAAGCGAAAGAAGAAGAGAAGAGAAGAGAAAAGAGATGCTCAGCCAAGATCGCGCTTGAACCGTTGTTGCAAGCCCGAGATAGAATCCTTACAAATCTTCACTTCAACTCACTCTCTCTAATCTAATCTACACTAATCTAAGAGAGGAAAATGAAAATGAGAGAATGATGGATGTTGGATGTGTGGAAATGAGAAGAGAAGAGCTCTTTTTATAGTGAAAGTCCTGGAAGCCGAAGAGCCACGAGACTTAATGGAATTAAAACTGCCATAAAGTTGAAAAGTCGCGAGAAAACAGAAAGCCTCGCGGGAAAATAAAGACACCACGGACCGACCGTGGCCTTCACCACGGACTGACCATGGTCTGTGTTGGATCTAGAATTTTACTCTTTCTTTGCTCTACGGTCGTGGATACTCAGGGGCATCTGTAGGAGTCAAAATATATTCATTTATCAGTCAGAATGTGGGCAAAAAGGTCCAAAACCTGTAAAACACATAAAAAAACCATACCTGAGCATAAAATGGGAAAAGCAATATAAATTATCATATAAAGCATATAATTTTTTCTAAAAATGCAGCAAAACAAGCCTAAAATGATATATATTTTAAGCACTTATCAAACTCTCCCATGCTTAAACCGTTGCTTGTCCTTAAGCAAATACTAGAGAAAACCAACTAGGAAAGATGCAACGGAACAACCTCTTTAAAATAGACAAACCATAGCATATTATAAGCAAGAATAGCAATCAATGGAAACCCCAAATAGCGCTCAATACATTTCAAAATCAGAAGAAGGAGAAGGTTTTCGAAAAAGTACGAGACCACAAGCTCAATATCAAACTTGATCACTCCCAAAGAACCACAAAGCATGTCATGCAAGCATATGGAATTGAGTAAAGCCAAATGGACAGGTAGAACCTCACTTTGGGAAAATATGGAACACTCCTGCTCATATATTTAAAATATAGCATAGGTTCACTCAAGACTCATTCCAAAGATGCAATCTACCATATGCTCGAAAAGACTCTCAAATTCTCCACCACTAAAATGCAATGTGCACAAGACAATCAAGAGGACTTTGATAGGGTTGTAAAGTGGGCTGAAAAGGGTTAAAGGAAAGAAGTGGACAAATGAATTTGGGCAATGTAGAGCTACTTAGCCAAGTGACTATAGAGCAACCAACAAAGCACCTAAGACCATGAAAATCAGTAATGCTCCAAACCTCTAAATACAATGAACATACCCCAAGAACCAAGTAGGAAATGAGTTGAAAATGAAGGAACTCAAACTACATACACATCCAATGCCAATCACTTTGTTTTTTTCGCCTTTTTTTTTCTACGATTTTCTTTTTTTTCCCTCTTTTCTTTTTCTTTTTTTTGGCAACATGATTTTTTTCTTCTTTTTTTCTACTTTGTTTTCTTAGGAGATGAAATAAAAATATAACGACTAACTCGCCATACTGGAATCACACATTGCCCTTAGTGTGGGTATATAATAGAAAATGGCAATTATTGAAATGCATAGGATCACTAACTATCAACTAACAACTGAATTTTTATGTATACAACCCAAACAAGAGGGAACCAAAACAAATGCACAATGTTATCAATCCCTCAAGAAACCAATATACCAAAGCCACCTTAAACTCAATTATCCCTAAAGCCACCCAGTACATAGATGAAGTTATACTCCATAGACTTCGCTTAAAGGTAGGAATATGTGTTTCGCTAAGGGCTAATATGAAGGGATCACAACAAAAACGGATATAAGCTCAAAGGGGATAGCAAAGAGGAAAAGCATATAATACAAAGGTAGATTATGTGGCTATGTGGCTAAAATATTCAAAGAAAGAAATGTCTCCATCATATCATCAAATATGCACATGCTAATGTGATTTTGAACAAGAATCTAGGTAAGTTCTAGAGATGTAACATGGAAGAGTCACACACATGAAAGAAACATGAGACTAAATATAATAAATTAGTCTAAAGAAGACTCAAAATCTCACGAGATATCTACTAAAATGCATTAAGCTCACATAATGAATCCATGTACCAACATTAGTGCTAAAGACTCTAAGGAGTAACAAAGTTCTCAATCAAGACAAGAGTCAAAATAGGAAATATTTACAAAACCTTCACAAATTTTAGCATCAAAAGGGATTACACATCAAAAGCTACTCAAATTCATGAAAGCTATTTTACCTAACAAAAATATCATTGGAGGTTATCTCAAACCAATCCACACCATCTTTATATGCAAATCTAAAATGCAAACCTAAAAATCAACTAAATACAACATACAAACAAAAAGAAACCCAAAACTATATGCGCTAACAAGAATGCAAACTAATAACCAAAATAAAAAACATGAAGCTACCCTTTTCCCATGCTTGGATAAAGCACTATTATTCAAAGGAAAGAAAGTAAGAGAAGGAAAATGGAAAACAAAAGAGAACAATCTCACTAGGTTAGGTGCAGAGTGCACCTAAGCTATATGGCTTCGTAATAACTGGGGCACATGGAGCATCAGCCACTCCATCACAACTGCAAGACTTGGTGCATTAAATCAGACATTGCCAAGGCACGGAGGAGCTTATCAAACTCCTGGGACCACAATTTAGGAAATAAAATGTAAGAGAAAATAACAAAAATCACACCAAAGATAACTAATATCCTCTTAACCTTATCAATAGCCTTAGAAAAATCATAGGAAGGATTAAAGAATGTAGTCCACATGATTTTCCTAGGCAAGTCTTCT
The DNA here is from genome assembly GCA_029747015.1 of Carnegiea gigantea. Classification (NCBI taxonomy): domain Eukaryota; kingdom Viridiplantae; phylum Streptophyta; class Magnoliopsida; order Caryophyllales; family Cactaceae; genus Carnegiea; species Carnegiea gigantea. The sequence goes on along the minus strand of JAKOGI010000471.1, from coordinate 112,569 downwards.
AAGCTTACACAGTAAGGATCAATGGAGGGATCATACCCTCTTAAGTAACCTAGGGACAGATAATCATCAACATTCCCACCAAGCACATTAAACTCGTTATCATCATGGCCCAAATCAATATTAGCATTACAAATCATAGAATTATCAATGGGCTCAACAATGTCATACTCAGGGGAAGGAGAGGGTTGTGAACACATAGGGGAAACATGGGAATGTTCAAGCGAATTAGGGAAAACATAATTAAAACAAAGGCTAGGAGACTCCTCATGCACAAGCACATCACGTGACCCTTCCAAAGGAGTCGAATCTAGATCATGCACTTTATCAAAAATATCTTCTGACTCAAAATATGCATCAACGACACTAGACCTAGCAACAACCCCAAAAGGCTCACCCACCTCGAGCCCCGTGCATTGAGCTAAAGGAAAGGACGAGTTAGGTAAGGTCAGGACAACATCAGTATTGTCTCAGGGTGGTACGAAATCAGGTTGAGCATAGCATGAATAATAAGGACATGAATTTATATCATGGTTAGAAGAATTACATAATTCACACCAAAAAGGGATATAATAAGATTTAGCATAAAATGCGCAAGAATCAGGAAATGAATATCTAGAAATAATAGTAGTCTTCTTAAATTCAAATGAATCTCAAGCAATCCACTCAAGCAAATAACATGCCTTGTCAACATTTTTACCATGAAAATCGCAATACTCTAAAAGAGTATGGATTTTACTATTCACGCCCTCGTCAATAATGTCTAAAATTTCCCATTTAGTCAAACAATAACCACATCGAGCAAGAAACACACTTAATTGCTTAAAATACTTCCAAAATAATTCATGCTCGAATTGGGGGAAATGGAAAATTGCCATATTTTTTTTTCAATTTTTTTTGGTTAATTTTCAAAAAAAAATTTCCCCGGCAATGACGCCAAAAACTTGATACGGCCTGCAAGCTCACGGTGGCGTTGTAACTGTTCAAGGTCGATTATGTTTCCTTGACTAAACCTATTCCTAGTAAAGTGTTCACGGCTCATTTGTTGAGTTAGGAATTCGTAAGCTTTAGTACTCAGATGTATTTTGTTACGTGATGGATGTATTTCTTTTATAAATGAGAAAATGCTCATGATTTATTGTTGCATGTTAGGCATATTGAAATGTCACCAGGCTTCATATTAGCCCAGTCACACAGGCAATTATCCTACCACTTAAGTAGTGGACAAGATGAGGTTTTTCAATATTAACACTAGGTATGCGTAATATTGAACTATCATTATACTTGTGTTGTATGAATGATAAGTTAGAAAATCTAGTAATCGCCTTAGTGAGTGTAGGATAAGACTTCTGAAAAGTCGAATATGAAATAATATTTCATATTGAAGCCTTATAATCGAATTTTGAGTGCTAAGATTAACATAATGTATGCTCGTTTAGTGGCTCGTGTAGGTTTTTTAAGTAAAAGCCATACTTATGATTTACATGGCATAAAAGAGTGATGAGCTCAGCTTAATGGAAGTTATGCCATGACACACTCTCATATTATTTATGCTAAATGTTAACCAGTTTGATGAATGTTAAGTGAATTCCCTTTCTTGTCACTGTGTGACATCTATTTGTGGTATTCCTTGACTTAGAGTTATTATATGAAGTCAAAACTTGGTGTTGCTACCTTAATGTCATTTCTAAGGGCTAAGATGTATACAATCTAGTAGAACACATTAGGAAAGCATTTAAGCTAAGATGGACTATCTTAATTGTCTAATGAAGTATCTGTTCCCATCACCATATCAATCCTGGGCAAGTATATTTAGTATATAATCTTTTGATATATCGATAGGCATAAAAGGGACAATGTATGGCACTGGAGATCTTGTGAATGATTTGAGATATCATTTTTATATAAAAGCGTTATGTTCGTTAGATGGTAACTTAACATAATGGTACTGGTTTCTTTTTTATCACACGCGCCATTCCCACTATGAGGCGTGAAGAGATTAGTTGGTAGAGATATGTGTAACTTATGGTTTATGTGACCAAAGTGAAACTGTTGATTGAGTATATGATCACATTGTTATCCTCTTAATTGGGCAATTACAAAATAGTTAATTACGTATTAATCACACCCATTAAATCCTTATTGATAGTTTGAGTTGTGCACTGCTATTATAAGGGTTTAGAACCTAATTCTATATCGCAAAAACCCAAAAATAGCAACCTTAGGTCTCTCTTCCTCTCTCATGCTAAGCTCGCCATCATTCGGGTCCGGGGTTGGGATGTGACAACTACGTGACTCTAGTAGTTTCGATCATCTCCTAGTTATTCCCAACTAATAGTATATCAACTATACAGGGTAAGAAACATAATCCCCCATATTGATCTTTTAACATACACATGATGGTCTTCTGAAACCATAGATAAGCCAAACTAAGTTATGGCTTTATAGAATCTCAAGTACCAAGATCTAGAAGATTGCTTAAGACTATATATGGACCTTTTAAGATGCACACTTGTCCTCTTATCCCTTCAATACAAAGCCAATGGATTGGTCCACACAAAAATGTTCCTTAAAGTTACTATTGCGGAAAGCAATCTTTACCTCCATTTGAAATAATTCTAGGTCCAAATGGGCTACCAGAGCTAGGAGTAAGCGAATAGAGGCAAATCTCACTATAGAAGAAAAAGTCTCTTTGTAGTATATACCCTCAATTTGCGTAAAGCCTTTCTCTACTAGACAAGACTTCAACTTTATCGATCGAACCACCTTACCATTGAGTCCATCTCATCCCTCATGACATCTGTCCACTCTCTGTGATTTGGTGAATCGATTGTCTCTTGACAAGAGGTAGGTTCCTCAAATTCCAAGGAGTCCATAGGAATATTTCCTCTTCAATTTAGACTATTGTCGAAGAATTCTTCACGCTTACTCCTTCGGATCCTGAGACCTTCATTATTTGTTTTTCTATGTGAGGAATCCCTCCCCCATTCTCTAAGATGGCACTAATTAGCCAGTAAATTAGCCTATAATTGTGATTAGGATGAGATCAGATGATAGTTAACCCTAAAGTGATCACAAACTGATGAATAATGGCAATTGATAAGAGTTTTTGCCAAAAAGTGCCACTAAACTTTTTGAAATATTCATGAATGACGCTTAACATTTTTTCAATTAAAAATATTATTAAACTTTTCAAAATTTTCAAAAATATTATTATGATAGGGGCATTTTTGAGTCATTTGGAAAAGTTTAGTGATATTCGTTTATCATTTTAAGCAAATTCAATGGCATTTTTTACTTTAAAAAAGTCAAATGACATATTTGAATATTTGGAAAAGTTTTAATGATAATTTTTAGCAAGAACTCCAATTAATAAGAAAAAACTACTAGAACTACTAATACTAGACAACTAATTAATATTGTACACTTCACTATCCTGCACTACCAAACAATTACACAAAAAAAGGAAGCGTGAACTGCACTCATTACTATGATGAGCAAGCAATTCAATCAAGAAACAAGCAATGGTGATCATGGCCCTCATGCCAAACAAAATGCCAAATTTCTCAAGAAAAATTTAATCACGAACAACAAAGACAACCCTAGATATCCACAACTAGGTATCCTAAAGCTATATACCAAAAGCAATTAATCGGTTTGAATTAGAGAGAGATTACCTAAAAACTTCATCTTTAATGTTGCGTTTGCTTCCAATTGTTCCATTCTTCCTCCAAACAACATATCAACACTGACAAATGATTTTTGACTATGGAATATAAACTACAAAGTATTCAAGTCTAGAAAAGGGGAAGGAAAAACAAAGAATGGGGAAAAAAAAAAGAAGAAAAGAGGGATGATTTGTACTGTCAAAAAAGTATATTAAAGCCTTAAAACTTCCAAAGGCGAGGGTTTAATCCTCCCTTACTCTCCATCTAATCAAACACCACCATTTGAAGGTGATTTCCATCAAACAAAAATAGAGAGTGATAGTTTTAGAGAGAGAAAAGGGCTAAAAAGAGCATGAAACAATTCAAGATTGACAAGAGAATTAAGAGAAAATACAAAAGACTAATCTTGCATTGATGAAAATTTTGTGTCACAAAGGTAGTTTGGAGAGAATAAGAACACGCTTAACAAAACTAAAACATGAACATTTACAAAAGAAGAGGCTATACAAGTAGGCCCCAAGTTGGCATGGTCCGAACATGCCATCCTCTTAGGTAGGAGTTTTTGAATTTCAAGGTTGGCACGATCGTGCCACCTTCTGGAATGGTGGGGCCACCTAGTTCTACCACCTCGTTTAACTTATTATTGACACTGGAGCTCCATGGACTTACAGCTTGAACTCCCTTTTGCATGAATTGACTCGATTGATCTCTATAAGCTCCAAGATTTGTCGTCTTTTAGCTGATTCCCTGAAAACACAAAATACAAATAAAAGTTCTAACTTGGGCATTATTTTTGAGCTAAAATCTAGAATTAAGTTACCAAAATTATATCTATTTCACAAACAATAACTCCTAATGTAGATCCTGATTTCGCAGGGTCAGGGGGATCCAAATGCATGCAACCTTACCTCTTCAGGCATCTCTACCCTCAGAGAGATCGATTATAAGGGACCTACACAAAAATATAATTATAGTAAACCTATAAATTGGATAAATAAAAAGTAATAAAAGGCAATGCTCAAAACACCATAAAAGCATAAAAAAAAAACCACCACCATAAGAGAGGTAGGGACCTTATCTTAGCCAATCGACGTTGGAGTGCTAATAACTTTGTTAAGCCGTGGGTGATACTAGCACACAAAAATACCAAAGATACTGTAAACTCAATTTATAAAAAATAGACTAATCAGTACTACACAACGAGCACCTATCATCAAGCGGCCAAAGCCAAGCCAAGCCAAGCCAAGAAGCTAGCTATATATAGTCCACGATATTAATCCTAGACCTCCACAAACTTCTATCCTGACCATGTCCTCTATTAACTGCAAAGACTTCAAATCATGCTTAATCACCTTGTTCTAACTTTCTTAGGTCGTCCTCTGCCTCTCTTACACCCCAAAGGTTAATCATATCATGTTGTCCCACAGGTGCATCCTCACTCCTCTACTTAATATGACCAAACCATCTAAGTCTAGTCTCCCTCATCTTGTTTTCTATGGGTGTCACTTTAACTTTGTTTCTAATCGCCTCATTCTTGATCCTATCCAATCGCATATGGCCACACTTCCAGCAAATCATCCTCATCTCTACTACCAACAATCCATGGACTTGGGTCGTTTCTATTGGTCAACACTCAGAGCCATACAGCAATGTTGGTCTAGCTATCATATGATAAATTTTACCTTTTAATCCTGCTGGTTTTCTCTTGTCGCACAACACTCTTGAAGCGTTTCTCTATTTTTGTCATCCCATTTTGATACAGTGGTTAATGTCCTCGTTAATATCTCCTTTCTCTTCAATGATCGAGCATAAATATCTAAACTTCTCAACCCTTGGTATTACTATCCCATCAATAGTGACTTCTTTACTGTTCTCTACTCCTCCACTGAAAATATACCACAAATATTCAATTTTTGATATACTTATTTTAAACCCTCTAGACTCCAAGGTATGTCTCTATCGCTCTAAACTAATATTAATTCCATTCTTAGTCTCATTGATAAGAACAATATCATCCACATATAACATACACCATGATATCTCATCTTGGATCCCTTTAGTAAGTTCATCCATTACACAAGCGAAAAGAAAAGGACTTAGGGTTGATCCCTGATGCAGTCCAATATAAACTGGGAAATTATTTGTGTCTCCTCTGAATGTCCTAAACCTCGTCACAAGCCCCTCTTATATATCTTTAATAACTTGGATATATACAACTGACACTCCTTTCTTCTCCAAGCATCTCCACAACACTTCATGTGGTACTCTATCATAAGCTTTCTCTAAGTCTATGAACACCAAATGAAGGTCCTTTTTTCTATCCCTATACAATTTCATAAGCACCTATGTGGTCGATCATACAGGCATAAACCAAACTAGTTCTCTAGGATTGAAATTTCTTTCCTCTGCCTACGTTTGATTACCATCTCGTATGATTTCATAGTGTGGCAAAGCAACTTGATTCCCCTATAGTTGTTGCAATCTTGAATATCACCCTTATTCTTGTATAAAGGGATAACTACACTATAAAGAAAAGGACTTAGGGTTGATCCCTGATGCAGTCCAATATCAACTGGGAAATCATTTGTGTCTCCTCCGAAGGTCCTAAACCTCGTCACAAGCCCCTCGTACATATTTTAATAACTTGGATATATACAACTGACACTCCTTTCTTCTCCAAGCACCTCCACAACACTTCACATGGTACTCTATCATAAGCTTTCTCTAAGTCTGTGAACACCAAATGAAGGTCCTTTTTTCTATCTCTATACAATTTCATAAGCCTTCTAAGGAGGTGAATTACCTATGTGGTCGATCATACAGGCATAACCAAACTAGTTCTCTGGGATTGAAATTTCTTTCCTCTGCCTACGTTCGATCACCATCTCGCATGATTTCATAGTGTGGCAAAGCAGCTTGATTCCCCTATAGTTGTTCCAATCTTGAATATCACCCTTATTCTTGTATAAAGGGATAACTACACTATATCTCCATTCTTAAGGAATCTTTACAGTCCTTAAAATGACGTTAAATGGTTCTGTTAACCATTTTATGCCTTTTCTCCCAAAACTTTCCACGCTTCCACAGGAATTTAGTCTGGGCCCACGGCCTTTCCATTGGGCATTTTCATTAGGACCTCTTTATTCTCTTCTTCTCTAATCGAGGGGTACAGGTGGTGGTTTGGTTGCCTCCCCAACACCCCTACTCCCTTCTCTGTAAATTCTCAAACAATTCACCGTTAAAGAGCTTATAGAAGTAGCCTTGTAATCTTTCCCTTATTTTTGCTTCATCTAGTAGAACCTTACCATCGACATCCTTGATACACTTAACTTTACCCAAGTCTCTTGTTCTCCTCTCCCTAGCCCTTGCAAGCTTAAAAACCTCTTTCTCACCCTTATTGGTCTTAAGTTTCTGGCATAACCTTTCATATGCCATATTCTTGGCCATAGTAACGACTTTCTTTGCTACCTTCTTAGTGGCCTTGTACCTGTCTTTATTTACCACTTTCTCCTATTCGGATATGCTGTTGATTAAAGCCACATATGCTTCTTGTTTCTCCTTAACTTTCGCTTTGACCTCTGTATTCCACCACCAAGCTTGTTTCATTCTGCCTTCGCCTCCTCTAGATGCACATAAGATTTCCTTAGCCAACCTCCTAATGCATTTTACCATTACTTCCCACGTTCTGTCAACATCCTCTACTTGTCTCCAACTTAATTATGATTTAACCTTATCTGATAACTTTGTTGTGTTCTCCTTGGAAAGATTCCACCATCTAATTCTAGGATCCTTAACACTCCTCATCTTCCCCTTTGAACTCTTGATCACCACATCTACCAATAGCCTATGTTTTGTCCTCAAACATTCACTTGGTATCACTTTACAATCCTTACACATCCTTCTATTATGCGCTCTAATTAGAAAGTAATCAATTTGAGTCTTTGTTGTGCCCCTCTTAAACATTACTAAGTGGTCCTCCTTCTTCTTAAGAAAAGAGTTCACAATCACCAATTCAAGTGCCATCGCAAAGTCTAGGATTGAGACCCCTCTAATGTTTCTTTCCCCATAACCATAACCTCTGTGGGCCGAGTTATACCCCCTTGCTCTCTTGCCGACATACCCATTAAAATCGCCTCCTGAGAAAAGCTTCTCGCTCTGAGCTACACCCTAAATAACCACGTCCAACTCCTCCCAGAATTCCCTTTTAATATCATCCGCCAAACGTAATTGAGGAGCATAAAAACTAACCACATTGAGGATTTTTGCCCGTACCACTAACTTAATAGTCATAATGCGGTCATTCTTATGACTCACCTTGACAACTTAATCAGCCAACTTCTTTTCGACCAAAATACCAACTACATTCCTACCTCTACTAAGCCCTGAATACCAAAGCTTTACCCATCTATTTCTCTAGCTTTAGCCCCCACCCACTTAGTTTCTTGAACATAAGCTATATCAATCTTACATTTATATAGAGCTTTAACTAACGCTATGGACTTGCCCGTAAGAGACCCAATATCCATGACGCAAAATACAACTTCCTGGTCCCCACTCTTCTCCTAGCCCCTCCCCCCTGGAGGACAAGCTTGAGCTAACCCATTGCTCTCCACTAGTCTAGACTAACAAAATTTACAAAATGTAATAAGTACTACCCACAAGAAGACTCAATACAAAGACAAAATAATCAACAATAACAATGCCCTCACTTTAAGAGAAGTAATAATTAACAACAATCAAAATAATATAGCATACACAATAATAGAAGATAAGTAATATTGGTAATAATGACAGTAAAAAAATTATGAAAAAGGAAAAATAAATTGGTCACTAAAGAAATAATTGTGTGACTAACTTGACACAAGTTGAGAACCACAAACAAAATAATAATATGGACATGTGAAATAATAAAGAAATAATTATGTGAAAATCTAATGTGAAAAGGTGAAGTTGACGAGAGTAACTCAGAGGATACAAGGAACTACAGTAGAGTGAGCAGATCAAGCTAAAAGAAATAAGGACACGTTGACTTGCACAACAATGGGAGAAGAATAGGACTGACCTTATCTCTTCTTCACTGGCTTTAAATCAAACAAGCGCTCGGGCAGAGTACCCAACGATCAGGGCCCAAATCCGCCGACCGAGGTCATAGCATCGGAGGTCACACCAATGGTTAGGTATTCGATGATGAGTGAGAATGTAAAGCAGCGACGTTCACCAGCAAAGCAGAGAGTGAGAGTACGACACAGCAAGTTCACCACCTTCGACGCCAGCACTTTAGGTCACTAGGCTTACCAAAAAGACGAGGTGGGGCTCGAGCCATTGGGATAAACCCCGCAGACTTATTCACCGAGTCGCTAAGGTGAATAGACAAAGCAGCTAAGCCTGGGCCTGACCAGATGGCACCAGCTGGGGACAGCATGACCTGCTGGAGGGTGTTGAATTCAAACCTTCGAGAAGTAGAGCAGAGCAGAGAGAGTCGTTGGGATATCTAAATACTGTTAAAATCAAAAGACGCTTAGAGATAAGGAGATCCTGGTGGAAGAGAAGCAAAGACAAAAACCAAACAAATGGTGAAAAATTATTTCTATTTAGAACCAAAAAAAAAAAATAATACCACATTGAGATTCATCTCATCCTCATGTAAAACTAGAGGAAGCTACAGCTCATTCATGTAATGGTTGCATTTAGTGCATGCAGTAAACCCTTTAAACCCCTACGTCCCCTAGTTGATGAGTGTGGCCTTACGAGAGTTTTCAGAAAATATACCCATGAAATCTTAAAGAAGAAAAGGAAAACAAAAGGAAAATGGAAATTTTTTTTCGAGTTTTCAAAATTTATAAACCTACAGCAGGGCGAATGAATGTATATAGTCCAACCATTAAATCATCCCAATGGCTTAGACACTAATCACACATGCATAGGACGCACAAATCAAGATTTTCGATATCCTCTTCCAACTTCCATACACACAAATTACATATGTAAGACCTCACTTTAAGGGAAAACTATGCACTCTCCCTCTTATGTGTTTGCTTTCATTGATGGTGCTCTTAATTCCTCTTCTAATGATGTCATCCGCCAAATGTTTGATTCTACTATCAATTCTTCACTGCTTTTTGACAAAGATGCAAGAGGTAATAACATGGTCTTTCCAGTGATATATTATGAGAGGAACTCATTCATGTAGGTGGTTTGCTATGCCATGTCTCCTCATGTTAATGATTTTGTCATAATAAGTAATGATGGTATATTTTTGCTAACATATCATTCAAATTGATATGTAGAAGATGATTTACACCAAAAGGTATACAAATAGTATGGTTGTATAATTACCAATTAATGAATCATACTATATTTTTTAATATAACTACTTCTACATTGCAATGACATGACTATAATTTACTCCAAAAGAAAGTTAAAAATTTGAAAGAAATACAAAAGGTATTATATGCATCGCACGGGTTGCTAAATCTAGTTTATTGTTATTTCAATAAATAACCTTACTTTTCTTCTTACACTCCGAATGGGGGTGTTAAGAAAATGACGATAAAAAAGAGTAAGGGAGGGTAAGAGCTACAACTGAAGATATTTATGCAATGATATTTACTGTTGAAGATAGACCATTCTTGGTGAGAGATTTATTAAAGTACATATTTCGATCACTCATTGCTTTATTTATGATCACTAATGCTGTCATTATTCAGCCATAAATTGATTATGATGGACTTACACTTTGATTATATGACATGAACAATCCACTTGGAGTAGCAAGAACTCTTTTTCTCTCTAAGTCATTCAGTATGGCAGACTATATGCTTATTATATTCATTTCTACCTCTTCTCTAAGCTTTAGAGTGACCATGACCCCCCTGGTTACCTCCTAAATGCAAGCATCGAACAAAGGATCAATAGAAATAAAAAATTGTACACATTTATCAGGAAATGGGCACACATCTAGATATCACCACTTTTGCTCCAATTGGTCACAAAATAAGGCCAAATGATCACCAACAGGACAAGGACTTGAATTCTAAGTAGCGAGCAAAATCGTAAGCACTAATATAAATCTTGTGCCAACATATCGCTAATCAAATATCCATATAACATCAACCAAACAAGGATCCAATTATAAACAATGAGGGAAAATGTAATCATTTAGTTTATTCCTGACCATTCATATTTCTATTGATCACCAATCACAACAGTATTGATCACGAAGTACGTAAGGACTGGACTCTAACTAATGAGTACAAATAAAAACATAACATTTACACAGGTAATCACATATTGATCACCAATCACATAACTATTGATCACCAACCACAAAACCATTGATCACCAATCACATAACTATTGATCACCAACCACAGAACCATTGATCACCATTCACTTACCAATTGATCCCTAACTAGATAATACACTGACTTGCCAATGCATTACTTATTATCTAATCACTGGATTATAAGCCATGAGGGAGAAGTAAACATTTACACAAGTAATCACCTATTGATCACCAACCACATAACCATTGATTGCCAATCACATACCTATTGATCACTCATTATTTAAGAACTAAATTATAAGGCATCATGGAAGAATTAAAGATGTATATAAATAATCACATATTGATTACCAATCACATAACTATTGATCACCAAGCATATATCTTTTGATCATTAACCAGCCAATACATTGAGTTAGAAAATGCGTCACTTACATACAAGGATTAATTAGAGATATTATCTATCATCCACATCTTTAAAGTCAGTGAAACATATTCAGAGATAAGCAGCTCATCTTCGGATAGTTTGTCATCTAACTTTGTCAACCAGATGACATACAGTGAGTAATGAGCTAGTGGCAGCTTTTTGGGTTATCACTTTCTCATCCTAGTAGATGGCTCTACTTCCTCTGCCTTTGCAGGAAGTTATGGCAGTAGCCACATCCTTCTTATGATCATTTTCAAGCTGAAGCTCTTTGTTTGCTTTAGGCTCAGGCTTCATCTTTGGTGCACTTTGGGCTTGCTGTCATCACTTGGTTTCTACTCAGCTTCAGTAGTGCTACTTTCTCTCTTCTACTCAACTATCTATTTGGCAGCCAATATGCTTGCTGTTTTTCTGCCACTGCTGCTCTGCACAGTAGGCTTACCCTTGTCGATCACCTTTGTTTTTTCGTCGCCACTCTGTTTTTCAAGCCCCTGTGATTTCACTGTCTGCATCTATTACTGGATTGGCTAGTTTCTAGCAGCAGGTTTAGCTATTTTTTAGCATCTTCATTGTACATAGTACGCTTGGTCTTTTCTGAGCTTTTAGTTTTGTTGCCCTGGGGTTGTTTACCCTAAGCCTTTAATGGAGGTGCTTGCTTGCTCTACTGTGGTTGATGTTTGGCAGCGGGAGGAAATGATGCTTTTGTGCCACTGTTCTGTTGCATAGTAGGCTTTTTTATCTTAAGGGTCATCTTCCAACTCACCTGTTTGAGGAGTAGACTTTTGCCCTACTTTGGAATTGTTCTCAGGTGATTTCTTGATACTCAAGTCATGGTCTGCTTGATTAGAGTCCCTCAAGGTGAATTTCAATGGAGTACTATCATCATCATGAGTAGCATCATCCTTTTCCCCAATAGTGTTTAGATCAAGAGGGGATCTACTTGCTATGGACTTTGATTGTCCGATTGACTCAGTTCTAGCCTATAGTAAATGAAGGCATGCTGTCGTCCTGTGAAGGCATATTGTCCTCCTTCTTTTGTTCCTGTTTTTCCTGATCCATCATGACTTCCTCAAGGTGCTCAACCCTTCCAACACCGAATCTTGCATCTGCCATGGACATGGCCGCTGGTATTGGACTCTGACTCTCTTATTGGCTAAGTTCGAGTGTGGGGCTGAATGAAGGCCCACCGTCATTCTTGTTTGAATGTTGCTTCACTTAAACCTTTGTAAACTCTATATGAGCACCCTGAAGCTCGATAACAACCTCTATTATAGTGTCAGTGTTAACATTCTAAGCTTGACTGATTACAGGCATTCCTTTCACACTCCGCTCTTTCTAGGATCCATCATATTCAATAGGACATTACAAAATGAAAAAAAAAAACATTGCCTTCACTTCATCTCGTATCTTACGAAGAGCTTCATTCTCCTCGTACTTGTTGCACATGTAATCCATGATGGTGATAAAATTTCTATAAGCGAATGCCAAGTGTTTTGTCATAAAAACTATCTTCTCAATGTCTTTCTATATTTAAAAAAAAAAAATAGATATGTTAGCTTATCAATAACAATATGCTATTTGATCACTAAACACATAGCTATTGATCATTCACTAAACAAGTACCAAATTTTAAGTGATTAAGAGAAAACTAAACAACAAGTTAAGTGCTTAATAATCTTCTACATATTGATCACTAATAACATCAGCATTGATCACCACCTACACAATAACTGAATTAAAAGCAATATGGAAAAAAATTAAACAATAAGTCAACTAATCATTAATCGTATGCCTATTGTGCACTAATCACATAAGTATTTATCACTAGTCTTATGCCAACTAACGACAAATAACATCTCTAATGATCACTATACACAAAAACATTGAATGTCAACCAAAAATTACAAAAAAGTAAATATTAATTTAAGTGAAAATTTATTAATAATGATCACATAAGACATGACTGTTGATCACTTAGTAGACAATCCACACAAAGAAAGAAATTCAAGTTAAGTTAGATGATCATTAATCTTTATGTTTATTGATCACTGATCACATAGGTATTGATCAATAATAATACATCTATTGATCACCAATATCACGTCCACTGATAGCCATTCACACAAGGATTGAATTCTAGGGGGTGGGCAAAGCGGTGATACTTATTACCTCAAATTTCATCTTGTTTGTGACTTCAACAACTTTCTGTTAAGCATATGGTGGTTGTGGGAAATCCAATGCTGGTGTGACCTTCCCTCAACTAGCAGCCATCTCCTCAATGCCTTTCTAAATTTTTTTAAAAAAATAAATATGTTACTATACTAAAATTTGAGCAATGAGAGGAAAAAAGTAAACATTTACCTAGTTTATCAATAACATTATGCCATTTGATCACTAATTACATCATTATTGTTCAGTTAATAGACAAACACTAAATTGTAAACATTTCAACACTAAATAATAACTTAACTACTCACTTAACTTATACATCTTGATCACTAATAACATCATTATTGATCACTACCACACGAGGACTGAACTTAAAGCAATAAGGGAACAAAGCGAACATTAAGTTAAGTGATCATTAATCTTATGCATATTCATCACTTATCACATATGTATTGATCGCCAATCTTGTAGACATTGATCACTCAACAACTACTACACCAAAAAAAAAAAAAAAAATCAATTACAAGCTCACTAATGATATGCCTATTGATAACAAATAACATCTCTATTAATTACTGTAACAAAGGCACTGAATGTCATATAAAGAGGAAAAAAGTAAATATTAATTTAAATAATCACTAATATTATTTTTAATGGTCACTAATCACATTATTGTTGATCACTTAATAGACAACGACTAAATTCCAAAGAATTAGGATAAAGCAACAAAACAAATGTAAACATTAAGTCCAATGGCAGATTAATGTTGTTACAATTTATCACCAATGAGATCTTCATGTATCAGGCATCCACACAAAAACTGAATTCCAAGCGATGAAGGAAAAAAGAAAAGAAAGAGTTACGTTACTACTAATCTTTTTTCTACTAATCACTAATTACACAACTGTTGATCAACAATCTTAATTCTATTAATCACCAAAAACACATCTATTGATCACCATACACAGAAGGATTGTACTCTAAGTGTAGGAAATAAGTCTGAACACTAATCTAAATGATCACTAATTTAAATAAAGAGATCACTAATAACATCTGTATTGATCACTAACTAGGGTGCTCACACATGTTATAACAAAGATGAAAATGTTTTGTTTACTACCTCAATTTCAGACCTCCTATTGTCTTCAGCAAGGTGCTATTTAGGTTGTGTTGGCTATGGAACATCTAGTGGAGGGTCAATGGCCCCTATCCCAAAATGATGGCTATGCTCCTCATCTTCTATCCTTTTCTTAAACTCCTCAGGACATCGTAGGGAATTATGTCTTCACAGTTCCCTTAACAAAGACAATTTTGTCCAAGTGACGCATCTAAAAATACAGGACAATTAAAAAATATATAATCAGTACATGTATTTGGGTAACTTACACACATATGAATAGTTGATCACTAATGCATAACTTATTGATCACTAGTAGGTTAACTAAGACATTTTGCCATTTCTTTTTTAATTATTTCTGTGTTTTCTTATATTGATCACCAATTTTATGAAGAGATTGCTTGTTGAAGAGGAGAACTCACCATGAAGAAGAATAGTGGACCTTCGAAATGCACCCCCTTTTGTAGTCTTACTCTACTTGTAGTGCCTCGCACTACTGATCAACTTGTCTAAGATAAATTGGCACCAGTTTAGGGACATGATCTAGTTGGCATCCTTTACATTTTTTCAGGAAAGACTTATTGTAATAGCAGTTTTTTGATCTACTAAAGAAGCAATAGACCAAAGGTATGATGAAATTTCTTTCGAAGCTTTCCCCTCCGTTTGTTTTGCCCAATATGAAATCCAGCATAGGAGTGAATTCTGAGGTGTTCCGATCAATTTTTCATTCCTTCATTGACACACTGTGCACATCTTCCTATTCTTCATCGGTGTAAAACTTGTTGATTTCAATGATTTTCCCTCCCCTAATAGGTACACCCAACATCATGTATACATTGAATGTTGTGACTTAAAACTTCTGCAGCTCAAGAAGCTTGAAGTAGATAGCAGGGATCAAAGCTCTCTACTAGCCATTTAGAAAACTTCTCTGGGATTTGCTTCAGATTAACCTTCAAGAACGAAGCAAATCGCATCGATCTGGCTGGTTCGATCTGGACTTTGTTGAGCTATGTCATTATTGATAATAATGTATGCGTGGTCATCCCGGTAATGAATGCATTCTGGTATGTTCTCTTTTCATTTCCAACCTCATCTTCAGATGTTAAAGGTTGGCGTTGTTGAACCATCCAAATGTACTATGATGAGTCAGTTGTTTTTCACTACTACCAAAAAACGGCCAGCCTGGGATTGAGCATCTTTTTGCCCTTTCCTATGATCCCCTTCACATTTTGATGCAGGCTTGTTGCTCTTTTTGGAATAGCCTTTATAATGTTAGAAATCATTGTGTCTTCTTCATCACTCCTCTGATCATCATCACCATCGACATGTCGTTGTTCATAACTCGGATCGTTTTTTGCTTCAGCATTTTCTTCTTCATGTAAACCATCGAAAAGTTCAACCTCAGAGATATGGCCTTTTTGTACAATAGGTTGTGCTAATTCTTGCATCCTGTGTGATTGCCTAATAAAGAATGCCTTCTTCTTTAGCTTGTCCTTCTTTCTTTTTTTAGCTTCTCCCCTCTTTCCTTGTTATCGGGTTTTGTTAGGGATTTTTCATAAGCTTCTTCTTCTTGTTGGGGTTCTCAGGAGATTTCTTACTTCATCCATCCTTACTTACAGGCTTTTCAGCAATGTTCTCGTTGCTGCTTTTCTTCTCCGCTGCTTTCCCTAACAAACTCTCATACATTATCTCTTCCTCTAGACTTTTTTTATACAAAAATATCACAATTTCTCGCTTTCTCAAGAGATTTGTCCCTCTTTGCCTTCTTCCTTAAATGCTTCTCATGGTTCTTTTTGCTGGCCTTCCTCTTCTCGAGACCTTTCTCTGCGGGTTTCTCAGAAAGAGCTTCCTTTTGTTTAGCTTTTTCTAGTGACTTATTGTTATTTCCCTTCTTATCTACATACTTTTCAAGAGGGACCTCTTCACTGCTCTTCTCAGTCTTCCCCTTCTTCTCACTCTTGTTCTTTGCAGGCTTTTCAGAGGGTTCTTCAAAAACATGTTCTTTTTCTGGAACCTTCTCCAGTGACTTGCCACTCTTACCCTTCTTATTTTCAGTTCTCTCATAACACTCCTACTCACACATGTTCTTGTCACTCTCCCCCTTCTCCTCAGTCTTCTTATCTGTATGTTTTATAGGAAAGTTGGTCTTCATTCCTTTTCTTCTCCTCTAGAGCTTTGTTTAGCGATTTGTCAGATACCGCCGCCTTTGCTGCACAGCTCTCGAAATCTTTGTCACTTTTCACCTTCTTATGTGTCATTCTTCAGCTGGGGATTTATCTACATAACCGTTGTTCTTATCCGTCTTGTCTTCATCATATAATTCATTTGTGTCTTTATTATCGTCATCTGTCTCACGGGCAAATACTGTGAATCGACGCTTTGTTTCCTTGTCAAAACTGCTACTACATTTATCATGAGATCCTTTTCTTCAATCAGCCCCTTCTTCAGTTTGTTTTTTATCAAAAGCTGCTTTAGGACTACATAATATAAAAAGCAAGTCAATAACAACTTGGAAGTTAGACTGTAATTAGTAGTTGTTAATGAGCAATACCCTTTCTCTTATTTGAGGAATGTAGTCCTACTATCAATGTCCTCGATGGCATTTTTGATCGTTTTAGAAATTTATTCCTCGGTTGGATCATTTTCGCACCTGTAGTGAAAGTAAAAATTTATGTGTAAAGCATAGAAAAAAATAGTATAGTTCTATGAATTCATAAAATATAATTGATCACTAATCATACTTTAAATGATCACTAATCATAACTGCATCGATCACCCATACTAAGCATATAATAGCAAGTGCAAGCGTAAGCAGAGTTATTTATTGTGCAAAGGGATGTTACTGATAAATTAAAAGCAGAAATTTATGTATAGCAGGATAGAATAAGATAATTTTCTCATATGACTTCATAAAATATAACTAATCACTAATCATATTCCAAATGATCACCAATCACAACACTATTGAATACCAATCACACCTCTATTGGTCACCAATAAGGAACAGGGCTAATTTGTAAGAAAATCATAGGAAGTAAAAAGGTAAGGGAGTTATCTTTTAGTTACAGCCCTATATTTGTGTGACGGGCTCCCATTACTAAGTTGAAAGCAGAAATTTATGTATAAAAATATAGAATAAGATAGTTTTCTTTTATGAACTCATAAAACTCACTAATCACAACACTAGTGATCACCAATCATACCACTATTGATCAACAACAAGGTAATTAACTAATTTGTAACTAAATCAGGAGACATAAAAATTTGCATAAATGATCACTAATCATATGCCAAGAGATCTATTCATCACCATCATGAAATGGAATTAATTTTAGATAAAAGGGGGGTGGGGGTTGCAGAGGCATAATTTACACAACTGATGAGCAACCATACTCAAAATGATCACCAGCCACAACTCTATTGATCACTAACTATGGAAGGATTAAACCTTCCTAAATAAGTAAAAAGTTAAACATGTAACAAAATGTCTAGTATTGATCACTAGATAAGAAAAGAAATAAACAATTGGATTAGAGATCTATAATTATATGCCATGTGATTACAAATCTAATGTGTATTAATTAACATTATGAAAAGGATTGAATTTGAAGTAATGATGAAAACAAAGTAATCATTGGTAGAAATGGAAAATAATCTTATGTCAGTGGATCACTAATAAATCATGTATTGATCACCAAGTAGACAAGCTTTCAATTGTTAGCAATTAGGAGGGTAAACTGATCATTTAAATAGGTGATCACTAATCATATTTCAAATGATCACCAACCACAACTCTATTGATCATCAACAAGAAAAAGCAAAATATTTGAAATGCTAAAAAAGACTTGAATTAGGAATGTATCCACATTAGGCATCAAACAAAAATAATTCTTTGAAATGCCCAAAAATCCACTATTGGCCAAGCATTTTTTCATAATTAACTAATTGCAAATTGGCCACTCTTTTTAGTATCATATACGAGTGGGTGACTAATCAAAATCCTAATGATCATTAATCATATATCAGTAGATCACTAATCAAATGCATATACATCACAAAGTGCACAAATATTGATTTGTTAACAATGAGGAATATAGACATCATTTTTGTTAAAGTAATGACTAAATGATCATAACTAATTGAAACAAGGGCTACATATCTGTTGATCACTAATCACATAATAGTTTATCACTAATCACCAATTCACAAAGACTACATAATAAAGGAATGAGGGAAATATTTGAAGGAAATAGTTAAATAGTTTCAGAATATGATGTGGTTAAAAGAATCTTCTCCAATTGCTCACCAGATAAACATATATCCAAAATGATCACTAATAATATATCTAACGATCACTAATTATCTTTCTAACAATCACAAACCAGACATACAACAACAAAAACTACTACTTAGGGGTTTTTTATACATTTTTTTCACCTCTTTGAAGGAAATGTTTGTGAGAAATATTTAAGGTATAATTTGAATTTGTTTAAAAAGAATGTACTGTAATTAATGAACAGATAAATACATATGTAAAACGATCACTAATACTATACCTAATGATTACTAATTATCCTTCTCATGATCCCAAACTACACATGCAATATGAAAAATTTTTACTTAAGGTTTGAAATGCATTTTTTTACCTCTTTAAAGGTGATTCTTCTGCATTTCTCTTGCTTATTTCTTGAACTTCCTGTGTCGCCATACTTTCTCAGTGGCAAAACATAGACAAAAAGTAAATGTATGTTAAACTAAAAGATTAAGCAAATAAGTCTTTAAAAAATTGACTATATTACTAGATTTGGTTAGATTGTGCAATATTAGCAGAAAAATAAACTCAAAATTGAAAGAGGTGGACCATAAGTGAAACATTAGCGCATAGTCATTTTATGAAGCAAACGATAATTTTTAGTGCAAAAGAAGAGTATAAGCTTTTAAAAGTAGAATTCAAAGCAGATTTGGAACGAAAATGTTTAAATTAATGAAAGACAGTCTAAAAATTTGTCGTGTTTAATGGCCCAAAATCAGCTCCGCAGATCTGCCATGGGTTTCAAGGAGTTTGGGCTACGCACCATGGCGGCTAGGGCTTTGTTGTACTAGCGGCTAGGGATTTTTGCATCCTTGTACCTCTAAACCCTATATAAAGGGCCTAGCCTAGGCTTTAAAGATCATCCCCATAACACATAAATACAAGCATCCATAAGAGCTTAAGTTCTGCTATTCCTGTTTTGTGAGAGAGCGTTCTGAGTAATTTGTAATCGCTTTCTGATCTCTTCCTAGAGCACATTGCTCTGAGATCAGTTTTTTACTCTCCCATCTCATAGTGGAGTCTTCGCTCATCGCCGTCCATGGTTTTCTCCCGTTTTGGGTTTCCACGTAAATCTTGGTGTTCTTTATTATTCTTGTTATCGTTGTTTTACTTTTGATTATTATTGTTCATCCTAACGCTTCCGAAATTAGTTTGCTCTAATTCCTAACAAGTGGTATTAGAGCGAGGTTTAAGATGTCTTCAATCATGAAGGTTGATATTCAAAAGTTTGATGGAGAGATTAGTTTTAATCTTTGGAAAGTGCAGATGGGAGCAATTCTCATTCAGCATGGGTTGTGGAAGGTTCTCTCAAGACCTCATACGAAACCCAGTATGATGACAGAAGAACATTGGGTGGAACCGGAAAAAAAAAGGTGTGGTTCTTTGACAGACTATGAATGGGAAGAACTGGAGGAAAAGGCACTTTCGGTCATACCGTTGTGCTTGGCGCCACATGTCTTGCGAGAGGTGCTTGATAAAACAACTACAGTGCGTCTTTGGGTTCGGCTGGAGGAACTCTACATGACGAAGAGTCTCGCCAACAAGATCCGATTAAAGCAAAGGTTGTACACTTTTAAGATAGCAGAAGGTACTCCTGTTCAAAAACATCTAAACGATTTTAATTCAATTGTTGTTGATCTTGAAAGTTTAGATGTAAAGATTGAGGATGAGGATAAGGCTATATTGCTGGTTGTCTCTTTGTTCTCCTCCTATAAACACTTCAAGAAAATTTTGTTGTATAGCAACAAGGACTCTTTATCTTTTGAGGATGTTAAGTCTAACTTACTATCGAAAGAAAAGTTTGATCTTGAAGTGCATTCTGATGACAAAGCAGAAGGTTTGTTTATACGAGGAAGATCCTCTAACAAGGAGGGTACAAACAAAAGAAACTCCAGATCGAAGTCGAAAGGTCGTAAATCCGACAAATTCTGCAAGCACTGCAGAAAGTCAGGGCATCTGGTCGCGGAATGTTACAAACTGAAGAACAAGAAGGAACGGGAAGAGAAAAACAGTGAATCTGCTGAAGCTGCAATTATTGACTCTGGGTCAGATGGTGATGTCTTACTAGTCACCACAACTGACAGCAGAGGTGCTACTGAGTGGGTTATGGATTCCGGCTCCACCTATCATATGTGTCCCCACAGGGACTGGTTTTTAACATATGAGTCGCTGGATCAGGTATCATTCTCATGGGCAATAATGCCCAATGCAGTGTCGCAGGCATTGGCACTATTCAGATCAAGACCCATGATGGCGTACTGAGGACTCTTTCCAATGTCCGTCACATTTCTGACCTAAAGTGCAACCCTATTTCACTTGGGACCCTCGAATCTAACGGGTGCAAGTATTCTGCTGAAGGTGGAGTCCTGAAAATCTCCAAGGGTGCGCTGGTTCTTATGAAAGGAGTAAGACGTGGGAGTCTCTACATACTCCGAGGTTCCACAGTGACTGGTTCTGCTATAGTCACCACCCCCTTATCCGAAGCAGATTCTACTCAACTGTGGCATGCTCGCTTGGGCCACATGAGTGAGAAGGGAATGACAATTCTAAGCAAGCGAGCTCTACTTAGCAGCGAAGGTATGGGAAAACTTGATTTCTGCGATCATTGTGTTTTTGGAAAAGAAAAGAAAGTCAGTTTTCTACTGCTACTCACTGTACTAAAGGTACCCTTGATTATATACATTCTGACTTGTGAGGTCCGTCTAGAGTTCCTTCTATTGGAGGAAAACATTATATGCCGACCTTTGTAGATGATTTTTCTCGAAGAGTCTCGGTTTATTTTTTGAGGCAAAAAAATGAGGCTTTTCCCATGTTCAAGAAATTCAAAGCCCTCGTAGAGAACCAGACTGGAAGAAAGATAAAGAAACTCAAGATTAACAATGGTCTTGAGTTTTGTGAATACGATTTCAACGCGTTCTGCACCACTCAGGGTATCGCCAGACATAAGACCCTAGTCGGAAAGCCTCCACAAAATGGAGTCGCAGAACGTATCAATCGGACTCTATTTGAAAGAGCTCGTTGTATGCTCTCCAATGCCAACTTGTGGCATCGTCGTGATTTCTGAGCAGAGGCTGTTTCAACGGCCTGTTATTTGGTGAATCGTTCTCCATACTCCTCTATTGACTTCAAAATTCCAGAAGAAGTTCGGTCAGGTAATCATGTTGACTATTCTATTCTGCGAGTATTCGGATGCTCTGCCTATGCACATGTTAACAATGGGAAGTTAGCCCCTCGGGCTGTCAAATGCCTGTTTCTAGGTTATGCATCTGAATCTAAGGGATACCGGCTATGGTGTCCTGATTCCAAGAGGTCATTCAAAGCCGGGATATAACCTTCAATGAAACTGTTATATTTTCACCGGGGAAAGAGTCTGTTTCTATAGGTAATCAGGAAGATGGAGTTTGAGATTCCTACAGATGTCCCTCAAGGTGGAGACACATTACCTCATTCTAGTAGTGAGGTCCAATCTGAGAAAGTCAATCCTAACATTCCAATTCCAGAACAGCAAGCCACAGATACTTACTCTCTTGCTCGTAATAGACCATGAAGAACTATCAGGAAGCCTGGACGTTACTCATCTGATGATAAGAATGAGCTGATTACATATGCATTGGCCGTTGCACAGGAGATACCTGAAGGTGTTGAACCTTCCTCGTATTCTGAAGCCATTTCCTGTCCCAACTCCTCAAACTGGCTTATGGCTATGCAAGAAGAAATGGAGAGTCTGTACAAGAATGAGACTTGGGAGTTATGTGATCTGCCGAAAGGTCGCCGTGCTCTAACGGTCAAGTGGATCTACAAGCGAAAGGAGGGCATTTATGTCGTTGAAGATGCAAGGTGGAAAGCACGGCTGGTTGTTCGAGGCTGCAACCAGAGGGAAGGTATTAACTTTAATGAAGTCTTCTCCTGTAGTACGTCATACCTCCATTAGAGTGCTGCTTGCTTTTGTTGCTCTATTTGACTTGGAGTTGGAGCAACTTGATGTTAAAACCGCGTTCCTTCATGGTGAGTTGGAGAAGGAGATTTATATGAGGCAACCTGAAGGATTTATTATTCCTGGCAAGGAACACAGTGTGTGTCGACTGAAGAAGTCATTGCATGGACTTAAGCACGCCCCCAGACAGTGGTACAAATGATTTGATGTATTCATGATAGGGCAAGGCTATACACGATGTCACTATGACAATTGTGTATATTTTTAACAATCTGGTGGTTCCTTCATTTATTTGTTGCTATATGTTGACGATATACTCATTGCTTCCAAGGATAAGTCCTTGATCGACAAGTTGAAATCTTAACTTAGTGATGAGTTCGAGATGAAAGATCTAGGCACAGCCAAGAAGATACTTGGCATGGAGATTCACAGGGATCGAAAGACCAGCAAACTACACCTATCTCAAAGGAAGTACCTTGAGAAAGTCCTTGATAGGCTCAATATAGATAACTATAAATCAGTATCCAATCCTCTAGCTGCGCATTTTAAGCTTTCAGCCGAATCCTGTCCTAAGTCTGAAGAGGAGATGGAAAGAACGTCTCACATCCACTATTCTAGTGCAGTTGGAAGTCTCATGTACGATATGATCTGCACTAGACCTGACTTAGCCTATGCGGTAAGGATCCTTCGCTACGTGAAGGGTTCTCTTGATAGATGTTGTGTTTGACAAATCCAAGACTACAACCTATGATGTTGCAGGTTTCGTTGATTCTGATTACGGTGGAGATCTTGATCGTAGGTGTTCTACTTCTGGCTATATTTTCACCCTGTGTGCGGGTGCAATCTCGTGGAAGGCATCAGTACAATCTATTGCAGTTTTATCCACTACTGAAGTTGAATATATACTTGCAACTGAGGGTGTCAAAGAAGTTGCATGGTTGAGAGGCCTTATTACTGAACTTGCAGTTTCACAAGGTGTCACTACTGTATTTTCAGATAGCCAGAGTGCTATTGATCTTACCAAAAAAGATGCCTACCATTCAAAGACCAAGCATATCAGTATCAAGTACCACTTCATCAGAGATACTATTGCTACAGGAGACATTACAGTGAAGAAAGTTCATATCTTGGAGAATCCTGCAGATATGCTCACCAAGTCTCTTCCTATTGCTAAGTTCCAGCATTGCCTCGACTTAGTTGGCATTCGGTGCCTTTGATTACCCTTTGGGATCCTTTGACGGTGTTCTCTATGGGTGTTGGAGATTTTCATCCAAGGTAGAGATTGTTGGGTTTAATGGCCCAAAATCAGCTCCGTGAATCTCCCACGGGCTTCAAGGAGTTTGGGCTACGCACCGTGGCGGCTAGGTTTTGTTGTACTATCGGCTATGGTTGCTCCTAGGATTTTTTGCATCCTTGTACCTCTAAACCCTATATAAAGGGCCTAGCCTAGGCTCTAAAGATCATCCCAATAACACATAAACACAAGCATCCATAAAAGCTTAAGTTCTGCTATTCCTGTTTTGTGAGAGAGCGTTCTGAGTGATTTGTAATCGCTTTCTTATCTCTTCCTAGAGCACATCGCTCTGAGATCAGTTTTTTACTCTCCCATCTCATAGTGGAGTCGTCGCTCATCGTCGTCCGTGGTTTTCTCCCGCTTTGGGTTTCCACGTAAATCTTGGTGTTCTTTATTGTTTTTGTTATCGTTGTTTTACTTTTGATTATCATTGTTCATCCTAACGCTTTCGGAATTAGTTTGCTCTAATTTCTGACAAAATTGAACATAAATCACTAAACAAACAAATTGATTATATTAAACTCAACAAGCTAGGAGAGGAAGTATAGATGAATGTAATCAACATATGGGCTTCCACACTCAATGATTTGGAGAGAAAAAAGGGACCTTGCTACTCCAAGCAGGCTGTTCCTGACATGTGATAAAAGTGTAAATCCATCATAGTCAATTTATGGTCAATAATGAATGAAAGAGTGATCATAAATAAAACATTGAGTAATCTAAATATGTACTTTAATAAATTTGTCACCAACTAGGGTCTACCTTGAGCAGTAAATTTCATTGCAAAAATATTCATTATTTTTCTTTGATACAGTACTTCTTTAACAAAGAAATGTTGAAAGTAAAAACATTCGAGCAAAGATACGCAGATTTTAAGGAACTAACACACACACATATGTATAAGCGCATATATATATACACACACACACACACATGCACGGATGCACGCACATAGGTATAAGCTCATATATATATACACACACACACAGATATATATATATATATATATATATATATATATATATATATATATATATATATATATTACACTAGAGAGAGAGAGAGAGAGAGAGAGAGAGAGAGATGTGTGTGTGTGTGTGTGTGTGTAGTATATTAAAAAAAAAAGACCAAACTGGCAAACTTAGTTGTATAGAATAACAACAACAACAATACCAGTTTCCAGTGTGGGTCCCGCTTTCGCGGGGTCTGGGGAGATCCAACTGTAGGCAACCTTACCTCTACCAGCATTCCCACCCGTAGAGAGGCTGATTCCAAAAGACCCACAAAAAAAAGATTTTGTGAAAATATTTTCCAAAAGACAGCTTTTATGAAAACATTTTATGGGAAAAATCAGGACACATAGCGAGAAATGACTACGATAAATTAAAAGGATAATTTGCTGAAGCTATAAGATGTAAGAACAGAGAAAGGTAACATACCTTAGCAATCAGGGGTAAACAAACGCTGTCACTTCCCAGAAGTAGGTACTACCTGCATACCATCATGGCATACGACTGTAACCAACACTAAGCCACTACACCAAGCCACTGCAACCAAAAGACTACTACGAGGTCGACTCATTGCGATCTAAGATCTTAATCCTATCCCGTCATAGCCTCCTATCCTGGGCCAGGTCGTCCGTCAAACCTACAACTTTCAAGTCCTCTCTAATCACCTCGTCCAGACTCTTATTTGGTCGGCCCCTCCCTCTTTTACCTTCGCGAATATTGATCATCTCACATCTCCTCACTGGAACGTCCGCACTCCTCCTTTTCACATGGCTAAACCATCGGAGTCTCGATTCTCTCATCTTATCTTCGATGGGAGCTACTTTAGCTAATACCTTGATTACTCCATTCCTAATTCTTTCTAATCTCGTATAACCACACATCCACCTAATCATCCTCATCTCTGCTACCATCAGCCTTTGAACCTGCGTCTTTTTTAGCGGCCAACATTCCGATCCATAGAGAACAGCCGGTCTAACTACCGTACGATAGACTTTGCCTTTCAATCCTAGGGGCACCCTCTTATCACATAGCACACCTGAGGTATACTTCCATTTTTGCCAGCCCACTTTTATTTGCTGGTTAATATCCTCGTCAATATCTCCATTCTGCTGAATGATCAATCCTAGATACTTAATCTTTTCGACGTTAGGTATCGACCTCCCATCCAGGGTGACTTCTCCCCCCACATCTACCCTTCCACTGAAACAGCAATGAAGGTATTCCATTTTCAATCTACTTACTCTAAAGCCTCTAGCTTCCAGCGTATGCCTCCATCGCTCTAACTTGTCATTAGCTCCCTGTCTGGTCTCATCAATAAGAACAATGTCATCTGTAAATAGCATACACCATGGTAACACGTCTTGAATGTCCCTTGTAAGTTCATCTATAACTAGAGTGAAAAGAAAAGGGTTTAAGGCGAAACCCTGATGCAGGCCCATACCAACGAAGAAGTCATTGGTGACCCCGCCTGGCGTCCTAACACTCGTCCTACCTCCCTCGTACATATCCTTAATAACTCGAATATACAAGGGTGACACTCCTTTCTTTTCCAAGCAAATCCATAACATTTCACGCGAAACTCTATCATATGTTTTTTCAAGGTCAATGAACACCATATGAAGGTCCACCTTTCGATCTCTATACAAACCCATGAGCCTTCTAAGGAAGTAAATCGCCTCTATGGTTGACCTGCCTAGTATAAAACCAAATTGATTCTCTGAAATCGAAACATCCTTCCGCAACCTTCTCTCAATCACCCTCTTCCAAAGCTTCATAGTGTGGTTGAGTAAATTTATACTTCTAAAATTATTACAATCCTGAATATCCCCTTTGTTCTTGTACAGAGGGACGACTGTACTAGACCTCCATTCTCTGGGCATCTTAGCAATCCTAAAAATAACATTGAAAAGCTCCGTTAGCTACTCTAATCCTTCTTCACCCAAACACTTCCATACTTCCACCGATATCTGATATGGACCCTCAGTCTTCCCATTAGGCATCTTCTTTAAGGTCTCTCTAATCTCGTCCTTTGTGATATGACCACACAATCGCGGATCAGATCGCCTCTCACTACACTCTCTGTCCCTGCTACGGAAATCTTCCATCACTTCCCCATTAAGGAGTTTGAAAAAGTACCTTTGCCATCTCTCCTTGATTTCTACATCCACAGACAACACCCTACCATTTTCATCCTTGATGCACCTCATAACACCTAAATCCCTTGTTTTCTTTCCCTAACCCTGGCCAGTTTAAAGACTTCCTTCTTCCCTTCCTTGGTTTCCAATCTATGATATAACCTATCAAAAGCCAAGTTCTTAGCTACCGTCAGAGCTCTCTTGGCTACCTTTTTAGCTGCCTTATATCTAACTCTCCTAATCTCTCTCTCTTCATCCGTTCTACTATTCATGACATCTGCGTACGCCTCTTTTTTCTCCTTGACTTTCTCCTTTACCTCCTCGTTCCACCACCAGGCGCCCTTCATTTTGTTACCATCTCTTCTAGAAGTGCCTAGGATTTCCTTAGTCGACCTTCGAATACAATATGTCATTGCCTCCCATGTTGTATCTGCATCCTCTACCCGCCTCCAGGCTCCTTCTTCAGTAATCCTCTCTGATAATAACCCGACGTTCTCCTTCGTGAGGGTCGACCGCTTAACTCTAGGGTCCCCGACTCTCCTCTTCTTCCGCTTTGAACACTTGAACTCCACATCCAACACTAGCAACCTATGCTGAGTCCCTAGATACTCACTAGAAATCATCTTACAATCCTTACAAGACCTCCGACTATCCGCCCTCATCAGGAAGTAATCGATTTGGGTCTTTGAGGAGCCACTCTTAAAGGTCACCAAGTGATCCTCCTTCTTCTTGAAATAGGAGTTGACCACCAACAATTCATAGGCCACCGCAAAATCCAGCACAGAAACACCTCCGTTGTTTCTCTCCCTAAAACCAAAACCCCCATGGACCGTATCATACCCGTCTGAGTCAACACCAATATGGCCATTAAAGTCGTCTCCTATGAAATGTTTCTCGCTCCGAGGTACCTCCTGGATGACCATATCCAAATCCTCCCAAAATAGCTTCTTAATATCATCCGGCAGGCCAATTTGAGGAGCATAAACACTAACCACATTTATAACTTCTGAACCCACCAAAACCTTAATGGTCATAATCCGGTCACTCTTACGCCTCACTTCGACCACAAAGTCTACCAACTCTTTCTCAACCAAAATGCCAACTCCATTCTTCGCCTTGATTGACCCCGAATACCATAATTTGTACCCGTCAACTTCTCTAACTTTAGCTCCCACCCACTTCGTCTCTTGACCACAGGCTATGCTAATCCTACGCCTATGCAAAGATTTAACTAATTCTATCGACTTACCCGTAAGAGACCCAATATTCCAGGACGCTAGCTGCACCTTCCGAAACCCTACACCCCTCCAAACCCTATTACCTCCCGGAGGACTGGCTGAAGCTACTACATTGCTCGCCACTAGCTTAAGCTGCCAATGCGCACTTTCTGCAACTCACTAAAAGATCCTACTCAAAAACACAAAAAGTTTGCACTAAGGGTTTAAGAGGGAGTAAGCAAAAAAGCTCCCCAAAAAAATCACCGGTTGAGCCCAAAAAATTCGAAACAGAACCAGACACGGAAACTAAAAGATAAAGAGACGTTGGCTACAACGGACCACAGACTTAGCATATAAGCCTAGGAATCAACTAGGCAAGATAATACACTTAACAATCATAAATCTACTAACCAAAAATAATAAAATATACAATACTACTAATACACCCACACAACATTTTAAATAAATTAATTAATAGCTTGATTGATTTTTTTATATATATAAAAAAACAAGAGATATAAGAAGACAGAGGTAATGAAAACCTCAGCATTGCATTTTGTTGGATTTGAAGTTATGACTCGTAGGAAACCCAAGATTCTCCTAACCGCTTGAGCAATTCTCACCAATTTGTCTTGCACAATAAATTACTCCAGAATCGGAGTCAGCTTTTGAAAGCTATGATGGGTGCTTTTTATGTAGATTGTCCAAAACTCATGTGCATTGGGCCCTGACGTATCCAGCATTTGTCCACCCAATTGAACAAATTAATTTACACGATTCCCTTAATAATTGCTAGCCCTATCCTAATCACATAAAATTGCATGAAAACAAGCTTGAAAAAGCAAGTATAAACACCACAGAACCTAAAGCTTGAAACTAATGATTGCCTATTTTATCTTTGCTTGGAAGGCAACAGATACCTACCAAATTATGTCCTGCTTTTTCCCCCCAAAAAAAAGGTAAATAGTTCCATTTTTTTCCATGAATAAGTTCTACACATTTACATATTTGATAAAAATCAAGCATTTCATTACTATCTATAAAGCGGCAATGAAGGGAGACCCCCCCCCCAAAAAAAAAAAACAAAGTGAAAGGGTGTCTTTAGTACGACAGTACAACAACAACAACAACTCCCAGTGTGGGTCCCGCTTTCGCGGGGTCTGGGGAGATCCAGCTGTAGGCAACCTTATCCCTACCGGTATTTCTACCCATAGAGAGGTCGATTCCTTAAGACCCACAAAACAATTTTTGAAAAAAGTTTATAGGGAAAACGAATGCAAACCAAAACCAAGGAGGAGAAAAAGTGTCGGAGAGCGAAATAACCAAGGAGTATAGACATACCTCAACCCACCAGGGATGCCGTCACATCCCAGAAAAGCACGACCTGCAGACAAGCACACCAAAACCAAACCCGCCCCCACCCCACCGGAGCTACTACCATCTACGCGTCCGGTCCCCTACAATCAGAGACCCTAATCCTATCCCGCCACAACCTCCTATCCTGAGTCATGTCCTCCGTCAGGCCGGCAACTATCAAGCCCTCTCTAACCACTTCCTCTAGGCTTTTCTTCGGTCTACCCCTCCCTCTCTTTCCACCGGGGGGGACGATCAATTCGCACCTCCGCACCGGGGCGGCCAAACTTCTCCTCTTTACGTGGTTAAACCATCTGAGCCTCGATTCCCTCATCTTCTCCTCTATGGGGGCCACTTCAGCTAAGCTCCTGATTACTCCATTCCTAATTCTGTCCAATCTCGTAAAACCACATATCCACCTGATCATTCTCATCTCGGCTACCATCAACCTTTGGGCCTGCGTCTTCTTTAGAGACCAACACTCCGATCCATAGAGAACAGCCGGTCTAACTACCATCCGATAGACTTTGCCTTTCAATCCTAGGGCACTCGCTTGTCATACAGTACCCCTGATGCTGACTTCCACTTTTGCCAACCCACTCTTATCCGCTGGCTAATATCCTCGTCAATGTCCCCATTTTACTGAATGATCGAGCTCAGATACTTAAATTTGGCGACTGTTGATATCACCCTCCCATCCAGTATGATTTCTCCCCCTCCTGCTATCCTACCACTTAAATTTAGCGTCTTTAGTACGACAGTACAACAGAAAAAGGTGTAATTAGGTTCAAACTCACAGAGTGGATTACTGGAGACGCACACAAGTCATTGGCAACCCAAATCCCCCCGTAGTGTATGGCCATGAGAAAAAGTGTCGGAGAGCGAAATAACCAAGGAGTATAGACATACCTCAACCCACCAGGGATGCCGTCACATCCCAGAAAAGCACGACCTGCAGACAAGCACACCAAAACCAAACCCGCCCCCACCCCACCGGAGCTACTACCATCTACGCGTCCGGTCCCCTACAATCAGAGACCCTAATCCTATCCCGCCACAACCTCCTATCCTGAGTCATGTCCTCCGTCAGGCCGGCAACTATCAAGCCCTCTCTAACCACTTCCTCTAGGCTTTTCTTCGGTCTACCCCTCCCTCTCTTTCCACCGGGGGGGACGATCAATTCGCACCTCCGCACCGGGGCGGCCAAACTTCTCCTCTTTACGTGGTTAAACCATCTGAGCCTCGATTCCCTCATCTTCTCCTCTATGGGGGCCACTTCAGCTAAGCTCCTGATTACTCCATTCCTAATTCTGTCCAATCTCGTAAAACCACATATCCACCTGATCATTCTCATCTCGGCTACCATCAACCTTTGGGCCTGCGTCTTCTTTAGAGACCAACACTCCGATCCATAGAGAACAGCCGGTCTAACTACCATCCGATAGACTTTGCCTTTCAATCCTAGGGCACTCGCTTGTCACACAGTACCCCTGATGCTGACTTCCACTTTTGCCAACCCACTCTTATCCGCTGGCTAATATCCTCGTCAATGTCCCCATTTTACTGAATGATCGAGCTCAGATACTTAAATTTGGCGACTGTTGATATCACCCTCCCATCCAGTATGATTTCTCCCCCTCCTGCTATCCTACCACTTAAATTTAGCGTCTTTAGTACGACAGTACAACAGAAAAAGGTGTAATTAGGTAGAGAGAGACTGCAAGAAAGAAGCGACCAAAAAGCACGGCCAGCGGCAAACGTGGAAAAAGGTCACAGAGTGGATTACAATTTGGATTGGAGACGCACACAAGTCATTGGCAACCCAAATCCCCCCGTAGTGTATGGCCATGAAGAATGACTCAACTCCAACGAAAATTCAATCCCCCCCCCCCCCCCCAAACCAAAT
The DNA here is from genome assembly GCA_029747015.1 of Carnegiea gigantea. Taxonomy (NCBI): domain Eukaryota; kingdom Viridiplantae; phylum Streptophyta; class Magnoliopsida; order Caryophyllales; family Cactaceae; genus Carnegiea; species Carnegiea gigantea. The sequence continues at coordinate 80,748 of JAKOGI010000471.1, read as the reverse complement.
CCCACTTTCAAATTATTGGGTTGGGTTTGGTCCCAAGTTCATGATTATATCTCACTTGCCCTACTTTTAAATTATTGTTGAGATGATTCAATTTTGTTTTAAAAAGTTAAAGTAAAGATAAATCAATAAATAAAGATATAAAAGTCATGTTGAACGAGCAGACTCAGATTCGGGTTAGATTTGACCAGCCAATTTGCGAGTTTTTCAAATTTGGTTATTTTCGAGTTCGAGTTAAGAAAATTGTGTTCAAAATTTCAAAATTTTCAGACAAATTCATATCAGATGAGTTTTTTGTCGAGTCGACATCCATTTATCCTAGTTTTAATTCTTCTTTCTCCTCATTATTATAAACCCTGCATCTCTATCCCTCTCTGGAAAGCATTGTAATCCCAGATCGTCAAATACCTCAGTCACTTTCTTTCTCTTCAATTTCCCCCAATAATTCATTCCCATTTGCAACCTGGATAGCCCATATCTCAGTCCTCTGTAATAATACTGGGTTGGCTTTCATACTGATTTTTGAATTGGAGACAGAGAAATCCAAATGAACAACCCAAGAGACCTAATAAGATTCAACGTGGGAGGCAAAATCTTCCAAACCACATCCACAACGCTCGCCAACGCAGGTCGAAGCTCCTTCTTCGGTGCCCTCTTCGATGACAACTGGAATCTCAATTCAAACTCTGATGACCCAATCTTCATCGATCGAAACCCAGATTGTTTTGGGGTTCTACTCGATCTCCTTCGAACAGGGGAGCTCTGCATCCCACCCCACCTCCCTGAGAAGCTCCTCTTTCGGGAGGCCTACTTCTATGGCCTCTCCGATCACGTGCGATGCGCCAGGTGGGGCCCATTCGACGGCAACCGCCTCAGGCTGACGTCATCAGTCTCCGGCAGGGCCCCGGGGGACGGCACCGCCATACGCGCCGGCCCGGACGGCGGCTGCTGCGTCGCCCACGGATGCATCGTCCACGTCTACGACTGGACGCTCGAGGACCACCCGCCACTCCAGCTCGACTACCAGATTGTCAACGATGTCGGCTGGCTCGACTCGCACAACGTCGTCGTTAGCGCCTGCGAGAGGCTGGGCCGTGGGGATTGCGGAATGGGGCTCTTCAACGCCGTTGACGGGGAGCTTCGGCATCGATTCCATGTCCTCCATGACTCTCAGGTCAAGAGCTTCACTGCTGGTGCATTGGGGTTTGACAGTAATCAGCACAAGATTTTCGCCAGCTGCAAGGGGAGGAGTAATGAGTATGGGATTGGGGTTTGGGATCAGATGACAGGACATCAGTTGGACTTCTTCTACGAGCCACTCGGATGGTCGCTTGGAGATGCTGACCGCCTCCAATGGCTCCCCGGCTCAAACTGCCTCCTCGTGGCCACCCTCTTTCCCAGGAAGGATCACTGTTACATTAGCCTGCTCGATTTCAGGGCACCTAAGTCGATGGTGTGGGCTTGGTCAGACGCTCACGTTGGAGGGATGATGGAGGATCAGAAGCGGGTTCGTGATGCCATTGCCATGGAGGAGACCAGCTCGATGTGTGTAGTGAATGAGTTTGAAGATTTGGGGTTTATGGACCTCAGAAGCTCGGGTGCTACTAGTATAAGGTGGAGTTCCAGGAGTAGGCTGATCATGAAAGGGAAGCATGATAAGATGGCAGAGGATGAGCCTTGCTATCCCAAGCTCGGATTCCACAATGGCCAGCTCTTCTCCTCCATGAACGACTCCATCTCTGTATTCTCCGGCCCAGAGTGGGTCTTGACCTCCAGGCTTAGGTGCGCTTATGGGGGTCCAATTTGCGACTTCTCCATTGGTGGGGGTCGCCTCTTTGCCCTTCACAGCGAAGAAAATGTGTTTGATGTTTGGGAGGCTCCTCCTTGCGCACTCGCCTTGTAGGAATCAATCACTAATTACCACTGCTATTCCATTAGACGTATATACATACCCCACATTCATTTGCCATCCATTCTGGAGTTTGATTGCTGCATCTTTTGCAGTACGGAACCAAAGGAGTAAATATTACAGCCACCCCTTGGCTTTAATAGACTGCTTAAGTTTCGGGTTTTGAGCAAGATCCTACTTTCTAGCCATCAGGATGCAAGTTCTGCTTAAGTTGGTGTTGACATTTGACACGAGTATGAAGAATTTCAATCATTATTGTGTATATAGGAACATATGACTAATTGAATCTATTTAAAGATGGATTGAATTGTAGGGATGCTTGTTTCAGTTGTTAGTTGTGTGCTGAAGGAAAGCCACCCAACCAGAGCGGGGAATATGTCTGATTGTTGGTGCAGAAAAGCAGTAGTAACCGCACCAACTTCCAAGCTGCAGTGCTGCACCAACCATGGCTTTGACACAGATTGTCTTTTTATGCATTTTAGCATCCAAGCCGTTGTCAACCCCATCTAAAATATCCTCACATCTATCTAATCGAGGAATGATTCTCTTTTTGGATCAAATAAAAGTTATATATTAACTTCTAATGAAGATTGATTCGGAACTTCGGCATTTCAAGTTTCCAGTCTCAACACTGGTCTTGAAATAGTAGTAATTTCCAACTTCAAAACTATTCTGAACATTTTCTGCTCATGACGGCAACTTCATAAATTAATATCATTGAAAACCTTGCAATTCAGGAATTAAACTGTACTGTATAACACTAATGATTTTACTTTCAGTAGCAAGTGTTTTGCCCGATAAATAATCTGCGAATAAAATAGAGAGGCCTACAACCTTACAAGGTAGTCTCGAACTCTGGAAAACAATGATTTACTGATCTGTAAGATTCTAATCGCTCAATGTAATGTGGTGTAATGGTAAATAACTGAATATGGTGTCAAAACTACGGTCAGTCTTGCTTGACAGATTCTTCTCTTGACATGTGCGCTCCCCAACCCAAAACCAAAGCCAAAACATATTGACAAATTCAAATCCAACGCCAAAACCACCTTATTCCACAATCATAATAAACCCGCCTCAAAAAGGTTTCTCCTCCTAAGAGTCTCATCTAGCAGCTTGAACGTCTTCTTTACGAGCTTCTGGTCAAGAGCAGTAGTTCTGTAAATCTTGAAGACCCGATCAACATGCTCAGGGGCAGTGCACTGGTAATATAACTCTTCAAATTTCTTCTTCACAAACCTAACAATACAATAGTAGTACAATAAAGACGTGACCAAAGCAAAGTTTCTCATTCACCAGCAGCAACAAATTCGGCTCACATGGACATAATTCAAATCCATCATATAAAACATAATCATGTATTCAGATTGGTTACACTTTTTAAGTGTTAGATTCAAGCAAAATGACAATTGTATATTGTCAGATGTAAAATAGTTTCCAAGATCTAAATAACTAGATCGCTCACTTCGTCATTGCCTATTAGCTAAAGCTCAATTGGAGTAGCTAATAATGGCTTGGGGTCTTGGGCGCTCTTTGGGTCGTTCGATGGCTTTGGAGTGCTCTTTGGAAGGAAAGCTCCACAAAAGGCATTTGGACTTTAATTTGCTCGTTGGAAGGAGATTAAGCTCACTTTGTGAATGGCCCTTTTGATGGGACGAAATGGGTGACCTTGTAGGATGGCATGCCTAATATCCGATTCTTTTGGTTTCTCTAGTGAAATTCTTTTAACTAAAAAATAAATAAGCAAGCATCCGCCACCAGGTGTGTCCGAGTTTGTAAGCAGCATGCTTTGTCTCTCAAAATCTCAGCCTTTTGTCAGTTTAGCCGGAAAGGAACAATCCGAAACAAGTACAAAATAAATAAACAAATACTATGAAGTAATGGTTAGCACACAGACAGACAAGAATCATAAAGCAATACAAGTGCAGTAAATTAAATTAAGGCAGCCATGAATTGCTTACTCATAGGCGTGTTCAATTTCTTGCTTTCCTGATGAAACTGGTTGATAGTCTTTAAACCACTCACATGTGCTCAGCGGGACCTGTGTAGTCAACTCAAGCATAAGATTTCTAAAAGAATTATTTCATTCTCAAATCCTTACGTATCAAGGTTTTCATGGAGCATACTCTATGAACCTTCTTCTCAAACATGTCAAACTTGTTCAGAAACAGCATGATGGATGTTTTCTGCAGCAAAGCAAAGGGAATAATAACTATACACCCAAATGAAAAATGGTTTACACATCAGCAAACGTACATTCACACAACCTCAAAACAGGCCTGTTTCAGAACCCACTCAAAAAGTTCCTTAGTCTCCATCATCCGATTCCTATTCTCATCCTCATAGAGCACTTGATCATACCTGAATACAACACAAGCACAATGCACTCAAATTTTTTTGGAGAAGATTGAAAAGGCTAATGGATAAACAGCAGTAGCCATGTCAAAAACATTAGAACAATTAGCATCTGACAAATTCATCGAGAAAAATGTTCTGCCCTTTCTCCTTGTTTCTGATCTGTGCTGTAGCTAATCAGAGAGATGGGAAGGTGCGGCAGTAGCCAGTATAAGAAAGGCTCATCCTGCGCAGATAGCTTCTGCCTAGTTGACCCATGTTGAGATAAACAAGACAACAGAACATGCGCCTCGCAGCAAGCTCGAATACAAATAATTTCCACAGCCTCTCAATTTAAGTCAAGCACCAGACCCACGAATTATAAATTCATGAGTTGGATTCGAAAGAAAAATTGAATGGCAATTCAAGGACTGCCTCTTCTGTTGCAAATATGACCCCTGGGGTATTTATGGAGTCATGCAAGAAAATCCACATCTGAATCTAAATAAGCATCCAAAAGCCTTACGTAAGAAAGGGTTGGGAAGGGGTGAATCATAAACTCATGAGGATTTGGATTAGAATGAAAGTTTTAATGGCACTTCAAGGACTCGCTCTTCTGTAGCAAATATGAACCTTGGGGTATTTATGCAGTCATGCAGGATAATCCACATCTGAATCTAAATCAGCATTGAAAACCTTGCCTAGGCAAAGGGGTGGGGAGAGGTTGTAGTAATGTGTGAAGCCTGACCCCTGAATAGAGGAGAGGCATTGGACCCTGGGTATTAAACATGTGACTGCCTACAATTGAACCACAATCATAGCCCACTAAATTAAAAATCTACCTTATGATTACAACAGAGAGAACAACAAACTAATCCTAAACTATAAAACAAGAAACATGACTGCCACCCGATGAATTTGCCACTACAGTTCGGTATAGGAAGGCTAAGATGTATGTAATGTTATGTGCTTGCAAAAAAAGCAAAGCAAGCTACTTCCAAGAGGACACCCTTCAAAAACAGCAGAAGCTAATTACAAGCTATGTTCATTTCATCCATACCCAAGTCCCTACCTCGAGAGTCCTGCACAACTGGAGTGTTTTTCCGGGGGGGAGGGGTGTTCTGCTACAGCAGCCTTGCACCTGAATGCATAACTGCAGAGAGGTTGGTTGTAAACCTAGATTTAAAGATTGCCCAATGCCTACAATTTCATATAAAGGAAGCAAAAGACAGTTTAGACTTTACAGAAGCATTTTGCTTTACTCCACTGAAATCATAACTGAAAAAATTACTCAAAATTGGCTCAGAAATTTTAGGGCTGTTCAAATTAGTTTGAAACCATTCCCCACCTACTCCTGCTTGAGCAATTTTAGAGCTCTGCCACCCCCACCCCAGAGAGAGAGACAGAGAGAGAGAAATTCCAACTAAATCATATCCAATCAGATCAAATGAACTAATGAGGAAAGCCAGTGATGAAATAAAGATAACAGTAAACAAAAGTTAGAATATTTCTGAGAGACCTGATTATTTCAATGAAGTCTCCAAACTCTCCTATAGGGACCATACTGGGTAAAAAACGAACAGACGGTATGACCATCAACAAAAGAAATAGGGGGAAATAGTAATATTGGCCTCTTGTGTTCATTAATTAATTGTCAGAATTGACATGAATGAATTACTTAAAAGCTGTAATCCAGGACTATTTATAGGAGACAGACTGACAGGACTATCAAGTGGAAGCAGTTACAACTTACAAGGGCATAACAGAAACTGGTGAGAGACTGAAAGTTAGTTGACATTGCAACATCTATCAAGCATCAGCTTTTTTTTTTTTTGGGTTTTTTTGGTTAAAGTTTCCTGTGAATATTAAATTTTATGCAGTGAAGTTTTAGAAATAAAGATGGCCAACAGAGGCACAAAGCTTTAAGAAAAACAAAAAATACAAAACACAAGCTGCTAGGTAAAAAGAAATAAAAGTAGTTGCTCTATGTGGCATGCATCTCAAGGAAAAGCATTAAGAAAAGTACCAAGAAATAAGAAAAAGGCCACCTTAGCAGGAAATAATACTTATTTTGACATGGCCCACATTAGGAAGTGAAGATAAGTTTACTGTAGGGTGCAAGGTAACAAATTCTATTCACACCTTCAAAAACCCCAAAAAAAAAAAAAAAAAAAATTATTGAACAATCGAATACACAAATCTTACTCGCTTATAGCAGCACAAAAGATTACAGCTGTGACACCTTCAAATAGATGGATCCATTTCCTTCTCTCATTTCTTTGACCTCCTACATCGAAAAGTCTATAAACTTCACCACTTTTCTTGTTCTCCCCAACAGGACTGCAAATGTGAAAATGTCTCAAAATTAACAGCAACTACCGAAAATAAGATGAGAAAAACCTAGACAATATTCATCAAGGAAGGATCAACAAGACACTACTTACCTGAATTGGATCTCAACAACACCAGTTGTGCGGACTCTGGCATAGAGAACATCTTCCTGTGTATAAACAAAGCCATGAAACTTGGGCAGCTCAAATAAGCAATCTGATTAATCGAGCATTAAGTTTAGTGCTACTGCTGAGTTCTTAACAAAAGGAGCAGCATGAAATATGTGTCCTCCATCAAAAAGCCAGAAAGTAAGAAAATGTGTGATAGTCACAACCACCTTTGTAGGGATGTAGTTTACATCGGAAAGTCTGTTCAAATGTTCCATAAAATAATTGGCACAATCTGGAAGTTGGAGTTCACTACCACGAGCATAAGTTTCCTACATGCAAGTTGAACACATACATAAGATTTAGTCATGCTTCCTGCCCAATAAAATAATATCTAGAGAAGTTATAGCAAACATGTACTCTTAACACCACCATGAATACACACCTGAATAGCAGGATCTTTCCATAGTTTTTCTATTTCTTCTGAAAGTTCTCTAGTGAGTCGTGGATAGTCAAACCTGCCACCAATTTCTGACAGCTTCTCCCCAATTTCCTAACAAGGTAAGCATATGTCAAAATCTTTGCAGAAACAACATTGTCTGCCTACCAGAACAAACTAACCGCAAGATAATTCTACAAAATTTCAGGGTATTTCTTCAAGATCAATCATAATGTATGCAATCTTTTTCCTGCTTTTTATAATGCCACCTATAATTTACCACCTTTACCCAAAAACTGATAAATGTCAATCCGAATTGACTTCACCATCATGACATCAGTTTTTTTGCCAGACCCTCTTCGGCAAAGTGAAAAGATGGCCCTACTGAGGGGTCAAAGAGGAAATGTTATAAATGACCATCTGAGAACAGCAGAGCACCCTTTGCTCATAAATGCAATAAATGACAATTACAAGAAGGGGAGGGAAAAGTTCAATTCAAGTATTAACCTTATTTTCGTTGGACAAAGTATAAGTTGAGGTGTCAGTCTCACTTTGAGCCAATTCCTTGGAACCATCAAGTAGCAACTGCCAGAGAAGACAGGGTCAGATACTCAGCAGTTATCAACTATCTTACTTAGATAAGCATATGTCAATACTGAGTGAGAACAGTTTTTCACATGGCACAAGGGGAAACAACCGACACACCCTTTTCAAGTATTGCATACTTTTATTGTCTGATAGACATTCGCATGAATGACCGGTATATAGCTTTTCAGCTCTGCCTCGTCAAATCCAGTCTGAAACAAAAGTTTTATCTGCAAAACAAGCTCAATTACAGTAAGACAAAACAACAATGCTTTGAAACAACAATATATCTATATAGAAATCTAGAAGAGCTAACTTGCCTGCTTAAATATTGTCGACTTTCCAGACTCTCCAGCACCTTCAGAAAAAAGTTTGCACAACACCCACAGCGAACAGAAGAAAGCAGAAAAAGCAATCAGTAATTTTTGGTTGTATGCATGCCATGCATCAAGGTTTTAGAGCAACATCCATGCATCATATATGAGAAAAGTTTTGCAAAGGCCTTCTAAAGAAATAGCCACCTTTCCTAAGCTCCACTACTTATGAATATGTCTGTGTGCATTTTGACTTCCCTACACCTTGTAAGAGGCTTGGGAAACTAGATTTCTGTTGCCACCCATGTTATCATTGCGTTTACCTGCGCCACTTGAAAAGGGGTTCAAAAAGCCCATTCATCTTTTAGGATGGGTACCAACAAGCATTGCATTCCATATGCTTTAGAAAAGATTTTATGGGTCTTCCATCTACATTTTAGTAAAATCATGCCAAACCAATACTCTGTATCCCACCTAAGATAGGTTTTATGGTTGCATATGAAGAATCTGCTACAAAAGCAAGTCCGGGGTGAGAGCTTTCCCACTTGAGAGAAATGGTGAGACAAACATTATATAGGTGACTTCTAAAGATTATGGGAGGACTAATGATCCATTAATCAAAAAGAAACCCTAAAATGACTTAGTTATCCCAATAGCTTTAAATAGTCATCCCTAGGTGGCTTAGACTCGCCATACTTTCGAGGTGAGAGAGTCTCACTTCTTTCACCTAAGGGTTTGCAGTGCTATAATTGAACCAGCTTAAAACTATGCTTGACCAATAAAACACCTTTTAAACTTCTTTGAAGACAAAGGCTAATAATGTTGTTTCTATTTATCGATAGTTGCAAGCTAATCACTTTTCTTTTTGCATAAGATTAAGTTACCATTGCTCAACCAACTATCAATATAAATCTTAAATATAACTTCTCTGCATCCACAAAATAAAAATTGAAATAACTAAAATTTAATTCCTAGTCATTTTACTTAGTATATGAATCCACCATTGACAAATGGCAATAAATATGAGATTTCCTTTAGTATCTGAATCCACCATTGACAAATGGTAGCAGCACATGACTACTAATAAGTGTAGCAGCAAGCTCATCAAATGCTTACCTATTACCCTTTTTTTCCATTTATGAGCTACTTCTTCCCCCCCCCCCCAAAAAACAAAAACAAAAAGAAATTTGTTTTCCTCTTCAAAGTCTATATGTATTTTTTTCTTAAATTTTTGTACAACTTTAATCTTTTTCTTTTCTTTTTTCTTTTGAGAAAGGTTTTGGACTTCAAGATTTGGATACCTTTGATAATAGTACTGCAGATGAATAGCTTGAATTTTACCCTTCACCCTAGAAAATGTTCATGTCAAATAAGACATCTAAAGTATTTATGTTAATCTTTACCTCTAGCATACTTACAGTTAAAATTAGGAGCAAATTAGTAAGAACACATTGGAACTCAATCTTCACAAGCTCTCCAATGATTTTACAAGTTCATATATTAGGTAACTGTGTAGCTAATCTTCAGTCCCGTTAATGAACATTATAGTTTAGCCAATGAATTCACGCCTAATAAATTTGACATAGCCCACAAGCCACAATGTGCTATCCTCAAAGGCCAAACAACTTATAAGCCAACCTCTGCTTTGGAAGAGGAAAAACAAGGGAAGGGGAATGACCATCTAAACAGGTGCCCAAGGCCAAGAAAGGAAAAAGAAAAGGTAGAAGGAGATAGACAGAGGAGAATTCATTTTTCCACAATCTGTTGCTGCTGACTCAATCAATAGCTAAATACGTAGTGTTATTTCTACCTCAAATTCTAAATTAATTTATTGAAGAAATTCTGTTTGCAAACTTGAGCTGACTTTATTTCTTAATTACTCTAGAACAATAGAACTATTGAATGCTCTGGGTTTTGTCCCAGTAATGCGTATGTTAATTACTAAATTTTGAATTGAATTAACGACTGCGTATTCCATCAGTTGCTACTGAGAAAATTTATTAGATGAATTTGTGTAAGTCTTTTTACTCCGCTGTACACAGTTGTGTTAACTTTCTCAATATAGTTATAGAATCAACCAAAAATTTAAAATATAGATAGAAGATGAAGATTCTAGAGAGAAAATCGAATAACTTCAAATAAATGGTATACTATCTTGAGTTCTTGACTAGTAATTTTTTCCCCAATTTTGAAAAGAAAAAATATTTTAGTGGACAATTTACATTCATTATACTTTATACAATTTTTCTATGGCTACTATTAAGAGTTATTAATACGTTATACCACTATCATATATTATTCAGTTAAATATCAGCCTCACTTTCTCTGAATTCTACATCAGCCCTTACTCCTACACGATGTATTTCCCACATAACTCATAGTTCATGAACCAATGTTTGAGTTGATTCAGGCCATCAATATGCACAGTAAGCACCAATGCCACCAAATCGCATACATGAGACTTCCACACCGTACGGTACATGCTACATTTGTCCAGATTTAGATAGCTGAAAAGGTCTCCTTTAGATCAATTTTTCAATAAGAATTATAGTCGACTAAAGCAAAATGTTTCACACTTTCACTAAGCTATCTTTTACTGCTCTTTTTAAAAGGCAGTATGTGGTCCAAAAGAGAATGCTCACTCTAGAGTCTAGAGTCCAAGGGTAAGGTTGTTATGTCTTGAACCCCCAACCTCCCACCCCAACTGCAAACACACACTACCTATGATAGCCGGGCTGTGGGGTAAGATTTGAATTTGCTATACAAAAATACATAGATCTAGACCAAGTGCTACGATTAAGAGTGGTACTGATTACGTTACGTTACGACTTATTTTTCAAACATGATAGCAATGTTAGAATGGTTAACACGTAATATAGTTGCTGTAACATTAACATGGTAATTAAAATTATAGCTAGTGGTGTAATATTCATTCAAGGAAAAAGTACTTTTAGTCAGATGATTTTTGCATTACACTGCTCGCACCTCCCTTTGCTGAAGTTTATCTCCTGTCTCCTTTCCCATGTATCTCATTCTACTTTATCCAATCACTTTTCTCTCTTTTTCCTTGTAATTATTGACCCGTGATCTTATCTCGTCTTAAACTCTAACAAAGTTTCCGCTAACAAAGAAAACCCATTTCAACTTGTGAGTTGTGATGCACTTACTGACAAGCCCAATCTCTAAATATAGTTGAAGAGCTTTTGTATTAGCTATTGTTGCATAGTAACATTCATATACCCACAGACACAACCAAACTCTCATCTAGATTAGAGTAAATCAAACATGGTACCATGATTGTCATTTCATCACGTAACGTTTGAATTATATCACTAGTTTTACAACATTATATCATACCAAATGAGACCGCCATTAAAACTTGCTAATCACCAAGCAAGGGGGAAACATTGAAGCAAATAGCAGCAAGGAAGTAAAACAAGCACAATTGACTACAAGCATACCAAGTAATAAAAGCTTGTGTATATGTTTTTCAGCTTTAGTTTCTCGCTCAATTCGCCTTTCTATTTCCGCAGCCTGCATTTTGAATCAACGTTTTCAATTCATAAGAATGAGAGCCCACACAACATGGTATCACTGTGAAATGATTTTTTTTGGGGGGGGGGGGGGAGGAGGGGAAACACCTGGGAATTTTCCGCATCTGGTTTGTTATAATGTTGATGCCTACTGCATAGTAGTCCCATGCTTCCTGTTTAACCCAACCACAACCACACCCACACCCACACCCACACACAAAACGGAAAGGCGCCGGTTAACAAAAATACAAGATGCAAACATTTCTTTACGGAAAAAAATGGGGGGCGGGCGTTCATAAGATGTTCATGATTCACTAAGCTACAATACTTTTCTGGGTCGACACTTCTCCATCTCTAGTCTCCCCCAGTAAAAAAGAAAAGCATATAATCTAACTGCTAACTTATCACCCAAATTCCTGAAAAATATTGATCCAGAATTCAGCATTCAGGCACCGAAAGGAAGGGGGGTTAAGAAATGAGAGCCCTAAAGGTGGATCAAAGCAGCCAACAAGTTCAATCACACTGAAAATTAAGAAAATTAAACGCTCAAGAACTCATAATGAACAAAGTGTATCCCGATTCGAAATCTGAGATGCAGTCTCTGCGCGGAAAATGCATCACCAGATGTACTGACACTGTGGTCTTGGTGCAGCGGGCGAAAGGGAATGGGGGAGAAAAATGCAAAGCAGCAACAAGAAGCTTACAGAGATTTACGATGGGATGGAAACAAGATTGTGGTGGTGGTAGTGATGGTAGCAGCGGCGGAGGTGGCGGCGATGAGAGAGAAAGAGAGAGTGACGTGCGGCGTAGGAAAGCAAGGATGGAGGAGTGTGAGCTTTTTTTGGAAGGACTGAGGAAGGGCAGAAGACAAGGAAGGAGAAAGGGGACGTTTGACTGGTCTCAGTCTCGGTCTCAGTCTCTCACTGTCTCAGTCTCGACAAGGAAGGAGAAAGGGAACAAAGCTAGTTTTTTTTTTTTTTTTTTTTTTTTTTTGGGTGCGCAGGAGGATAAAGCGAATTCTCAAAACAAAATCCAAAATAAAATAATTCCCACGATACGCTGATTACGCTCTTAACATTTATTTTTTGTATATATGTATGTACTTTCTTTGTTAAAATTGATATTCTACTTATGACCTATTCTATTTCGCAATAAGATACAATTATAAATTGTAATAAAATATCAAAAATTATAAAAAGATATAAGAAGCCGTAAGAAGATGTAAGGAGTTATAAAGAGCTGTAAGGATAGATGTAAAGAATTATAAGAAGTTGTAAGGATAGATCTAAGGATGTTACATTTTTAAAGAGTTGTAATTGAAGAGTTGTATAGTATAATTTGTGACAATTATAATATATTAGTCGTATTTACAACTAAAATTTGATATCATCAGTAAACAAAATATTTGGTAATATAATTAAAACGAAATATGTTTGTTTTACCACGAACGTTTTGGATGAGAAATAATAATATTAAAATAATAAACTCATTGAAAATAAATCATTAACTAAGTTAGCTACATAACAATAAAATATATTAAATTTCATAAATTTTGTCAAGAAAATTTCGTACACTTGAGGTGACTTTTTATATTTACGTTAGTTTGATCCAATAAGCAAAGTATAACAAAAAAATAATTTTTTTTGATAAAATTGAATACAACTCTTAAAAGAAAATTCTATTTTAAGTAAACAATTTTAAATGTAAATGCATAGTCAATATTGTTACCAAGAAATTTTATAAATAAACCCTTAAAACATTATTCAGTAATACTTAAAATACGAAAATTGTATTATTGTATTAAATAACCAAAAATTAAATATTATCTTCCAAAATTTAAAAAAAATAAAAACAAAAGACGAGAACTTAAACGGGCAAGCAGGATGCCGTAGAAATTTTATTGCGCAGCACTACTTTTACCTAACTACTGTTTGACAGTTTACATATATACTTCAGACTTAAACATTAACAAAAGCTTTGTATTATAATTTTAAAAGTATGGTCACTTATTCCATTTATACAACAACAACTTTCAGTGTGGGCTCCGCTCTCGCAGGGTCTGGGGAGATCCAACTGTAGGCAATCTTACCCCTACCGGTATTCCTACCCATAGAGAGGTTGATTCCTTAAGACCCACAAAATAATTTTTTTTTTTTTGAAAAAAGTTTATAGAGAAAACGATTGCAAACCAAAAACCAAAGAGGAGAAAATGGGCTGAAGAGCAAAATAAACAAGGAGTATAGACATACCTCAACCCACCAGGGGCGCTAGATGCCGTCACATCCCAGAAAAGCACGACCTGCAGACAAGCACACCAAAAACCCTACCGGCCCCATCTCACCCCACCGAAGCTACTCCCACCTACGTGGCCGGTCCCCTACAATCAGAGACTTTAATCCTATCCCGCCACAACCTCCTATCCTAAGCCATGTCCTCCGTCAGACCGGCAACTCTCAGGTCCTCTCTAATCACTTCCTCTAAGCTCTTCTTCGGTCTACCCCTCCCTCTCTTTCCACCGGGGGGGACGATCATCTCGCACCTCCGCACTGAGGCGGCCACACTTCTCCTCTTTACGTGGCCGAACCATCTGAGCCTCGATTCCCTCATCTTCTCCTCTATGGGGGCCACTTCAGCTAAGCTCCTGATTACTCCATTCCTAATTCTGTCCAATCTCGTAAAACCACACATCCACCTGATCATTCTCATCTCAGCTACCATCAACCTTTGGGCCTGCGTCTTCTTTAGAGGCCAACACTCCGATCCATAGAGAACAGCCGGTCTAACTACCATCCGATAGACTTTGCCTTTCAATCCTAGGGGCACTCTCTTGTCACACAGTACCCCTGATGCTGACTTCCACTTTTGCCAACCCACTCTTATCCGCTGGCTAATATCCTCGTCAATGTCCCCATTTTGCTGGATGATCGAGCCCAGATACTTAAATTTAGCGACCTTTGGTATCACCCTCCCATCCAGTGTGATTTCTCCCCCCTCTTCTATCCTACCACTGAAACAGCAATGGAGGTATTCCGTTTTTGATCTACTTAACCGAAAACCCCTAGCTTCCAGCGTATGCCTCCAACTCTCCAACCTGTCATTCACCCCCTACCTGGTCACATCGATAAGAACAATGTCATCTGCAAATAAGATGCACCAAGGCACCTCGTCCTAGATTCCTCTAGTGAGTTCATCCAAAACTAAGGTGAAAAGAAACGGGCTTAGGGCGGAGCCCTGATGTAGGCCCATACTAACAGCGAAATCGTTAGAGACCCCTCCCGGTGTCCTAACACGCGTCCGCCCTCCCTCGTGCATATCCTTGATTACACGGATGTACGCGGGGGACACCCTTTTCTCTTCCAAATACCTCCACAATACCTCCCTCGGGACTCGATCATACGCTTTCTCTAGGTCAATGAATACCATATGGAAATCCACCTTTCTATCCCTGAACAAGGCCATGAGCCCTCTGAGGAGGTGGATCGCCTCAGTGGTCGACCTGTCTGGCATGAAACCAAATTGGTTCTCTGAAATCTCAACAACCTCTCGTAACCTTCTCTCAATCACCCTCTCCCATAGCTTCATAGTGTGACTGAGCAGCTTGATGCCCCTAAAGTTATTACAAACTTGAATATCCCCTTTGTTTTTGTATAGTGGGATGACTGTGCTGGCCCTCCACTCTCTGGGCATCTTGGCGGTCCTATAAATAATATTAAGCAGCTCTATGAGCCACTCTAGCCCTACCTCCTCCATAAACTTCCAAACTTCTACTGGTATCTGGTCTGAGCCCACTGCCTTCCCATTCGCCATCTTCTTCAAGGCCTCCTTAATCTCCTCCTTTGCTATATGGTTGCCCGCTCGCTGGTCGCTGCACTCTTCGCCCCTACTACAATCGTCTCGCACTCCTTGCCCATTTAGAAGTTTAGCAAAGAACCTTTGTCATCTCTCTCTAATTTCATCATTCTCAGTCAACACCTTACCTTCTTCGTCCTTGATGCACCTTACCACTCCCAAATCCCTAGTCTTCCTTTCCCTCGCCCTAGCCAGTTTGAAAACCTCCTTCTCCCCTTCCTTCGTCCCCAATCTATGGTACAGTCTATCAAAAGCCTGACTCTTTGCTATTGACACCGCCTTTCTGGCTACCTTCTTGGCCGCCTTGTATCCAATCTTCTTTTGCTCCCTCTCTTCCTCCGAACTACTGCTCATGAACTCTGCGAAAGCCTCTTTTTTGGCCTTGACTTTCTTCTTTACCTCTTCGTTCCACCACCAGGTGCCCTCCATCCTATTCCCGCCTCCCCTGGAAAGACCTAGGGTTTCCTTAGCCGACCTTCGGATGCAATCCGCCACAGCCTCCCACATCGAATCGGCGTCTTCTGCCCTCCTCCAAGCTCCCTCTTCGGCTATTCTTTCTGCTATTAACCCCGCCTTATCCTTCGTGAGGGTCCACCACTTAATTCTGGGTTCTCCGACTCTCCTCTTCGTCCTCCTAGGATACTTGAACTCTGCATCTAAAACCAGCAACCCGTGTTGAGTTCCCAGAAACTCGCTAGGAATCACTTTGCAGTCCTTACACAATCTCTGACTTTCCTTCCTCGTGAGGAAGTAGTCAATCTGGGTCTTGCAAGAGCTGCTCTTGAAGGTCACTAGGTGATCCTCCTTCTTCTTGAAAAAGGAGTTGGCCACCAACAAATCAAAGGCCACCACAAAGTCCAACACAGAGACCCCTCCCGCGTTTATCTCTCCAAAACCTAAACCCCCGTGGACCCCATCATAACCCGCTGCCTCCACGCCAATGTGGCCGTTGAAGTCTCCTCCTATGAACAGTTTCTCGTTCCGAGGGACCTCTTGGGTGACCTCATCTAGATCCTCCCAAAAGAGCTTCTTAGTTTCCTCCGGCAGGCCTACTTGGGGCGCACACACACTCACCACGTTCACAAAAACTGAACCCACCAAAACCTTAATGACCATAATCCGATCGCTCTTACGCCTCACTTCGACCACCTGGTCCGCCAAATCCTTCACAACCAGGATGCCAACTCCATTCTTCGCCTTGGTTGACCCCGAGTACCAAACCTTGTACCCATCAATCTCTCTAGCTTTAGCCCCAACCCACTTCGTCTTCTGGACGCACGCTATACTAATCTTACTCCTACGGAAAGACTTAACTAATTCTATCGACTTACCCGTGAGAGACCCAATATTCCAGGACGCTAGGTGTACCTTCCGCAGCCCTAAATACCTCACTTATTCCATTTATAATGACATATATTATTCACATCAAAACTCAAATATAATTTATGTCGTTATATTATGTTTTTATATTTATGTAAATGTTATGTTCGTAAGATATTTACAAATTTTGTATATTGGTAATATAATTAAAAAAATATACATATTTCTTTAATTAAAATAAACGAATGTTATAGAAAATCTATATGGGATGTAAAAAGATGTAAGGAGATATAAGAAAATATAAGAAGATGTAAGGATTATGTTAAGGATGTAAAGAGCTGTAAGGAGATGTAAAAAGCTGTAAGGAGATGTAAGCTATTAACTAAATCCTCAAAAATGCGAAATAGAATAGGGCCTGAATTGTTAAAACTTATTCCCCATATACTTTCATAGTCAGCAAATCATGCAAATTAACATAATTTTTTTAAAACTCTATAAATATAATTACGATATTTTTTCTTTTTTAAAAACTGTACTCTAATTTTTGAAAATTTTATATCTTATAGTGACTTATTTGTTTCGGCATTTAGAATTAGCGGTTAGCGGTAATTAGCGGTTTATCAGCGGAAACTAACCTTTACCCATGGCTACGAATAACAATTAGTGTTTGCTAGTAGTTACTAGCAATAGGAGTGAGCGGGATCGGGCACCCGGTTGGAAGTTTAGGAACTGAAACTGGACCTAATTGGAACCAAGTCCTAAAATTTGGATTGGTCCCAGACCGGGTCCGGTTCTGGGTACTGGTTCCTAAATAATATTTTTTTTGTTTTCATTTTTCGCCTAACAAAATAGGGAGAGTGAGAAATTGAAAGAAATTGAGAGCTTATATTTGAAACCAAATTCCTAAAAACCAAATTATAAGGATAAATTAAACACGAAATGAACAGTAAAGAAAATTCACATACTTTAAAATAAACTCAGATAATCGGAAACAATATTAATCAAAAACCCACAAATCAAGATTATAAAACGAACGAGAGACCTAAAAATTATTTTAATTCACTTGAAATAGAGGGACAAAGAAAGGGAAGCCATCAAAATAATATACAAAAACAAACATGTAGTAAACAACAACGCCGATGAGGAAAAAAGTTAAAGCTTGAAGGAAGAAATTCATAATGGTCGAGATATATAAAGAGTAAGTTGAGGACAAATTGAAAGCAAAAAGGACAAAAGGCTAAATTGGAGTAGTTGGAAGTTGGGTCTCAACACAAAAGATACATCACTTGAATTATAAGGGTTTACTTTTTATAGTTTTTTCATCACAATTCTTTAAATTTTAACCGGGAACTGAGTATCGGGTTCGAATCCGAGTCCAAATTTTCGGGATCCAGTACAGGACCCTGTTGTAACCGAGTCCTAAATTTTGGATCCTGTCCCAGAACAGGTCTAATCAAGTCCGAGTCTGGAATCGAGTATCCGATTTTTTTGCTCAGCCCCAACTAGCAATTAGTGACGGTTATAACTAGCGTCTGGAGATAGCAAATAGCAGTTATCAACGCTTACTGGCGATTATCAATGCTTACTAGCCGTTAGGATTAGCAATTAGCAGTTACTAATATTAGAACTGGTTATAAGCGGTTAGAAGTTACGAAACACTTTCTAAACACTAAAACGCATAGGCTCTAAGAAGCAAAATACGTCTCCCTCATGAAATCAACAAATTGATGAAGTTCAATAGTCTAATCAATTTTTAATTTAATCATATAACAATCCCTATTTTTGGTAACTGAAATTTTATTAATAAATGGTTAAATTTGATAGCATAATCGTCCAACAGCAACATTACAAGAAAGCAAAATGTCATATGACAAATAATGGAGAACTAAATAGGACAAGCTAACATTAGGTTTCTTCAGAAGCGAGACTTGTCCAAACCCCAAGCGTGACTATGTGAGTATTGTGACTCCAACCAGCAACCACATAATACACGATAACACAAAATAGACTATCAAATACAACATAATTAAGTTCTCCTTTTTCACTTTCTTACCTAAATACAAATTTTGTATGAATAAGAGATTCTTCTACTATTCAACAAGAAAATATTTAAAGCCAACCTTTAATTTATTTTTTATTACAAACACTAGCATGCTATCCATATTTCTTTTGGGGGGGGAGGGGGCGAGTAATGACGGATGAGAAATTTACATATAAGACTTAAAGTCTTGTTGTAAATTCATTGTCATATGACTAGTTGTACCATATAAAAATCGATACATCATCAGACAGTCATGAAGACGAAAATAAAGAAAATAAAGAAATATGTGCAACATTATATTTTACATAATTTTACCATGATAGTAGTGTCATACCTCTTGTGAGGACAAGACTTCTTATTGTACCTTTTTGTCGACATGTATTGCAAGTTCCTTGATTTTTATTATCTTCTTTCTCATTTAAACCCCTCTGTCCATCCCTTAGGCTAGCCATCTTGATCATAAAAATATCTTTCTTCATTAAATAAGTAAAGGACTGATGCAAGACATACTTATCTTCAAAACTTTGAGAAAAAAATGAAAGCAAATATGCAGACTTTTGCATATAAATTACAATTAGGAATAAAGAAGTAATCCCTATATATTTCTTTTTACTTGCCACAAAATGGAGCAACCATAAATAGTTGATTTGACCATTGTACAAATGATAAACCTCAATTTTGACTATCTCCTATCCCCTTCCTTGGTTCATTTTCCCTATTTCTCATTTGATTTAGCATGATTTTACAAAGTTTGTCCCTCTTAAGCCCGATACCTTCGTCTAATCTCTTTCTAACCATTTTACAGGTGTATTTCAAGTTATTAAAGGAAGGGGAGCCTCTAATACATGTGAACAAAGCAAAAGAAGAGCAAAGATGGTCACACGGAGGCCCAAAGGGAGGCAAGAAGTTAAGAAAAACAAGAATTCAAGGTGCAGGGAAAGCGACAACCATCACACAATCGACGGCCTGGCCATCGACACCCTGCAAATTTCAGCCACGATTCTCGGAGGAGGCGACGGTCCCCTGTCACCATTCCGACGGGCCGTTGCAACCACCATTATGTTCCAGCAGGCGACAGACAGGCTGTAGCGAATGCGAGAGCCGTCGCCTGGGTCCCGTTTTTTCCCCTTTTATTCCCAATTGTTTTATTTTCCAGGGTTACGTGATTTGTCCGTGGGAAAACCTCTCTAAACACTTTGAGGGTGAATTTTAGGTCTAAGTAATTAGTACTATTGATTTATGGTGGATTTGAAGCTTATTCAGGACTCGGATTTTACAATCGACTAACCTAAATTCGTTCCTTCTTTCTCTCTCCTTCGTTGTTATTCTTCTAGTCTTCATTCTTGTTCATACAATTTGATTTGAATGCTGAAATTGCTTCGTTTAATCTGATTAGAGGCTAAATTCTCAGTCTTGGATTGGGAGTAGCCCCAATTATGCGAAACTGAGTCATGTTCTAGGTTTTTGCAAATTATGCCCATAGTTAATGTTTGAAATCTCATTTAGTATGGCAGGTGTTTGATGAATTACTAGAAAGAGATGTATTCATGATTCTTTACTAAGGTTTAGGAGATCAATGAAAGTTGAATCCTCTACCTAGAGTGACCTTGTGAGTGATCGAGCATCCTAACATGAGAATATTTAGGGGTTCAATTGGGAATAGTAGGTATCTTGTGGTTTTGTTGATTATAGTTTCATGAATATAGATAACTAGAATTGCTTAACCAGTCTAATGACTTTCAAAAGAAGGCGTAGATGTGTTTTAACTTGTAACCATTCCATTCCAGTTATTTGTGTGAGCAGATTTGTATGATCTAGTTCATAGTCCAAAGAGTATAATAGTGGGGTGAATCTCAATCTAGGACCTTTATTGTTATTGAATTAGACAAACTCATTAGTTTTCAGCAGAATAGATTTTCTTTCTATTACCAATCAATTTAAGTGGACTCTTGCCTAAATTAAGTGTTGTAAGTCGATTTGGTGATTGAAAACAAGTTCTCTGTGGACACGACCCGTACTTGCTGGTTGCTAGCTACAACTATACTGTGCACTTGCAGTATAAATTTAAGACAATAAGTTTTTGGTGCTGTTGTCGGGGAACTTGTTTGTTTCAACATTAGAAGTGACCAAAACACTCTAGATTAGGCTTTTTCCTTTTCTTTTTCTTTTTCTTTTTCTCCTTTGCTCCTTTGAGCCTTACTTGGATTTGCGTACACTTGGTAGTTTGTGGCTTTATATGCATAGGCATGATCAGGGGAATTGATAACTCCTTCCTTTTGAGTCAGAGATAGAAGCCACTACACGGAGACAAAGCGGTGCGAGAAAGAAGCAACATGCATAAATCATCATGGCTGAAAGAGATCCTTAGGTGCTGCAGGACTACATCCTACCGCCAGTAACCGGCATCACCTCCTCCATTATGAGCCCGACCCTTGAAGTAAACAACTTTGAGTTGCGGTCTACTCTCGTTTCCTTAATGGAGAAGGACCAATTCAGTGGGCGTCCCATGGAGAACCCCCATATTCACCTTCGCATATGATCAAGCTCAACGGAGTCTTTGCTGATGCAATTAGGTTGAGGCTCTTCCCATTCTCGCTGAAAGACAAAACCAGCAACTAGCTCCTAAATGAAGAGCATAATTCGTTCACTACCTAGGAGGCCTTTCCAAAGCCTTCCTTAGCAAGTACTTCCCATCGGGTAAGACCGCTAAGTTGAGAGCGGAAATTACCTCTTTCGCTCAACGAGATGACGAGTCTCTATACGAAGTGTGGGAAAGGTTTAAGGATCTTAAATGCCAATGCCCCCACCATGAGGTACCCGACTGGCTCCTAATCCAAACCTTCTACAATGGATTAGACCAGTCATTGAAGAGGTCCATTAACACTAACGGCACATTCATGGGAAAGCCAATTGAGGCCACGAGAGAATTATTGGAGGAGATGATCTCCAATAACTATCACTGGTCCAATAAGAGAGCGAACCCAAAGAGGACCAGTGGGGTTTATGAAATTGACGTTGTGGACTTGCTCGCCAGTAAGGTTGATGCTCTAGCGCAGCGATTTGACAGGCTTGGGACTCTTCTTCAGGGAGCATAGCGGGGAGTTCTTCAGGTGCAATATTTAAGATTGGGGCTTTATGTGAGATCTATGGCATTCAAAGCCATATTGCTGCTGAGTACCAATCTACTTTCCAAGGAGTTGAGCATGCCAATGCTATGCAAAACTTCAACTCACACCCACAAAATAACCCCTACTCAAATGATTACAACCCCTGTTGGAGAAATCACCCAAATTTCTCCTACCGCAACAACAATCATTCCACCCAATGCCACTCAATCTCAACCACCTGGTTTCCAACACAGGGCTCCCCATACCCCACCTCTACAACAACAACTTTCCCAACCCAAGTCCAATCTGGAAAGTCTTATGGAGTGTTTCATAGTGACCCAAACCAAGACTAGTGAGGCACATGGTGATCAGTTAGTCAATTGAACTCCAAATTTGAGACTATGACCTCTCACCAGAAGATAATGGTGAACCAAATTGCACATCAGGTGAGCTATTTATCTAGGCCATAGGGCAATCTACCAGGTCAACCTGAGACCAACCCCAAAGGCTAGATGAATTCCATCACATTGAAGAATGGCAAGGAGTTAGAGGGTCCTCAGCTGCCTATAAAGGTGGACGGGAGAGAGGCTGACCATAAGGGTGATGTCGAAACGAAGGCCCTGACTGAGACTCCAAGTGAGAAGGTCCATACTAAGAAGTCCAAGGAGGTTCGAGCTGATCATATTTCACCTACGGTAAAGCCTTACAAGCCTCCTGTTCCATACCCCCAGAGGCTAGTAAAGGTTAAGGAGGAGCACAAGTATGATAAGTTTCTTGAGATGCTAAAGAAGTTTCACATCCATATTCCCTTTGTGGATGCTATTACTAGTATGCCCTCCTATGCTAAATTCCTCAAGGATTTGCTCTCCAACAAAGGGAAACTGCTTGAGAATGCCACAGTGTCTGTTACTAAGGAGTGCAGCGTTTTCATTCAAAATAAGCTCTGTCCCAAGCTTTCAGATCCAGGAAAGCTTTCCATCCCTTATTCAGTTGGGGATGTTGCTATTAGTAGGACACTATGTGATCTTGAAACTAGTGTGAGCCTCATGCCCTACTCAATCTGTAAGAAATTGCAAGTGGGGGATCTAAAATCCACTACTATTTTCTTGCAGCTCGCTGATAGATCCGTCAAGTATCATATGGGTATTTTAGAGGATGTCCGACTGTAAGTGGGCAAGTCCTTCATTCCATGTGACTTTGTTGTTATGGAGATAGAGGAGGACTCCCGCATCCATATCATCCTTGGGAGACCCTTCTTGGCTACTGCGGGAGCCATGATTGGTGTGAAGAATAAGAAGCTCTCCCTTCAAGTAGGGGATAAAAAAAGTGGAAATCACTTTACCACAACCCATGGCCTTTCCTATTCTAGATAACACATGCTGCAAAGTCGATGTACTGGAGAGTGCACTCTGTCAGGAGGCCATGACTTACTATTCTATAGAGGACCTATTAGAAGTCGCTTTGATCGACTGCCTTGTGATTGACTCCCATTTGGGAGAGAAGGAAGAGTATGCTAGGCTCCTCAATGCATCCACTGCCTATAGCCATAGGCAGTCCCCCAAGGATATTCTTAGTGTGAAAGGGCCCACCTCAAAGAGCAAGGCAGAGCACGCCAAAGGTAGAGTTGAAGTCGCTACCTTCCCATCTCAGGTATGAGTTCCTTAACCCTGATCACAAGTTTCCTATTATCGTCAGTTCTAAACTAGATGGCCCCCAATTAGAAAAATTGTTGGATGCGCTTAGAAAACATGGGGGTGCCATTGATTATAGTATTGATGATATTAAGGGACTTAGTCCTTCACTTTGGATGTATCGTATCTTTCTTGATGAAGGTCATCTACCCTCCCGACAAATCAGCGCCGTTTAAATCCTAATATGTAAGAGGTTGTGAAAAAGGAGGTTGTCAAACTACTTAACGCTGAGATCATCTATTCTATCTTAGATAGTGAATGGGTGAGTCTAGCTCTGGTAGTTCCTAAAAAGGGTAGGATAACAGTCATTAAGAATGAGCGTGATTATCTCATCTCGACTAAGACTGTGACCTAGTGCTGAACGTGCATTGATTATCATAGGCTGAATCAAGCCACCCAGAAAGATCATTTCTCCATCCTCTTCATTGATCAAATATTAGAAAGGCTGGCAAGGCATTCCTTCTTTCAGTCATTTGGATGGATATTCTAGTTTCTTTCAGAATCCTATCCATCCCAATGATCAGGAGAACACGACCTTCACATACCCTTATGGTACCTTTGCTTATCGAATGATGTCTTTCGGGTTATGCAATGCCCCGACCACCTTCCAACGATGTATGACTACTATATTCTCTAACTTTGTTGAGAAAATCATAGAGGTGTTCATGGATGATTTCTCTATCTAGGAGGTACCTTTGACTTGTGTTTGGCAAACCTAACTAAGGTACTTCGGGGATGTGAAGAGGTCAATCTAGTATTAAATTGGGAGAAGTATCATTTCATGGTACAAGAGAGGTGGTTTTAGGACATGTTATCTCTACTAGGGGCATCGAGGTTGATAAAGCTAAAATTGAGGTTATTGAGCAGTTGCCCCCACCCACATCGGTTAAAGGGGTTTGGAGTTTCCTTGGTCACGCGGGATTTTATCGCCGCTTTATCAAGGATTTCTTTAAGATTGCCAACAGCCTATTCTATTTCGTGATGAGATACAACTATAGCTATAAGAAAATGTAAGGAGCTATAAGGAGCTGTAAGGAGCTGTAAGGAGTTATAAGAAGATGTAAGGAGGAGTAAGAAGATGTAAGGAGCTGTAAGAAGATGTAATGAGTTGTAAGAAGATGTAATGAGCTATAAGGAGCTGTAAATATAGATGTAAGGAGTTGTTGAATTATTGAAAAGTTGTATAGTATAATTTATGATAATTATGATATATTAGTCATATTTACGACTAAAATTTGATACCATCAGTAAACAAAATATCTCTTAAACTAATTAAAATGAAATATGTTTATTTTACAAAGAACGTTTTTTAGATGAGAAACAATAATATTAGAATAATAAGCTTAATAAAATATTAACTAAGATAGTTACACAACAATAGACTATATTAAACCCCATAAATTTCGTCAAGAAAATTTCCTCCACTTGAGATGATTTTTTATATTTACATTAGTTTGATCCAATAAGCAAAGTATAACCCCAAAAAAAAAAAAATTGTTGACAAAATTGAATACAACTCTTAAAATAAAATCTTATTTTAATTAAACAAATTTAAATGTAAATGTATGGTCAATATTGTTACCAAAAAATTTTATAAATAAACCCTTAAAATATTATTCAGCAATACTTAAATACGAAAATTGTATTGTTTTATTAAACGATCAAAATTAAATATTGCCTTTCAAAATTAGAAAAAAATTAAAAAAACAAAAGGTGAGAACTTAAACGAGCAGGCAGGAGGCCATGGAAATTTTAATACCCAGCACTACTTTTGCCTAACTACTTTCTATTTTTCCTAAAGAAACTCACCCACCTTTATGTCAACTGTAATGCTTTCATTGCATACAGTTTGACAGTTTTCATATATGCTTTAGATTTAAACATGAACAAAAGCTTTGTATTATAATTCTAAAAGTATGGTCACTTATTCCATCTATAATAACATATATTATTCATGTCAAAATTCAAATATAATTTATATCATTATATTATGTTTTTATGTTCATGTAAATGTTGTGTTCATAAGATATTTACAAATTTTATATATTGGTAGCATAATTAAAAAAATATACATATTTCTGTAGTTAAAATAAATGAATGTTATAGAAAATCTATATGGGATGTAAGAAGATGTAAGAAGATGTAAGAAAATATAAGGAGATGTAAGGAGACGTAAGAAGATGTAAGAAGATGTAAGGATTATGTTAAGGATGTGAGGAGCTATAAGAAGATATAGGAAGCTGTAAGGAGATGTAAGCTCTTAGTTAAATTCTTAAAAATGCAAAACAGAATAGGGCCTAAATCTCTCACCCAGCTTTTAGCTAAGGATGCCCTGTATGTGTTTACTAATGAGTACCATGAGGCTTTTTGCAGGATCAAGCAGGCACTAATTTCTGTCCTTATCATTCAACTGTCGGACTGGAGATTCCCTTTTGAGATCATGTGTGATGCCAGTGACCATGCGGTGGGCATAATTTTAGAGCAGAGGAAGGATAAGTAGCCAGTAGTGATTTATTATGCCAGTAGAACACTGGATGCGGCTCAACAAAATTACACAACAACTGAGAAGGAGTTGTTTATGGTTGTGTACACAACGGAGAAATTCCGACCTTACGTCCTATGCTCCAAGGTCATTGTGTATACTGACCGCTCTGCACTCAAACATCTCCTTGAGAAGAAGGATGCTAAGTCTCGCCTCATCCGGTGGATACTACTACTGCAAGAGTTCGACTTGGAGATTAAGGACAAGGAGGAGAATGAGAATTGGTTGCTGACCATCTCTCCCGACTTATTGTGGAGAGCCCGAATGATCCCCTGAATGTTGTCTTCCCTGATAAGCACTTGATGACCATCTCTACGAGTCGAGTTCCACGGTTTGCTAACATTGCAGATTACCTAGCTTCAGGGATCCTGCCATATGATTTATCATCCCATCAAAAGAAAAAGTTCTTCTATGATGTCAAGCACTAGTTTTGGGCAGAACCTTTTCTTTACAAGTTGCGTAAGGATGGGATTTGAGATTCAGAGCATGATTTCTTTTTGTCACGACTCTCTATGTAGAGGACATGCTAGTACCTCCAAGACTACCATGAAGGTCCTCCAAGCTAGGTTTTTTTGGCCTTTATTATTCAAGGATGTCTACCGCTATGTTCATTCGCGTGATCATTGCCAGAGGACAGGAAACCTCTCTCAGAAGAATGAGATGCCCCTCAACTTCATCCTTGAAGTTGAGATATTCAATATTTGGGGCATCGACTTCATGGGACCTTTCCCATCCTCCCGGGGCAACAAATTCATGTTAGTTGTCGCGGACTACGTCTCCAAGTGGGTGGAGGCAATGGCTAGCCCTACTAATGACTCCAGGGTGGTGGCTAAACTATTTAAGAAGGTGATATTTCCCAATTTTGGAGTCTCGAGGGTGATCATCAGTAACAATGAGATGCACTTCATCGAGAAGAAACTCGAAGCTCTATTGAATAAACATGGAGTGCACCACAAGTACAGACTTAGATACCACCTGTAAATCAGTGGCAAGTGGAGTTCTCAAACTGTGAGATTAAGATCATTTTGGAAAAAATGGTTGCAAGATTAGGGAAGGATTGGGTGGAGAAGCTTGATGATGCTCTTTGGGCCTACTGCACTACCTTCAAAACTCCCATTGGCACCAATACATTCCGGCTCATCTATGGTAAGCCTTGTCACCTCCTCGTAGAGATGGAACATAAAGTGTATTAGGCCATCAAGTACTTCAATTTCGATTTGAAGTCTGCGGGGGAGAAGAGGTTGTTGCAATTGAATAGACTCGAGGAGGTCCGCTTAGATGCTTATGCAAGTTCGCAGATATATAAGTGGAGAATGAAGAGGTGGCACGACAAGTTCATTAACTCTCGCGAGTTTCGAGAAGGAGACTTAGTCTTTTTATTTAACTCCCGATTAAAGCTCTGCTCTAGATGGTTGGGCCCTTTCACAGTGTTGAAAGTCTATCCATGAGGGGCCGTAAAGATCGGTATAGATGCCACCGGCTTATTTAAGGTGAATGGTTCTCGATTAAAGCCCTACATTGCGTGGTGAGTCACTTGAGGGAAATATCACTTGTGCCCTTCCAGATGTTTCCTCCTCATAGAGGCCCTCTAAGGTCAAGCTAAGTACCTAAAACAAGCGCTTCTTGGGAGGCAACTCAAGCTTTGTTGCTTTTGAAAAAAAGGTCAAAAAACTTTTCAAGTCAACAGTGCCCAAGCGATGGGGCTGCAGGAATTTGAAGGCCTGGGTTCCCGGGGGTAGCGACGGCCCCTTATCGCATCGCCAAGCTAGTGACGGCTAGTCGTCTCATACATGATGACCGTCACGCCCCCTGTGTCCCTTTTCTTCTCTTCTTCTTTTCCCATTTCCTTCAACCTTGACAGCCCGTCACCCCCTTTCTCTCTCTACTTGCGCCACCCTCAACCTCATTCTACCATCAATCTTACCCTCTCCTACCCCAATTTCCCCCTTCATCAAATCTTTAACTCTTTTTCTCTTTTCCTCCAACATCTTCCACAAATTCACCCTTTTCTTCGCCATTCACTCCATCTCCCAACTCCCAAAACCTAACCTCAAAGTTTCTCTCTCCAAATTCAGGCACCCTAGTGGTGTTTTCTGGCCATCCTCTTACAGGAATTTAACTCTCCTCACTCTAAGCTCTCTTTTGGCTACCACATTGTCCCTCCTCCTCACCATTTTCTCTCTCTTCAATTCTCACCTCGATTGAAGACCTTGTGAGCTTGAAAAAGAGTAGAATTTCCTCATTGTGGTCCAAGTGTTGTAATTTGGTGCTGCTATTGCTAGTGAGTGCCCCATTTTGGCACTTTTTTGTTTGGGTTAGGTGATTCAAGGATTTGTACCACCTTGGTTTTCAAGAATTTGGGCCTCGCTAGCATGGGTAGGAAGACAACCACTACTGGGCCTCTACATTCGGAAGCTTCATCCTCCTCCGCCACTGCCAATGCACTTCCTCCTCCTAACTGGGCCCAAGCGGCCCGAGGTAAACCACCCCTCATGTTCTAAATAAATATGAAATTTGTTTCAGTGATCCTAAGCATATTACTTGATATGATTATGTTGTCACTAGATGAATTATTGAGTCTAAGTATATAGACATTGAGTTGTTGAAAAGTCTTGGATTGTGGGATAGGTTGCTTGAATTGCTCGAGGTTACGGAGTGGGTGGAGTTTATGCAATTGGATAAACCCGTGTATGAAAGGTTGTATTGGGAGTTTTTGAGCTCTATTAATGTTGATTGGTCAGCCCACCATCAAAACAAGCTTGTTCATATCCAATTTCGATTTTTTAATTGCCTTCATGAGGCTAATCTTGCGAAATTTGACCGTCGCTTGCAACTCCCTCATAGTGGGGCTCATAATGTTGGCCACCACAATTTTAATGTCTAAGAGTTTTGGTGTGAGATAACCTGTGACAAGCGTACCTTGGTCATCGACAATCATAGGAGTCATGTTGCGTATAACACAAGTGGCTCAAAAGCCACTGCAATTTGCAACCCCACCCCTAGGTACCTTCATACGCTGATCGCCAATACTATTTTTTCTAAACATGGGAGCCAAGGTTGGGCCTGTTTGAGTGAAGTTTTCTTGTTGTGGTGTATTCTTAAAGATGAGAACTTTGATACGGGGGCCTTCCTTTTGCATCAATTACTCTCCCAAGCTTCCTCCCTCAAATACCATATTGCTTATGGTGGCCTCATCATAGCCATTGCTTATGGGCGGGGTTTGGAAGCGCAAGTCACGGCTATGACCCCTTTGTTTTTGGGAGGTCGGCTCAATTTGGCCACTTACATTCAGATGGAGATGTTTAAGATGTAGGGTCGCTGTGTTTTCACCAACCACCATGGCCAAGCTCTTTTTTCGCTCCCAAACCCCACAAAGACCAATTGTGCGGATGCCTCCAATTGGGTTTATGAGGATGCCATCAATATGGAGTCTGATGAGGAGGAGCCTCAACCCCAAGGAAGGGACATTGGTGTGGGTGGAGTTGGCATTGAGGGTGTAGCCAGGAGTTCCAGTGCCATTCTGCCAGACGAGGAGATGTATGAGCCCCATTGACTAGGAACCATGTTGAGGTGCACTCCTCGAACTTCAGTGAAGCCCATTTCTACCAATACATAGACGACCACTTCTCTCACCTCAACCTAAGGCTCGATGCAATTGATGAGTGATAACACCAGGCCGCTCAAGACCAGAATGAGTTGCTTCGACAGTAGATGGAGCTCGATCGTCGGTAGCGTAACTTGGAGCATCATGTTTATTATGCATATGAGCATCATGGTTGGCCCTACCCTCCATCCGAGTGGAGGCCTAGCGGCCCCCCGGCCCTTATTGATGGAATGGGAGTTTCTCCCGCTCCCCTTTCCTATTGCTCTCTTACATTTGCTTATCCATTGGGGACAATGTGTATCTCAAGCATGGGGGTTGCACTAGCAAGCATGCGTTAGGGGGATCATGTGGCATGAAAAGATTTGGTTGGAATGGGTTTTCTTGTTATCATTGGGGGTCTCTTCTTAGGAATTTGATGAGACATTACTTGGTTGGTCTGTGTGTGGTGATATTGGTTAAATGAGTAGGTTTCATACTTGTAACTTATTAGGATATGTGATTTATTTAGTTGCATTTTAGGAATCATTGCACTATAGAACTTGCATTGTAGAGCATGTAGCTTAGGGCGTGTAGTTTTCTTTATTGTATTATACATATATTTATTTTCTTCAGCAATCTTGAGGATAAATATTGAGAATGGCATCATCGAGCTTGCAAAGGTATATTTCTCTACCCTACTCTTTATTTCCTTCTGGTTGATCTTCGCCTACGGGAAAAAAAATTGAAAAAAATCCAAAAAAAGTCCTTCTATGATGTAGTTACATGGTGTGATTGTTGATTGATTGGCTTAGTTGCTCACTTGAGTTGTGACTTCTGCGTTGGTTGATTAGAGCTTAAATATGTGCACTCCTTTTTGGTGATCAATTTGACTTATGTGCATGCTTGGCCTTTGAGGTGTCTTTGTCTTGACTTGGAAGGGTTTAGCTGGTGGTTGATTCAAGGGGTGAACAGGTCCAACCCAGGTGACTTGACCTATGAGCTTTTGAGCCTTATTGTGACCACTCATTTTCACTGGTCCTTTCTCTTCTTCTTATGTGGCTCACCCTTGATTGCAATGCTAGAACTTGGTTTAGTCCTCTCCAAAACCACATTAGGTATTATACACATTTTGAGATGATTGCGGCATTTGCTCAGTCTTTGTCACATAGCCTAAAAGGTCACCCAAATGATGTTTTGACCCTTAGCTTACCCCCATTGAGCTTTACCCGTGTTTGTTATCTCTTTATTATTCCCACACTCACTTCACCCTTGGCCTATATTCGCTTCTCAGCTTTTTGCCATAGAGGTTAGTGGAGCAACGCTTTTTACATTTGGGGTTTGTTTGTGAAATTAGCTCATCTTTGGGACGTTGGTTGTGGAAATTCATGTTTGAAAAGGAAAGGAAGGGAAACCGAAATATTCTTGACAATGTACCTAGCATCAAGCCTTCGCTCCAAGCTCGCTAAAAAAAGAAAGAGCAAAAAAAAGGGCGAGGCTTTTGGCATAAAAAAAAAGAAGAAAAGAAAAGAAAAAAAAGTTTAGCTTTGTAAATAAGATGCTTGGTACAATGTCATTCTTTTCAGCTGAATCGGCTCCCTCCATGTTGTTCGCAGTGCTTGTGGGTGTGAAATGGTGTCTTGTTTCTACACTTTCAGTGTAGAAAGTGTTCTTGCTCCCTAGCCTTTAGGCTATTTAGCTCCACTTACCCCCAAAAGATCTTCTTCTTTGTCACCCTCACCCAAGAGCCCCGGTATAACCCTTTTTAAAGCCCTCTTGATCAAAGTGCGTGCGTTTTTGCCCTGAGTGGTGGAGGATGAGAACTCCTCCCAAGCCTATGGTTTTTGCATGATTGGTTAAGTGCCGAGAGTACCACGTTCATATTTAAAACACTTTGAAGGGAGAGAGTTCCACTTAACCATAAAGTGAGGTTCTCCCTGGGTCACTTTTACCCACCACTTACAAGCCATCTCATTTCTTGCCTTGAGTGCCTTGTCTTGGCATGCGCTTATAGGCGAGGTGGCACCTAGGAAGTTTCATGTTTACTTCGCTCCCTCATCTCATCTTTGTTGCTTCTCGAGGTGTGCAACTTTGCTTGATCGATTAGCTTTTGTCACCATTGCCTGAGAAGGGTGTTTGAGGTCTCGATTTTCCCGATCCGTTTAATTTTAAGCTAAACTTGCTTGAGGAAAAGTAAGAGCCAAGCATGGGGTACTTGTGAAACCTCAATTCTCACTCTCTCTTATCCCCTTCCTTGGTTCATTTCCCCTATTTCTTATTTAATTTAGCGGGATTTGACAAAGTTTTGTCCCTCTGAGCCCGATACCTTCTTCAAATCCCTTTCTGAGCTTTTTGCAGGTGTCTTTCGAGTTATTAAAGGAAGGGGAGCCACTAATATATGTGAACAAGGCAAATGAAGAGCAAAGGTGGTCACACAGAGGCCCAAAGGAAGGCAAGATGGCAAGGAAAACAAGAGTTCAAGGTGCAGGGGAGGCGACAACCGTCGCACAGTTGACGGCCAGGTCGTCGACACCCTGTAAATTTCAACCAGGATTCTAGGAGGAGGTGACGGCCTCCCGGCGCCATCCCAACGGGCCATTGCAACCACTATCATGTTCCCAGTAGGCGACGGACGGGTTGTCGCGAACGCGACGGCCGTCGCCTGGGCCCTGTTTTTTTCCCCTTTTATTCCCAATCGTTTTATCTTCCAAGGGTTACGCGATTTGCCCATGGAAAAACCTCTCTAAACACTTTGAGGGTGAATTTTAGGTCTAAGTAAGGTTAGTACTATTGATTTATGGTGGATTTGAAGCTTGTTCAAGACTCGAATTTTACAATCGATTAACTTAAGTTCATTCCTTCTTACTTTCGCCGTCGTTGTTATTCTTCAAGTTTTCGTTCTTGTTCATGCGATTTGATTTGAATGCTGAAATTGCTTCACTCAATATGATTAGAGGCTAAATTCTTAATCTTGGATTGGGAGTAGCCCATATTATGCGAAATTGAACCATGTTCTAGGTTTTCGCAAATTATGCCCATGGTATTTCAAATAGTATGTCAGGTGTTCAATGAATTGCTCGAGAGTGATGTATTCATGATTCTTAATTAGGGTTTAGGAGATCAGCAAAAATTGAATCCTCTACCTAGAGTGACCTTGTGGGTGATCGAGCATCCTAACATGAGAATAGTTACGGGTTCAATTGGCAATAGTATGTTACTCAATCTTGTGGTTTTGTTAATTCTAGTTTTGTGAAAATGAACAACTAGAATTGTTAACCAGTCTAATGACCTTCAAGGGAAGGCGTAGATGTGTCTTAACTTATAACCACTCCATTTCAGTTATTTATGTGGGCAGATTTACATGATCTAGTTCATAGTCTAAAGAGCATAATAGTGTGGTGAATTTCAATCTAGGACCTTTATATTATTAAATTAGACAAACTCATTAGTTTTTAGCAGAATAGATTTGCTTTCTGTTATCAATCAATTTAAGTGAACTCTTTCCTAAATTGAGTGTTGTAAGTCAATTTGTTGATTGAAAACAAGTTTCCTGTGAACACAGCCGGTACTTGCCATTGCTAGCTACAACTACACCGTGCACTTGTGGTATAAAGACAACAACAAATTTCTAATTGCATAAAAATTTCAACAACTTACTCTTTGTAATCACTATATACTTGTTTCTACTTCCGTGGGATAGCGATCATACAATTGTTGATTGAACTAGTGTATGAGGCCATGTTCGAGAAAGTTAGCTATTTAAGTAGCTAATAGTGGTTTAAACAACGGATAACTATTTAAGTAGTAGTTAGTTTTTGTATTTTAGCTGTTAGTAGATGACTATTTTACTAGCTATTTTTGGAACAAAAGTGTTGGGTTAGATTAGCTGTTGGAGTTAGGGGTGGTTGTTTAAAAATATCCATAACCAATAAGATGAAACGAAAACCCACTACCCAATCCAAAATTCCGGGTATCCGAACCAAAATATTTGAAAATTTTGTTTTGGGTACTCGAACCAATATTTTTTCGGCTTATTGGTTTGTGTACGATTTGGACGTTTTGAGGATTTGGGTACCTGAAAACCCGAAACTTTTTTAAACTTTTTCAAAACTTTTTTTATATTATCCATTCCCTAAAGAATTTGTAAGTCAAATATTCCCAAACCCGAAGAAGATAAGTACTTTGACTTTGTTGCATTGTTCTGTTTGAATCGGTTGGGCATGAATGTGATGTTAATAAGCTTATGCCTAATGGAGGTGAACTAATTAAAATATGAATGGTGGTAAGATATTGGGTGATATTGCCATATTGTGTAATAATTTCAAGTACAACTTAGTGCAATACGATAATGTTTTATAGCATAAATAGAAATAGCTATATTATGGATACAACAAAATTATTAGGCGAAGTAGGAAAAAAAATTTTAGAAAAGATGGGTCATTGGGTAACCGAAAACCTGAACCGAATTTCAATTACCCGAATATTTCGGTTCAGATATAGTTCACCGTTTTGCCAACCCGAAATTTCGGGTGCTCAGACCGAAATCTCTTTTGGTTCGGGTACCCAAACTATGAACACCCCTAGTTGGAGTAGTTAATTGATATAAAATGATGAAAAAGGACATGATTTATTTTATCGTTGCAATGTTGTTAATAATAATAATAATAATAAAAAATAATAATAATAATAGTTGTAATAGCAGCAGTAGGAGTAGTATTAATGATAATAATGATAGTGACAACTACTATTAACCCTAGTTGTTGTTGTTGTTGTTGTTGT
The DNA here is from genome assembly GCA_029747015.1 of Carnegiea gigantea. NCBI lineage: Eukaryota > Viridiplantae > Streptophyta > Magnoliopsida > Caryophyllales > Cactaceae > Carnegiea > Carnegiea gigantea. Next base: position 46,290 of record JAKOGI010000471.1, on the reverse strand, counting down.
TGTTGTTGTTGTATAATTAAACATAACTTCCATTGAATGTAGAAATAAGGATCAAATTTCCCAACTCAACTAAATACGATAATATTAAATTGAACAACTCATCAAACAAGAAGTTTCATAATTACCGAAAATAAGTAAAATTTAGGGAAATTGGATTCTAATAATTCAAACGATAGCCAGTAAATTTGTAAATAATTTCAGCTTCAAAAGCAGCTTCCAGTAGTCCAATTTTTACCCTTGTTCTATTTCAATATCCCACCATCGAGTTCTATTCACCGTCACATTGCACTAATAGGTGCTCAGGGTTTCATGTTCCTTTTCACATAGGGCAGTAGTTATATCAGGCTAAAATTTAGCAAGTCTGGTTCTGATAGGATGTTTTTGATTCATCAATATCCATCCTATGTAGGAGTGTCTCGATATATTAAGACTTGACCAAATAATCCTTATCTAGACTAGCTATATGTGTGTGTGTGTGTGCGCGCGCGCGTGTGCGCCTACACACACACAGACACACAGACACGCACATACATACACATGTATATATATGACGGGCTATTTAGGTAGGATGAACTGCTATATGGGATGAGTAGGATTATGCAATTGTAGCCATTAAATCTGAATGAACGAACCAAATTTTAATGAATGCTATGACACCGAATTCATGTTGATCTCTCTCTCTCTCTCTCTGTGTCTCTTCCTCAGATTTTTGCTCTAACTTTTTTCGTTGTGCTTTCCCCTACTTCTCGTTCTCTGTTTCTTCCCCTATCTTTCCTTATTTTCTAGCTTTTTCATCAAGATTTTATGCTAATTCTGATGTTCGCAACTTGTTCTTGGTAAATTTCTTGTTGAGAATTCATGTTCGCAGCTTTTTCTTGGTAATTTGGTGCGAGTTGTTCGAGTTTGTTGTTTTCATTTGGGTTTACATGATTTTGTAATTAAGTTGGTATTCTTGGCTTGATTTTCAATCCATGGAGTTGACATCTTGATCAAAATGTAGGCTTTCTAGGTAAATTTGTTGCGAATTTTGCTGTTATCTGGTGAATTTTTATCTCATAGCAAGGGTTGTATATGCTTTTTTTGGAAGAGATATTAGCATAGAATTTCTGCATTTACTGATTTCAATCTTTTGGAGTTTACAGCTTTTTTTAGGATATTGAATGTCAACTTGTTGTGTTTAAGGTGTGTTGAAATTGCTTTTATAATTAGTGATCAATAGAAATCTAAATAGTGACCAATAAGCATAATATTAGTGATCATCTAAATATGTGTGTATTTCTTTTCTCATTGCTTATAATTCAATCCTTCTCTATTTCGTGATCAATAGAAGTGCAATTAGTGATTGAGTGGTATGAGGTAGTGAGCTCTTAATTGGATGTTTATTTTTGTTTGTCATGCATTGGAAATTCAGTGTTTGCAATCGCTTTAGAATTTATTCCTTGTGTTGTTGGTGATCAATAGATATTTTGTTAGTGATCAATAAATTTGTGATTAGTGATTGTTTGTGATAGCGACCTCTTAAATGGATATTTAGCTTTTTCTAATTTATTTAGAGTTTAGTTTTTGTGTTGTTGGTGATCAATATAAATTTTGTTAGTGATCAATAGATTGGTGATCTCTTAGATAAATGTTTACTTTTTTTGGTAACTGCTTTTAGAATTTAGTCCTTTGTTGTTGGTGATCTATAGACATGTTATTAGTTATCAATAGATTTGTGATTAGTAATCATTTGTCATGAGATTAGTGATCTATTGCATTTATTTATTTTTTATGAAAATGGTTAGTATATTGAGCAGTCAGATTTCAAGAAAGCTTGCTGATTCTCAAGAAGATGCTGGGATTAGAACTCAAAGCAATGAAAGGTAGTGGGAAATGATTTATCTGCTTGCATAGGCATTTGTTTGTATTGATGTTTATGAATACTCAGTGCACTTTATTAAAAACATTTCTGCAATAAACAACATAGAATAGTGCTATAAATGAGCAAAAAAGGATAAAAAGGAAAAGACAAGCCGAACTCAGCTGTAAGGATTATGTGTGACAACAAATGTGAACTGCCTCATTTTTGTGTATATGTCTGAGATTCGTGAATCTAACATCATCTCTGGTGATGGATGTACTGAGGAGTACATTCGTTTGGGGACACCTATACTTACAACTACTAGTAGGGCTGAGCAAAAAAAATGTTACGCGGTTCTGAACCTATCAGGTCCATGCCCAGACCCAGTTGAGCTGGGTCCAAGACTGGTTCCAAAATCCTAGAACCGGTTACAACCGGGTCCTGAAAACTTAGAACCAGAACCAGACCCATTATCCAATTGCTCGGTCCAATCAGTTTTTTTAAAAAAAATGTCTGGGTTACCTGGTTATCCATTGACATCAGATGTTGTTCCCGTGATGTCGCCATGATTTCTGGCTATATGTTGATATGATTGAATCCTTTTTTTTTAGTACATAAGACTATCAGAAGATTTTTTTTAAAAATTCTTGGATGAAATGAAATGTTATTTATTAGCTAACCAATTGGAGTTTAATACATGGTAGTTGCCTAGCTGCAACTCTATTAAATTTGATTTTGAACGATCCATTAGCTGTTTTTGTAGGTCTATTGATTCTCTTACAAAGTCACAACCACAAACCTAAAATTTAAATGAAATGAAATAAAACCAAATATGAAAAATTAGGAACCAGGTACCCAATTTTGGACCCAGTTCCAAAAATTCTAGACCCGGTTCTAACCAAGATTGAGTCCATGAAAACGAACTGGGCAGCTGCTCCTGCTCAGCCTTAGCTACCGACATGCAACCGAGTGATGTCTAACAATAGGATGTCGCCTAAGGGGTTGCAGTAACTAGTTGAAAATCTAAATGACAAGAAAAAATAGGCCATCAAAGAAATTGTTTCAGCTGCTTCTTATACTTACAAGCTGATACAATACCAATAAAGCTAGCGATGTGGTTGGTCTGCAACTTCAACACTTGTTCTTAATCCCTGCCGCTTATCTGAGATAAGATGAGGGTGATTGAGGAGGATGTGTACATGACATTAGGTCTCCCTAAAAGTTCTCTTGAGACAATCGAGGCTAAACATGAAACCAATGTGAGTGTTGGGTTTAAAAGCCAGCTACATCATTGGAAAGAGTAGTGGCTCGATCATGATAGTGTCTCTAAGCATGGGGAGATGATTGAAATGATGGAGAGTCAAATAGATGGAGGGGAGGAGTTCAAAAGAAATTTCATAATATTCATCGTGCCCACATGTCTGCGTCGGAACCAAAGAGGGGGAGTGAATTACCTCATATTGAACACACTATTAGATTTAGGCAAAGTCACACCAGTGAACTGGGTGCAACATAAGTGCTTGTAGCATCGATCAATAAGTGGAGGAAGAAGATGTCAAGATTCTTCAAAGGGGAGATCCTTTTTCAATGGTATTTTCAACACTCAAGTTGAAGTCCAACAGTTAGGAAAAGGCATTAGGAAGTACTAACTAGATATGATTCATGGATGAAGTTTGCAATATACAATTGAAATAAGTGATCTTTATGAGAAAAATCAGTGTGCATTATTAGAAAAACCAGTGATCATCTATGGGATGGTCCTTACATTTAGGCTCTATCACTAACCAGATCATGCGTACATTCTTTTTGCATTTGAATGCTATCAATAACCTGTAAATTAGAGATCATCATAGGTCTAATTAGTGATTATTATTAGAAAATTTCATGATTAAAAAAACTATTCTAGCATGTTACCTTTAATAAGGGCCTGTTCGTTTTTAGCATTTTGCACCTACTACTTGCTCCAACCTGCTCGAAACTACTCCAATCTGCTCAAACCTACTTCAACCTGCTCAAACCCGCTCCGACCTGCTCCAACCCGCTCCTACCTGCTCCAACCTCATCGAGAGAATGTTTGAAGTATTGAAGAATACTTGGAACATCTTAAAGGACATAATACCTTAAGTGAGTAGAGAACAACAAATTGATATAATTATATCATATTGCCCCTTTACACAACTTCATCCGAATGCATGAAAAAGGGATACCAATTTTACTAAGGACAACAAACATTACAACCATCCCCAATGTTGGGTTGTATGATGTGCGAAACAAGCAAGCAATGAATGAATGTAGAGATGCAATAGCTAATATGATTTCAACATCGAGAAACAATAATTACAATATATGCTAATTTTAGTTATAAAGAAAGGCATATGGTTATCATAGACTAACTTTTGGCAATATATTGCGATGACATTTAACTTTTCTATTACATTATTTTCGTAAATCTATTATACAGTAATTGTTACAAAAATGTGATGTATTCAACATAAATTATCATCGATAATCATAACATTAGAAAAATCACAACAAAAACATTCCAAAAAGCTCCAACCTGCTCCTACTTCCTCCTACCTGCTAACTGCTAGTCAAACCTGCTCCAAATTACTTTAATCTACTCTTACCTACTCTAACTTGCTAGTAGGTATTCCAAAATGCTAAAAACGAATAGGCCCTAAATAAGTGATCATCATTATAAAAATTAATGATTAGTTCAAACCTTTTTTAAAGTAAATTAGTGACCGTCAGTAGACAAATTAGTGATAATTATTAGACTAAAATTCGTGATTAGCATTAGACAAATTACTGATCGTTATTAGAAAAATTAGTTATCACCAAAAGTTCCAACATATTAACTCTAATAAATTAGTGATCACCATCAGACAAATTAGTGATCTAACACCCAACTTGACCACGCATACATTGTCTGTGCAGTTAAACACTGTCAATAACCTGCAAATTAGTGATCACCATCTCTTATTACAAAGGTTAGTAATCATAAAAATATTCCAACATATTAACTTTAATAAATTGGTGATCATTAGTAGACAAATTAGTTATCATCATTGTACCAATTAGTGATTAATTCAATGCCTTTTTTTTATAGTTCCCATTTATTTTATAATTTAGCTTCAATTTCAATGTGCTTCTGATTCTAGTAACTATGTTACCTTGATCATGTGGTTTTCAAACTAAGGTCCGTGTTTTATCAATTCCTGACGTTGAGAGAGTATACAAATTACGAAATAAAATCTTGGGCAGAACACGAATTCGAAGTCGAATTTGGAAAAGGTTATCTTAAGAATTCCTTAGATACGACCACAGTAACTGATGAGGAAGTAGTTCATGAAGAGGAACGTCGTAATAGAAGTGTTGAAACTGAAGCTAAAGTCAAAGATCAAATCAAAGGTCAAGGTAAGTCAATACTCACTTTTTTTAAGAAAACATACCAGTGTTGTTTTTCCTACGTTGTGTTTATTTAAAATGACATTTCTACTTGACTATAAGTATTATTTGTTTCAATCAGACTCTTTTTTGGGATGGTAAGGTGGTAACCGATAAAATTATAAGCAACACTTGACTGCTAGCGCAGGTCATGATAGAATTGGAAGAGTTGCTTCCTGGAGCACGCACCCCCTCAAGAGAGTAAGAAAACTAATTGCGGGATTAATGAGTGATGAGCTCACCAGGGACATGCCTAAAAAGTCAAAGAGCAAAACCCTGGTACTATCGATGATCTTGTATGAATTGAAAGATTTCTTGATGGAGATTGACGTGGTTGAGAAGTAGTTTGTGAGCTCCCAAGATACCATGTATGAGTTCCCATAGTTAACTTCACCTGGTTTCAGCCTTGGGTTCTCTCAAGAGGAGAATTAGGCGCTATGCAGTGGACTTATACAAGAACTAAATTGTGATGTGGAGGATGCCCTTAAGAGAGGTATGATGAGGTCTGCGCACTACAGCAACACACTATTGCCGATGGGTACTTCTTCTATACTACTATGTTTTCGACTTCCCTTGTTTTTTCTCCTTTTGTTTTATTTTTTTTCATTTTTTTAAAAATAGGATTTTTTCTTTCTACGTGATTTGGGATTAGGTCTTGCGATGAGTCTAATTGTAATGCCCTGAAATTTTTGTTACTTATTTTGAATTATGTGCAATATGTAAATTATGTGTATATTGTGCGCATTTTATTTTAGTCACATGTGTGTGTTTTATGTTGTTGTTATTGTTGTTGTTATTATTATTATTATTATTATTATTATTAGTAGTAGTAGTAGTAGCAGCAGCAGCAGCAGCAGCAGCAGCAGCAGTAGTATTGTTATATTTTAGGGAGTAATTAGAAAGTATGTCTCACTTAGTAGTAATTGTGCCCCAAAAAAAAAGAAATGGAAAGAAGAGTCAAAAAAGGGGGCTTGACCCAAAGAAAAGGAAAAACAAAAGGGAGAGGGGGTTTTATTTACATGATATTTATCCAAGGGGAAGGGGGGTTTCTGTGCTTTCTTCCCCCCAACTCAAACACCATGCAGAGAGAGAAGAAAAGGAGGAGGAGAAGAAGACGAAGAAGAAGGAGAAGAAGAAGATTAAGGTTTTTGGTTTTGAAATCAAATTAAGGTGAGTAATTTTAACCTTCTCTACCCTTAAAATTAATTAGGGAAAGATTAATTTGAGGGGTTATGCTTGAATTTGGGAAATCAATTGAGAATTGAAGCTATGAATTTGATGTTTTAAAGTTTAGTAGATTAGAACCCTAAATTCATTTATTAGAAGCCTACAACCAAAATTTTCATGGTGATTTGTGATTTTAGGGTTATGTGAATGTTGTTAATTGATGGTTGTGTCATGAATTCATCCAAATACATGCTAAAATAAGAATTTTTGGATTGATAACTTATATTGGATGAACAAGAAAGTAGAAAAATAGAGGTTGAATTTTCGAATTTTACACATAGTCTGCCACTATTTGAATTTATGTGAATTATTGGGATGGCAAAAATTCCTGACATTTGTCCTATAGGTGACCCATGGTATTCAGAAATTTCTTGTAAATATTTGTGAATTTTTGATATGTGGTTTGGAAGTTATGAATTTTTGATTGAAGCTGCCCTGTTATGTGGTGTGAAAATTCAGATGATGTTTAAATTACTGTGAATCATTGCGTTTGAGGAAAATTGTGAAACTTTTATTGTGGAATATAAATGTTATTTGGAGATTTTTGGTAAAGTTTCATGAATTTTGGATGTTTATTTCACAAGTTATGAATTTTTGATTGAAACTACCTTGTTCTGGTCTATAGTTTTGGTTACTGTTTTAATATGCACTGAAAATTTGCTAGGAGAAAAATTATGAAAATTTTACTGTAGATTACTCATGATATTGGGTGATTTCTTGTAAAGTTTTGTGAATTTTGGTTGTGTATGCCATAAGTTGTAAATTTTTGAGCTTAATTCCCAGATTTTTGATAATTTCATCTTATTATTTGAATTTCTGGAAATTACTAGTATGGAGAAAATTCTTGAAATTTTTATGTTAGAATATATGTACTATTTTTTAATTTTTCTATAAAGTTTCATAAATGTTGGATGTGTATTGTTTGAGTTATGAATTTTTGAATGGAATGCTATGTTTGGTGTGGTTATGATTATTTGCATGCATAAATTAAATCTTTATCATGTTTGTGGTGACTTCACGCATTAAAATAGTAATGTGTTTTTTATGGATTGTTGGAAACTTGTGAAAAATGTTTTTCATGGAATTAAGCCTTATTTTGATTATGTTTTTGTTAATATTGTAAAATTGAGCTTCTTTGAAAATAAAAAGGTGATTATATGGACTATACGATTTCAATAAGTTATGTTTTTGGGGAAAAATGTTCGTGTCTTGACTGAGGCTATTACAGAGCGTTCTACAGCTATGATTATAGAAGTAGTTGTCTTTGTCTTTAGAGCTGTGTGAGTTGTTGGTTGGTACCTTGAGTGGGCACTACCCAGTCCGTCAATTGACTCCTCAGTTTGTGTTATTTGTGGGTCCATGGTACTCCAAGATATGAATGTGCCTCATCAGTTTGTGATTTGAGGACCTCTACGTACTTTAGAGCATTGGGTGCCTAGTTGGTACCATATGAATGAGTTGCGACTGGTCCACTATTAGTTGGTACCATATGAATGAGTCGTAGCTGGGCTACTAGGATGTGTTTGTCACCTTAGTGTTGTGATGGTTCTTTGTGTGTGTCATGAGTTAATTTTTCCTAAACTAAAAAGGCTTCCATTTAGTCAAGAATATGTGATATGTTATAAAAATTGGTTTTTGCTTGGATTTGGATTTTGGATACGTTATGAAATTGGTTATGGCTTGGATGTGGACTTTGGATATGATATGAAACTGGTTTGGGTTTCGATTTGGAGTTGGTTTTGGATTTGAAGAATCATTCAGGATATTTATGAAATTGTGATCGATTTGAACCATATATATGATTGATAAATATATTTAAAGAAATATATTATGTGTTAAAGCACATATGTGAACTTTTGAATGGAATATGCTTTATGTATGCTTTAAGTATGTTTACGGACAGGCCATAGCATGATTTAGCAGGCTTTGCTTTCTTTTGGACTTCAATGAGGATTAGGAGCCCCAAGGACATGGTTGGTATGGGACAACTATGGTTAGTTTAGTGAATAGACTAACAGCAAAGTTTGTTCAAGGACTTAAATAAAAACGAGAGTCCTTAAAACATACCCGGTATGGGACAGGTGCGACTAAGTCAGTCTAATTGCCTACCTTATAACAAATATGTGTTTGTGTTTGTGAAGTTCAAGAACACGTTGGATATGAAAGATGTGAGTTTATTTAGATTTTTGGCGCATAGGCATGTTCTCTTATTGCCTTCTATATGCTATATAATATGTTCTGTCTATATGTCATAAGATACATGTACTGTGTGATTATGTGTTAACCGATTAATGTACAAAGTGTAACAACGGGGAATGTAAGGGTTATTCACTAGGCTCGGGGAGCTCATGACTTCACCATTTTTCAGGTTTTTGAAAGCAAAAAGGGATCACAGGAGCATTAAGAGAGCTAATTAGCAGTGAAATATTTCCGAAGAACCTTAGTTGGAAATGCAGATTCGTTATTTGTTTATGTTATGAGTTATGTTTATTAAATGTAATTATGGATGTATTTTTGGAATTACATATGTGTAAGAACATTTTGAATATGATTTAAGTATGTATGTAATGCATGTTTTAGATCTACCCTCCTGAAATTTTGGTAAGATTTCGATGAGAGCTTCCGCCGCGCTCACCTATTTACAGGTTAATTAAGATTGAAAAGTTTAGATTGCCTTGTGGATGTTCCTTGATGGACGTCTACGGTGGTGGCGCGCCCGCCCCCTTCGGGCGGGGCGTTACACTAATAGTCCAATTCTTGTTGTTGTTTAATGGAAGAAAATGGTATTATGGTTTTCCAAATTTGTGATCGTCATTATACAAATTACTGATCATTAATAGAAAAATTGGTATTATGATATGAATGATCTTTACATGTGAACTGCATCACTAACTTAGACATTAGTAATCATTAATAAACACATTAGTGATCTAAGAGCCCAACTTAATGATGGATACATAATCTTTGTGTTTAAACACTATCACCAACCTACAAATCTAGTGATCATCATTGATCAAATGAGCGATATTTAGTAGACAAATTAGTGATCACAAAATATTACAACCATTTGACGAACTAGTGTTAGGGATGGGAGTATTACCTGAACCCCAACCAAAACCCACCTCATTTCGCACCTGAATGGGTAATGAAAATGAGTTTCAAGTGGGTATAGATATGGGGAATAAATTATTTTTCGATCCCTTGAGGTTTGGTAAAATGATTTATTGATCTCACGTTTTTAGAGAAATATTTATGGGACCACTTAGTTTAGCGCAAATGGCGTTTGGAGTACAAAACTTTGGGTTAACTGCTTTGTAGTCACAAATATTTATTTTTAGGTCCCTAAACTTTATGAAAATTTTGCTTTTGGATCAACTGGGGTTGCAAATGCAAATACCCAAAGTTCTAGGTTGTTTTGCAAAATTAAGCTTATATTTATGTTTGGACTTCTTATATGACTTTAATGGCACTAGTTGTTACAATCTACTACTTATATTACAAATATTATATTTTCTGTGATTAGAGGCCCATCATGCTTGGCAAAAATAATTAAAGCTTAATTAGAGAGTTTCGACCATTATCTGAACTTAGTCGGCGTCGGACCCTGACGTTCCTCTAACTTTCAGTTTACAGAAATTACTAATCTCAGTCACATCTTCCTTATATCATAAACAACATAGATCCGTTTCGTTCCTACCTTAAACTGTAGTCACTAATCAAGTTTTTAATCTTGTTTAAGGATAGTGGAACTTTAATTAAGAATTATAATATTTAGGACATAAGGTTCAATTGAATAACGTTCTCTACTGGAAAATTTCTTTTATTGAAAGCTTGAAAGTGGAAATATTACAATGGAAAGATTTAAAAAGGGACTTAAATAACTAAGATCATCAGATATACTTGCTTATAGAGAAATGAAGAATCCCGACTTCTATTTTGCTCAAGAATGCTCAAATGATCGTGTCCCTTCTTAGCTCTCGGTCTCTCCTTTTATAGAAGGGGTGACGATGCCTAGGATGCCCTAATGGCTATAGTACACACTGATTTTACACATTGGTACAATTACATTCACATGACTACTGTAGACTACCTTATTTTTCACACCTAACACTTTATCAAAATGGTACAATAATGGAGCAACCACTTTTTAGAGCCTTTTAATGCTAAAAAGACTAGTCATCATTATTGAGATTCTACATGCCTTCATCTCCAATAATATTTTGTAGACTATCATTATCTGGATAATCATCAAAATTATCATCAAATTGAAGATACTCTGGATCCCATTTCTCAAATAATTCAAGAAAATATTTCTTTTCTTTTTCTAATAAGAATTTTCTGGCTCTAACATCGAAGAAATAATCAAATACATGTCCCAAAGTCGCTCGCTCTACCTTTATATATTTATTAAACTCATTGTGATAAGTGAAAGTAGTGCTTCCGCAATGCATTACTGTCTTTCCTTGTTCGATCAATCCCCATCTTTGATGATAAATATTCTAAAAACGGATTGCTCTTGCTAATGCAGAATTAGTAACTAACTCTTGTTGTTCTAGAAACCATGCTTGTTGTCGATCATTGTGGTCGTCGAAATCAACTATCTGAACAAGATAATAAGGTAACTTGGTTTTTTCATTTTCATGCTCGATTAATGCACAATGTACCTCCACATATGAGCATCTATTATAGGATTTTTGTTAGACCATCAAGAGATGTAAGAATCCAATGAATCATTCTGAACACACATTGTTGAAACTTAGCTAGTTTTAAGAAAAATGGGTACTTTAGATCTGGAAGTTCCATAACGTAAACTACTATCTCGTATTCCCAGGTTTTAATGACGTAGTCATTTAGAGAGATTGGATTTGTTGGGAAACTAACACAACCAACTGTAGACTTATTAGGAAAGCAGATTGCTGTACTCCAAGATTCCCAGGTATCATAGGAATAATTGTGATAATAGTCGATACAGGATGCATACCACTCATTGAACCATTTTTCTTGAACATGAGAACTTATTTTTTCCTTGAATATCATAATGACGCCTTAGGTAATTAACTTGTGACTCTAGAAGGAAAAATATTTGGATTATTAGATAGGCAGAAGATAGTAGACCGAAGCGTTATCTACTTTTTATATGGAACTCCAAATTATCTATAAGGACTTTAATAGAAGGAGTAACCCGTTCTAGTAGTAATGGCATTTCATATTGGATTTCCTCCTTTTTTGGTAGGAATTCTACTTTGATGATCACCAATGGTGCGTTCTCAAGTTAAACTATCTATTAGAGAGTTCTTTAATCCCTGTACATGTTCAATCGAGAAGGAAATCTGGTTAAGCCATAATTGCTAACGCAGAAGTCGTACTTGCACTTGCATATTTGATAAATTATTTTCACAAAACCAACTATTCCTTTGCAGTTAGTTTGAATCAGAAAAGGTTTTGGAGCTAAAAATATTAAGAACTTTTCAATTCTCCTTATGATTGCAAGGATTTATTTTTCCATCATGGAATAATTGTATTCTGCCTTATTAAAATTTCTACTGTAATATTTGCAGAGTTTTTCTCTTCTTTGATTTTGAATACTGCACTCTAGTGCTTATTACTGACATCTGTCTAAAGAATTAAATTATCTCCTTCATTAGGTAAGTTAAGAACAAGAAGATTTTTACACATTTTTTTGAAATTTTGAACAATCTTTGAATCACTACTGGTCCATGTCCAACTTACTTCTTTCTTGAGTTTTTGCTGCAATGGCTTTCTCAGTTTAGCTAGATATTTAATGAAATCTGAAATATAGGTAAGACATCCAAAAAATCTTTCTAATTGCTTCTGATCTTCAATTTTTTCAGGAAAAATTTCTATTTTTTTCAGAATATACTTTTGTAAAATAATTTGTCCAACTTTTATCTCTAAACCTAAAAACTTAATCTCTTACTCAGCATAAATGCACTTGTTCCTAGCAAGTATAATACCATGATTAATACATTTTTGGGTGACAGCTAAGATATCATCTATGTGCTATTCTATGGTTTTGGAAAAGACAAGGATATTATCAATGTAAACTAAACAACAGTGATTAAGGTCCTTGAAGATGTTATCCATTCTTCTTTGAAATATTTGGGGTGTATTTTTACAGCCAAATGGTATTGCAATCCATTCACAATGTCCTTGTGGGACACTAAATGCGGTTAAGGGAATGCTTTCCTCCTCCATTTTTTTCTGTTAACAACTGCTTTTGTAATCCATTTTTGAGAACTAAGAGGCTCTTTAAATTCTATTGAAAAGGACTATTTTATTAGGAATATAGTAACCATCAAAGACAGTATTATCGTTAACCTTATTGTAATTGATTACCATTCTTGCTTTTCTTCTTTTTTCTTCTGCATGATTTCTTACTATGAAAGTAGGACTAGAGTGAGGACTCTTGTTATTCCTAATTAATCCTTTATTCAAAAGTTCTTTGATTTGTTTATCAAATTCTTGGATATCTTGGTATGTATACACTATTTGTTTGACTTGAATAACAGTGTTAGGATTTAACAAAATAATTTTTACAAATGTCTTATCTTTATCCCAAAATTTTAGGGGATTATTAGAGTAGAGTTCTTTACGTAGTTTCTCTTGTTATCCAGTAATTTGTTCTTTAATAGATAACTCAAGTAGTGAGATTGTCAGTGCTATCTCACGATATGCATGCATTACCTTCTCATCACATTGACTGCGTGTAAACTCATTTTTTTAATGATTGTAAGCCTTACTTAATTTTTCAATAGGTACTGAGTGATCATTTATTGTGAATATTTTTTGGTTTATAGTCTGTGTGCATGGTGAATATAGTCTTCGAAAATTATTTTCAATAATCATATCATTAGAGGGTTGATCAGTAGCCAACAGAATTGGTATAATGCATTGGACATCTCTTAGTTTTATGGATAATCCTTCTATTGCCTCGTTATAGCTTATAATGCTACTATCGGCTATCCTCACTTGTAAAGGATTCTTTACTTTTTTCCACATAAAATCTAGAAATCGTGTTCTTTTTGTAAAGCATACAAACCAACGACTATCTATGTAGGCACATAATTCATATTTATTATACCCCTCCAAACATGCCTTTATTAGGATATAGATGTTGTTAGGGTTTGTATTGGTATCTTCATAACATATCTCCATGGTCATGTTCTCTACTAACTCATCTTCATAGATTGACTCATTAACAGTTTTTGTTTTGTACCCAATAACCTTTCTATCTAAATTCACATTTCGACCAACTCTATATCTTGCAAGTTCAAAACTCATTCTACCTATTTCACTGGTCATGCTATTTATACATCTTCTTTAAGCTCTTCTTTAGCTGATGAAGATCCTTCTCCCCATTCTGATCTTGCTCTCATGCTTTTTAATAACTAGGGTTTAATGGTAATTTCACCATTCTCATCAATTTTTATCACATTTTTCTTATTGATTTTTGTAGGATTCGCAAAGTTAGATATCCATGAATGATTAATTTTTAGCTCCTGAAGGTTGGATTTAATCCTTTGGTTCTTTTGCATAGGGGTAGGATTTTCAAATTGTTCCGCCTCCATCATTGTTACCTTAGTATTTGGATCTATAGTATTATCAAATTTGTAGATAATTTTTGAAAATATCCTCAATGGATATCCTCCTCTTTTCATGTCCATTCCAACTGTTTTAATCTTAAAGGATAGGAAGTTTTTGGCAGATTCATATTTTAGACTCACATAATATCCCGATCAACAATTGAATCCTATTGATGCATTACATTAATTAGTCTTAGTCTCTGTGATAATTTTATTACTAAATTTGGTATACCTGATATCATAGAGCAAAGCATAAAGACAAATATCTTTGCCATAATATTGTAATGGAGTGATTTGAATTTGGAGACTTCCAACATGAATATACCTATACTTTTTATCTTTATTATGCTTAAGCATGTTTTTCAGTTAATGAGGTTAACTTTCCCCACATTGCACTCACACTCTTTAATTTCTAGATCTCCTTCCATCATCTCACATACGTATTTGCTTTTTAATTGAAAGATGAACTTTTTATAGATCAAGTCTTTTTGGATTATGGGAAGAACCCAATCTTCTTTAACTTTTTCATTATCATTGTCTACAACAAACTCTTCTCCTTGAAGATCACTAAGACTAATCGAGCAACTTTCCATCATATGGTTGGTTTCTTCATAATTACTTTCTTCATATTCATTGTCCAGTATGATTTTAACAATTCTTTTATTGTTATTTAGAGTTAGGTTTAATGCCTCATCCTGACTAAGCTCAACATAACCTAGGCTTCCCAAGGTTTCAATAAACTTGTTATTCTTCCTATTTTTGCAATAATTAGCATAATGTCCTACTTCTCCACATGCCCAGTATTTGCAGTTGTTTTTTCTTGCAGGACAATAAGCTGTCATTCCTAAAAAATCTTTGTTTTTTAGGATTGGGTTGCTATAATATTTTCTTCTATATTTCCCTCTCCTTTTCTTATTAAAGCTCTTTTTCTTATAAAATTTTCTTTTTCTTCTCCTCTCAGGTTCTTTTTCCCATTGGTGAGGTGAATCCCAACAAGTGAGGAATTGCTTCTTAATTTTCTTTTGCTTTTGGAGATCAAGATATTGATCATTGACCCATTTTCTTAAAAAAGAGATTCTTGAACCAAGGGTATTATTTTAGGAATTTCTTGGATTGCTGAGGATGACGTGGGATGAGAGTGGGCTTAAGTGTTGGCACGTACGGAACAACTGATGATTTTCTCCTCAAGCTTTGAACCTACAAAATGAGCACCCCCAAGTGGCGGTCCAGGGAACGCCTCTATAACGGTCAAGTCAATGGAGGGTCCCAGTAAAGACAAAGCAGTAGAGAGAGAATTTATGAGGAATGAGAAAGTATGCCAGAGAGCGAATCCTTTTTTCGAGGTAGGTAGGTGGGTATTTATAGCTCTTGTAGCGAGGGGTAAGATAGTAATTTCACACTGGAGGTTAACCTAATGGGTTGTTGGATTATTTGCTCCGTTATGCATCTGTGGCAAAAACATTATCGGCTGACCTCGGGAAGTAGCTCATTAATTCTCAGAGCATTCCATCACGGATCAAAGTGTAGCCATCGACTTCAAGTCTGGGAGACTTTTCGACCGACCTTTTTCCCAAGGCTGGACGGTGGCCTAGGAAATCACCCACTTTTGGTTTATAAATTGAGGTTGCCAGGAGCTATATTCCATCCTCGGTGTGCAAGCCTCATTCTCACAAAAGATCTCCCATTATGGTGTTCCCTCGTTTTTTAAAGACGAATGAGATGAAAACTTCGAATGGGACCGGAGAGAGGTGGCCTCCCTCCTTTACCTCTCTCGTATGATTATAAAGATCTATGCCCGAACTTTGACCTTGCTGCGGATGAGGAGGTGGACGGGACTTTCTCCTTCCTGAGATACCCCAAATTGTATTCTGCACGATGCTTCTCAATAATGCCGTGAAGCTAGGGCTGCTACGTGAGGCATTATCGAGATAATGAAATCGGCCCTCGTAGAGCTGCAGTGGAGCACCTTCAAGGAGTGGGTGTGGTATAACAGGAACAACATCCTACGGGCTCGTCATCCAGAGACAGACATCGACCAGGAAGAGTGTTCAAGATTCGGCGATGCATCTCCCCCTTCTGGCGATGATGGCGAGGAGTAATGTTTAAGCCCCATCGCAATCTGTGTCACGCTCTTTCCCTTCTTCTCATCTTGCTCTTTTTGTTTAGCCGTTGTGTACTCTTCAAATCTCCATAATAAAATGTTGACTTTCTCTTCATGGCTTCGCCCTTGAGCATGCGCTTCTGCTTATTTAAGTTAGCCTGCGGGTCATGCTATAAGGAGGTGGTCCTTTGGTGTCTCCCTCGGTTCGACCCTCTTCAAAGGCTGAGGGTGTCGTACGGCCGGAGAGCTGTTGCCTGTTAGGCTCGGCTTCCGGGGCTGTAGACATAACGAGCAGCCTTTGGGCCCTATTAGAGGACCCTTGGCTATGTGGGGGTGCAAAGTCATGGCAGCCAGCCCCTAACTTGTGCTGTAGGGCTTCACGCCCCTTTTGGGGGATTAAGGATGGTCGAAGGAGATTTTGAGTATTAATGTACCACATGGCAGGGGCTGAGTGGCGTTTCGATTCTATAACCCCTTCCCACTCCCCTCTGTAAAGAGGGAGTTGGACCCTCCATGAAAGGTCACTTGATCATGCTTCCAAATCCTTTCATAGAGAGAGAAATGAGTTTTCTAGAGAGAGAGTCTCTGCTCTTTTCTACATCATAGTGTTTCTCGACTTCTTTAGTACCGAGCAGGTGGCCGACTACATGAAGGAAACTTTTAATTGGCACTTGAGGGGGGCTGTGTGCCCCCCTCGGCCGCTTCCTAAGAACTAGCATGAACTTTGCCCCTACTTCAACCTCGTCGTGGCTGAGGAAGTTACCCAGGACTTCTGCATTCCCGAGATGATCCAAGCCGTCTTTTATGCTATGCTGGTCAATGAGGCTCAGGAGCTGGGTGTCTTGAGTAGAGATCTGGCCGAGCATCTGAAGTCGTGCCTCGAAGGTCTGCGGTGGTACATGTGTGAGGCTTGGCTGCAGCTCGACAAGCTCAACCTTTGGTAGGCGCAATACCATAGACGGGCTAATCTAGGGGTAGGGCCTGGGTTGAGAAACGGCTAAGAGGAGAACTCGAAGTCAAGTGACGCTTCGCCTCCTTCCAAGGATGATGAGCGGTCATAGGCTTCTATCGTAGCTTGCTTCTTCGTCTTTTTGTTTTTTTAAAGTTGTAAGGTTATCTTGTAGTTACCAATGATGCCAATAAAACGTCACTCCTTTACATAAGGACTTGGTTTCCTCATCAATGGTTTTTATTCTTTTTCCTATAATACTTCTATGCAGGTGTAGGGGATGGCCCCCAGGCCATGTTACAGGACCCTTAGCCCCTTGCAGGGGCTAAAGGTTTAGCGGACAGCCTCTAGGTTGTGCTGTAGGGCTCTTAGCCCCGTTTGGGGGGGTAAAGGTGTAGCCACCGGCCCTTGGGTCATGTGTGATGGCCCTGAGCCCCTTTCGGGGGCTAGAGGTGATGCGACCGGCTCCTAGGCCATGCTTTTAAGACCCTCACCCCCTTTTAGGGGCTAAAGGTATAGTGAGCGGCCCCTAGGCCGTACTACAGGACCCTGAGCCCCCTTGAGGGGCTAAAGGTATAGCAAATGGCCCCTAGGCCTTACCTATGTAACCCCTAGCCTTTTGGGGGCTATAGGTATAATGGGCGGCCCTTGTACTGTGTTGTGGGATCCTTAGCCCCTTTTAAAGGGTCAAAGGCATAGCAGACGACCCCTAGGCCTTGCCTAGATGATCCTCAGCCCCTTGGGGGCTATAGGTATAACAAGCGGCCCTTGGGTCGTGCTTGGGGGACCCTTAGCCCCTTTGAGGGGCTAAAGGTGTAGCGGACGACCCCTAGGCTGTATTGTAGGACCCTCAGCTCCTTTTGGCGGCTAATAATGTAGCGACCGGCCCTCAGGTCGTGCTGTAGGACCCTCAGCCCCTTTTAGGGGCTAAAGGTGTAGCGACCGGCCCCTGGACCATGCTCGAGGATCCTTTAGCTGCTTTCAAGGATAAAAGTGCACGGGGTGATTATGTGTGTTTCGATGCCACATGTTATGGGCTAAGTGGCATTTTAGCCCCTTAACCGCTTAAGGGGACGTCTCTTCTCTTCCTCCCCTCACCTTTCTCCTATATAAACGAAGTTGGGTTCCTTGGGGAAGTCATTTCAACATGCACTCAAATCCTTTTAGAGAGAGAAATAGGTTTTCTAGAGAGTGAGGCTCTGCTTCCCCCCTTATCCTCTTTCAAACCTACTGTAGCATCTTCAAACGCCTCCTTTGAATCTTCAAAGAGGTTGTGTGTATCTTCAACCTCGCCTTCAACTCCATCTTCAGCCTCTTTATTCTTCGTAGATACGCGCTTCCGTGCCTCCCTTGAAGGTTGTAACTGTATTATATTGTTTGATTATGTCTTCATTGTGTTCGTCGAGTGGGACCATTCCTGATGGAGGGCCATCACCCTCAGTTTTCGAGCCTCTTGGCCTTAATTATTGATTGAGTGATGGCATGCATTCTGCTAAAGAACCAGTTTAGGGAACCTAAAAAGATTCCCTATGTCGTGTCGATATATGAGCCCAGCAGCCCTTCATGGTCTAGTTGCGAGTACTCCTCTACCCCTACCATCCTTGGCATTGAGGAGGAAGTTGTCTATCTGTGGGAAATCGATGTAGCTATTTCCCGCATGGCTGACGTCCAGGAGCACAGGCTGGCAATGATGAAGACCACCCTATGGTTGAAGACTCCCGACTAGCTCATGGCCGAAAGGTCTTTTGAAGGTAACTATTAATCTGCCTCAAGTTCACATAGGACGAGCGTAGAAGTTGGGTCTACCAGCACTAGTTCCTCCACAAGAATGGAAGAAAGCAGTTCGTCCAGCTCCCGCTCACCGGCTTCTCATTCCAAGGGGAGTCGTGCTTAGAAGAAGTCTGTCCCCGAAGTTGTTGCTGAATGGACGGTCTTCTAGAGGGCTCCCGAATGGTCGAGCCCTCAAGACAGACCGAGTACCCATTTGCTCAACCCCAAGGTCATCGGTACCTTGAAGATGTCGTCACCGGAGGAGAAATACCTTCTGCTCACTGGGTACAAGTTCATCACTGCTGATGCTGATGCCACCGAAAATAAGCCGTCCTCAAAGTGTATAACAATCTACCGAGCGCCCTTTTCTTACGGCGTAAGGTTTCCACTCCACTCGGTTATCGTGGAGATCCTGAATAAGTACGAGTTGGCACTCGCGCAGGTTGTGCCCATGTCTTAGCATAATATCTATTCTTTTATCACGACGTGTGAGTTGTACGGGTTAACTTGTACAGGCTGCACTTTCAGATTGGTCCATACAGTCTAGAGGGCTCCCAATGAGACCGGGGACACTGGATGATATAGTTTTAATAACAAAAAGGGCTTCATGATGACCATCAAAAAGAAGTGTAAGTTAAAAAACCAGAGGTGTGACTTTCTTTTCGTACGCCGTGAGGCATCTTGGGGCGATCTTTCTAATTAGAACGATGGAAAGCTGGTCCGTAGCCCATTCGAGAGCCAACCGTGTTAGAGACCAAGGCTGCTCGCTATTTTCAGTACTACTTACGGGAAGACGATCATCCGAAGGCGATCTCATCTTTTATATCTAAGATAGTGGATGCAGGGAAAGAATCCGAGCACAAGCAGAGCAAGTCAAGCCATATAGAGCATTTCAATTGGCTTCCCAAACTATCATACTTTAAGAACGACTTTTTCCTTATTGCCGCTGGCCTCCTTATACTTAAGAATTATTCTAAGGGTACTTAACGTCCCTCTTTTGTTCGATTTTTTCCTTGGTTTTGATCTGACTTTCTTTTGTCTTGTGCAGAGCAAGCACAGGAGAAGCTGTCGCCCCTCAAGAGTGGGTAGGCTATGGAGTAAGAGATAGCGGCCGAGAATGAAAGGCGCCGCGAAGAGGAAAGGCACCGGTGCATCGAGACTCAGGTGAAGAAGGTTTGTCTAATGGCTACACAATCATTTTTCCTTATAATATTTTATGAATGAAAGTGTTAACTTACCCTCTTTTACAGGCGCCAAAGTGGCACCGCGGCACCAAAGGCCTCCTACGGTGTCCCTGAGCATCCCCCGTGTGGACACGCAGAAGCGTGCGGATGGTGAGGAAGGACAAGACAAGGCCGCAACTTCCACCGCCACCCCCTTAAGCACTGAGCCCCCTCCTTCTAAGGGTAGGGGGATTGAGGGGTTGTCCCTGCATCGTCAGTCCAGGGAGTGCTCGGCCTCCAACGAGGCATTGGTATCTCTTACTACGGGTGGTTCTCAAGAGAGCCAGAAGGTCACCTAGCGGGCTGTTGGGGAGCCTTCGATGAACACCCAGGCCCAGGCTGTGGATTTCTTAGTGGCTGATCTTCCTGGCAAGTATGCTTTGGTAGAGGGCTTGACTAAGTCATGGGTCTTTGCCCCTTCTAGCTTAGCGGAGTCGTTAAAAGTCATTGAGGAACAGGTGGCCATTGTTGAGGCAAGGCCAAGCCTTTCTTTACTTCTTTCCTCCTTATTGCTTTACCTCTCTTTAGCTAACCCTGCAGAGCTATTCACTAGGCCTTTGCCCAGGCACTAAAGGTCATAGGGGTCAACTCCATTTGTTTCGGCCCTGGACAAGCGGATCTACGACCTACAAACAGAGCACTAAAAATCAGAGGACTCTGCAGCGAAGTACAAATGCTTCTGGAAGAAGTTAAAGAAAGAGAAAGAGGCCTTGATGCTACTTGCAGTGCCAGCTGGAAGAAGCCCACTCCAGAGTAGGGGTCGAGGCCGCGGCGGGAGCTGAGAAAGCGGCTAAGGTCGAGCATCAAGGCTATTGGCGGGGACATGAGGACCATGTAGAATTCTTTCGAAAATTCTTGATGACCTTGGCTCCGGACGCTTTCTACCAGGACGGCTATTTCGAGGCATATGTCAAGTATATTGAGGATCGTCGTCAAGCCCAGGCCGAGGGTCATAACCCTGAGCTGGTGGACTTCAATTCGCCCACAATTGATGAAGATGGTCCAGGCGATGAGGAGACCACACCTCTGGATGGTGAGGCCGCGACCCCTAACGGTGAAGGCAATTAGGCCGCAGCGCACGAGGATAGTGATAATGATGAGGATCCCGATGTTTGATGTATAAGGGTCCTTGTTTACTTCTTGTTCTTTTTTGTTATCGGCTTACTGGTCCTTCATTGGTATTTGTACTTTTCTTTATTCAATAAAATCTCTGACTTTTTGCAATGGAATCCTTGATTTTATCATTTACTTCTTCACTTGTTGTTTTGCTTGTCTCTGTGTACATGCTTACTTTCACATTCGCTTTTCAATTGCTGGTGCTTTGTAGGACTATGGCCCCTAAGGGAAATGACAAATGAGGGGTGAAGTTTTCTGTATGGTGTGCGGTAGAACTGTTAGCCCCTTTTTTGGGGGCTAAAAATGTAACGACTCTAAGCTCCTTTTGAGGGCTAAAGGTATAGCGACCGGCCCCTGGGCCATACTTAAGAATCCTTAGCCCCTTTTAGGGGCTAAAAGGCATAGCCACCAGCCATAAGGTTAAGCTGTAGGGCCCTTAGCCCCTTTTGGGGGCTAAAGGTATAATGACTGGCCCCTAGGCCGTGCTTAAGAACATTTAGCCCCTTTTAGGGGAGGTATAGCAACCGGCCCCTAGGTCGTTCTTGAGCACTCTTAGCCCCTTTTGGGGTTAAAGGTGTAGAAGAGCTGGACGGGTCCAAAATTACCTTTGCAGCTAATGCCTTGATTGCAGGAAAAACACAGGTACATATGCATCAATCTTAAAGTAGAAAAAGATTGCTATTAATAGTATTTCTGCATGCATCCGGCCGTACTTGATATGTTACCTTATATAGTCCTTCCCAATTTGCCGTGAGTTTGTCGTGCTCTCCTGTGTATGACACAGCTTCTGTGCAGCGAAGGACAAGATCTCTGACCCTGATAGAGTGGAGCTTGACTGTGCCATCATGGAGCCGTACGATACGAAGTTTGTAGAGTGCCTCTCGAAGGAGCGCACCACCTCAGATGGAAGGGAGGAGGTTAAGAGCTTCTCAGAGTTCTGTGTTGTTAAGTTCTTCTTAGAACATGGTGAGGCAATGGTTGTGGAGTGCTACTTCGACAGGCAGCACGACCTCCGCCCCATACGCCAACATGAACGGTATTTCTCCTATTGCTGTCTTTTCGATCGTGCGAAGTGACTGCAGGACGCCATGTAGCTCCTCGGCCCATTTGTCGTTTGCATCATTAAGCTTCTTCTGCAAGCCATGTAGGATGACTTTGTTTGCGGCCTTGGCCTAACCATTTGTTTGAGGATGAGCAACAGCGGTGAACCGAGCTTAAAAACCCCAGGGTGTTAAGGTAATCGATGACTTTTGCTATGTCGAACTGCCACCCATTGTCAAAGATCATTGCTCGAGGAATGCCAAAGCAGGTGATGATATTTTTCCAAATAAATTTTCAGACCTCTGTCGCGGTAATGGAGGGGACAGCCTCAGCTTCTATCCACTTTGTGAAGTAATCCACTACGACAAAAAGCTACTTATATTGACCCGTGGCCTTGGGGAAGGGTTCGAGTGTGTCCATGCCCCATGTAGCAAATGGTAAGGGACTAAAGATTGGTGTCAGGGGTGTGGTGGGTCATCGTTGGATGGGGGCGAATTTTTAGCACTTGTCGTAGGTACGAACCAAGTTCATAGCATCCTCTCGCATGGAAGGCTAGTAATAGCCAGTCCGTATCGCCGAAACCGCTAGGGCTCACCCACCAATGTGAGAACTGTATATTCCTTCGTGCAACTCCTCCAATATCTTCTTCCCCATCTCCGGGGTCACGCAGCACAGAAGCGGCCGTGCGTAGGACCCCTTGTATAAGATCCAGTCGTACAATGTGAACCAATTCGCCCGTCCTTTCACACAGTCGGCCTCCTTGGAGTCAGGGGCCATCGTGCTGTCTTCCAGGTACGCGTGAATGGGGTCCATTATGTGGAGCTCCTATCCAGCTAAAGTACTTCGTGAGTGTGGATACTTCATTCTGTCAAAGTTTCCCATTGGATTCGTTTTGGCTTCCCATCCTCGGAAGAACTAGCTAGCTTTGACAGCGCATCGACCTGCTGATTCTCCGACCACGGTATGTGTGTTATCGAGAAATGCATTAGTAGCCTTGTAGCTTCGCGCACCCGCCGGACGTAGGCTGCCATAGTGTCATCGTTTACTTCATACTCACCGTTGAGCTGGCTAAGCACGAGCTCAGAGTCCGCAAATGCTCGGACCGAGTCTGCCCCTGCAATATAACACAACTCCACTCCTGCTATCAAGGCCTTGTATTCAGCTTCATTGTTAGATGTCTTGGACATGAACTGTAAGGTATGCCCGTGCCGCTCTCTTTAGGGTTTTCAATGATTAGGCTGACGCTACTGCCATCTTTAGTGGATGAGCCATCCACATAAAGATTGGAGGAGTGCGGAGGTAAGCCAGTATTTGTAGGTACGTTGGCGCTTTTAGCCAAGAAATCTGCCAAGGCCTAGGCCTTAATGGCTCGTCATGCCTCAAAGACGAGGTCATACTGGGACAACTCTATCGCCCACTTCAAGAGTCATCCGAAGGCATCCAACCTTTGAAGGACATTTTTCAGGGGCTGGTCAGTGAGGACAGCCGCCTTATGCACCTTGAAGTAATGCCACAACTTCTGGTTTGCCATCACCAGCGCATAGATGAACTTCTCAATGAGAGGATAATTTACCTCGTCCTTGCTAAGGCATGGCTTACATAGTAGACTGGGATCTGCTCCTTGCCTCTCCACTTCCAAAACCTCGCTTACAGCCTCTTCTGAGATGGCCAGGTAGAGTAGGAGCATCTTCCCAGGGAGAGGACTGGTTATCTTCGGCAAATGAGACAAGTATAGTTTAAGTGCCTGAAAGGCCTCATCAGCTTCCTTGTCCCAAACGAAATTAGCGCGTCTCCGCAAGACACAAAAGAAAGGTTGACATTTGTCGGCGGATCTAGACATGAAATGCCTTGAGGCTGTGATACACCCAGTTAGCCATTGGACTTCTTTGATGTTACACGGTGGCTTCATGTCCAATGTTGCTTGGATTTTGTCTAGATTAGCCTCTATCCCGTGGCTGCTGATCATGAATTCGAGGAACTTTCTCGATCGAACTCCAAGCACACATTTCTTTGGGTTAAGTTTCATGCCGAGCATCCGAAGGATATTGAATGCCTTCTGTAAACCCTAGCTGTATTCGGTGCTAAGCATACTCTTACCTATCATGTCATCCATGTATACCTCCATGGTTTGCCCAATGAGGGGTTCGAATAGTTTGCTTACCAGCCACTGGCATGTGGCCCTCGCGTTCTTTAGCTCGAAGGGCATTACCTTGTAGTAGTGTAGACCTTTGTCAATCACAAATGCAATCTTCTCTTGATCCTTAGGGCACAGGGTATTCAGTGGCATCATGAGAAAGCGTCCATGAAGATTAGCAGGGCATGCCCTGCCGTGGCATCCACTAGCTTGTCAATCTTTGGGGGGGGGTAGCTATCTTTCGAGCATGCTTTGTTCAGATCAGTGAAATCCGGATCAGTGAAATCCACACACATCCTCTAAGTCCCATTAGGTTTCTTAACAAGTAAGGCATTCAAGATCCACTCTAGATATTGGCATTCTTGAATGAAGCCTGCTTTAAGTAGCTTTTGTACCTCAGCGGTAGTCACCGCGGCCCTATCAGGACCCATGTGTCACTTCTTTTGGATAACAGGTTTGTGAGTGGGATCTATGTTTAACTTGCGCTCCATTATTGCAGGATTAATACCGGGCATGTCCTCGAGCCCGAAGGCAAAAACATCCCAGTACTCCTGTAGGAGTTCAACCAGGGAGTTTCAGGTAGAGGCCTCCATCTCCCAGTCCAATTGAGCCCTTCGCTCAGGACGCTCTCCATCTAGGGGGATCTGTTCAATGCCATCGACGGCCTCTGGTCGCGGCCGCTCAAGGTCCGCTAAAGCTAGCATGTGTATTACCAATGCTTCAATGGGATTAGGTGGTCCGGTCCGCGGCCTTTTGTCCGAAAGGGAAGGTCCTGCGAGTCCACGCTGAACAGACCATTCCACCAATGGCTGAATACTAATAAGGTAACATTCTTGGGTTGTTTGCTGGTCTCCTTGTAGCTTGTCAACACTTCCATCGTCAGCTTCGAACTAAAGATGAAGTAGATATGAGGCAATGACAACCTTTATCTTATACAGAGTGAGCCATTCCAGGATGACATTGTAGGCCGTGGGGACGTCAACAACCAAGAAGTCCCCCTCTAGATTCCTTGCCTTGGCCTTGCCCCCAAAGGGTAACGGGAGGTGGATCATCCATGTGGGGTTCACCACTTGCCTTTCGAAACCCAAAATAGGGTGTACCAAGGGGACGATTTCTCTCCCCAGATACTTGAGCTTTCTCAAATAGTCCCACGTGATGATGTCCACTGAGCTTCCAGTGTCGATTAGGATTTTACGGACAACGGCACTGGCCATTTCCATCTCGACCACCAGTACATGTTGTTTTGAAGCAACAAAGTAACAACTAAATCACACCAAAATATGAACTAATAATTGCCCCAATAACTCTATGTCAAAACAGGAGTCGATTGTCAATCACTACAAGCTTATTTTAATTTTCATTAAGGTGACAACTAAACAATATCAAAATAAGATGATTGAATTTATGTGTTATGTCTTGACGAATTTACTTGATAATAGTAGATGCATTCTAGTCTTTAGCATAGAAATAGAAACTTGTCAAGTATGATCAAGGTGCTTGTATTTTATAGAATGTGTTTCTATATTTGGTTTGAGTTGTAACCTATCAAGCTATTGTTTTGTATAGACTTTGAGTATAACTAATATTAAAATAATTATTTTTAGATACTTCCAGTGTCTTTTTCCTCTAATGTTTCAATGTAAAATATAGTAGTGTTTAGTGTATAATAGAATAGTGTTTAGGGTATAGTAAAATGACTTTTAGTGTACAATAGAATATATATTTTTTCTTAAAAAGAAAACTAAGCAAGTGTTGATTTTTTTTTCAAAAAAAAAGAAGGAAGGTGTACAATGGAATATATTTTCTAGAGAAAAAACTAATCAAATGTTGCAAAGGAAAAAGTTAAGACGACAATGTAGAATATAATAATTTTTTTTGGTTCAAACGAGCCATGAAAGCAATACAATACAACCGGAAGAGGAAAAATCGAGCTTGAGATCTAATGTACTTAGGATTTCAATCTTAATCACTTAGCTTCGATCAATCAAACTCCATTTAACATTTTTGAAACTTTTGGTTTGACAGTTTGATGCACAATTATATATCTTGTTTCATCCCTTACCATTATAAATGAGTAACATATGTGACAACACACATGAATGAGCAATGCCTACCATTACATGAAGATTTAACTGAAGAAATTTATATCACCATGTGCTAATCCTTTTCAATTGGAAAGGTTTCCTCCCAACTCGTTTGAATTTCATTTACGTCCTCCAATCTTCTTCCAGTTTTCTAACATTTTTCTCGTAACTCTTTCTAGTTTACCAACTTCTTTACTTCTAACTTGAATAAAAGAAGTAGATTATCAACCATATGATCTTGTGCATGACTTTTGAACGAAAAAATTACTAGTTCATAGGATTTCTTCTGAGCCTTCTCTACTTTCAACTCAAATGAAAAGAGAGATTGTCAGCTATCAAATTTTGTCCAACTTAAATATTAGTTTAAATAAGTCTGGCCTAACAGAAATTTAAATTCAAATATCTAATAACAACTAAAAACACTTGACTCTTAAACTATTGACACCCACAGTCCAGACAATTGATTGGATTGAACGGACCTGTTCTTTTTCGTGATAAAATGTAGTTATAAGCTGTAAGACAATATACGGAGGTGTGAGAAACTGTAAGAAAATGTAAAGAGTTGTAAGGAGATGTAAGGAGATATAAGGATAGACGGAATGAGTTGTTGAATTATTAAAAAGTTGTATGGCAGAAATTTTAGATATGCATGTATAATTATTGGTCTGTAATGTTTGAATTATGAACAAATTATTTCATTAAAACAAATTACGTACATCACTGATATTTATAAGATAAATTTTATAACATCACTCAACAAATTATATGTTAACATTACAGAAAAAAATTTACTTTCCTACAATTATCATTTTGGATAATAAAAAATAACATTAAAATAACATAATTAATGAAAATAAACCTTTAAATAAGTCAATTAAATATCCATAAGATAAATTCAAGATGACAAATATGTAGAACCAAATATGTTCTATACTTGAGGTGATTTTTTGATATTAACATTGGTTTCAACTCCCTATAAGCCAATTAAAAAAAATTAGTTTTTCTTAATAAAATTGAATAGAATTCTAAAAATGAAATCCTATTTGAATTAAATATTTTGAAATTAAATTCAATCTAATATTTAATTGTACGATGATAGCAATCAAGTTATCATGGATAAACGTATGGATAAAATAGTTGAAATGCTTTCGTCACCTGCAGTTTGACTATTTTCATGCATGATTCATGTTGAAACTCAAACATAAATGCGATTTTTGTATTATAATTTTAAAATATGTTGACATATTTTCTCTATAATGGCATCCATACGTTACGTCGAAACTCAAATATTAATTCAAATCGTTAAATTCTGTTTTTATGTTTATACAAATATTATATTCATAAAAAAAACTACAAGATTTTTCATATTGATAGTATATAAAAAACATATACATTTTTCTATAAATATGAGAAAAAAATAGATGATAAGTTGTTACAAAAAATATATAAGGATATTTAAGAATATGTAAGGAGATATAAGGAGATTTAAGAAACTGTAAGGAGCTGTAAAGAGATGTCAGATTTAAGCTAAATCCTCTCAAGCACTGTTCTTTTTTGCATTTTGGATGATTTAGCTAACAACTTACAGTTTCTTATAGTTTCTTACATCTCCTTATAGCTCCTTATCCTTAACCTAATCCTTACATCTCCTTACATCTTCTTATATCTCTTTCATCTCCTTACATCTTCTTTCATTTTCTTACATCCCTTATAGATTTTTATATAACATTCATTTATTTTTGTTCTAGTAATTACAAAAATATGTATTTATATTTTTTATTATACAACTAATATACAGAATTTGTGAATATATTATGAACACAATATTTATATAAATATAACATAGAATTAATGACGTAAATTATATTTGAGTTTCGACATGAACAATATATGTTATTATAGATGAAATAAGTGAACATGCTTTTAAAATTACAATACAAAGCTTTCGTTCTTGTTTAAGTCTAAATCATATATAAAAACTCTCAAATTGTATGTGGCAAAAACATTACAGCTATTTCATTCCTAAGGTTATGTTGCTGTCATTATACAGTTGAACATTTGGTGGTCGTTCCAAATTTAGTTCTCTTGCTAAGATTGATATGCGCGTCATGCAGAATCATAAAAATTGTGGAAAGTACAGCAAAAAGCGATTATCTCAAGCTGCTGCTCCGCTTTCATTTGAGGCATTCTGTTGGCCAATTTAATTTTCCATCTTTTGTGTTTTTTGGAAGGTAATTTTCAGTTTTTGCTTGTCTAATATGACAGTACAATTTTTCTATTTTAAGCATTATTTCTAAATGCTTTAGGGTTTATTTATAAAATTTCTTGGTAATAATATACTGATCAGACATTTACATTTAAAATTGTATACTTAAAATAGGATTTCATTTTAAGAGTTGTATTCAATTTTGTGAGAATTTTTTTTTGGGGTTATACTTTGCTTATTGGAAGATCAGACTAATGTAAATGTAAGAAATCACCTCAATTGTAGGAAATTTTGATTGAAAAATTTTGTGGAGTTTAAACATTTTATTATTTCTTAATTTACTTGGTTAAAGGTTTATTTTCAGTAAGTATATTATTTTAATATTATTATTTCTTATCCAAAATGTTCATTGTAAAAGAAACAAATTTTGTTTCAATAATATTAAGAAATAATTTATTTATTGATGGTATCAAATTCATTTTGTAAATATGACTAATATAGTATATGTTATTTCGCAAATCATACATTAGACATCAATAATATCTATATATGTTTACTAATTATACTATACAACTCCTCAATAATTCAACCATTTTTTATATCTACTCTTATAACTTCTTACAGTTTCTTATATTTACTTATAACTTCCTACATCTTCTTACAATTCTTTACACCTTCTTATAAATCTTGACAACTTCTCACAACTTTTTTTATTTTTCACAATTTATAACTGTTTTTTATGGTGAAAAAGAATAAGCTCTTAATCGCATAAAAGAACTGGCCCAACATGTCACTCGGCAACGAAACAAGTTACGACGCATCGTTCTGTGGAGCTACACCGAGGTGCAAAAGTTTACTACCCCACTTGCATGGTCCAGGCATCAGGATGCCGGCAACCTAAAGGGCGAAGTAAAAAGACGCGCCAATACATTCAGACAATTCAAAATCAGCAACCAAGAAAGAGACAGACAGACAGCAAATCAGCGAACACACCGGGAATGGAGGGAGGGATGATATCAGTGGACAGGTGGGGGAAGGGAAGCCAAGCCTACTTCCTGACTCACCTCCACGCCGATCACACGCGCGGCCTCTCGTCTTCCTGGCGTAGGGGCCCTCTCTACTGTTCTCGCGTCTCCGCCAAGCTCTTCCCTCTAAAATTCCCTGACTTCGACCTGTCTTCGCTCCGTGTCCTAAACATCGGCTCTTGGCACCGCCTCTCTCTCTCCTCTCCCTCCTCCGGCTCCCCTGCTGAAGTTGACGTCATGCCCATCGACGCTCTTCATTGTCCTGGTAATCCAACTTCTCTTCAATTGTTTGGAAAATTTGAAGTCACAGCTTTGAATTTTGATTTTGATATTCGATTTGCAAGTGTCTTCGAGTTTTGTAGACCTATTTGTGAACGTTTCGTCTCACCACTGAGTAGCAACTTGTAATTGATGCATTCTGTGCTTTTAGAATATCTATTGGCTTCGATTTGCATTGTCAATTTTGCTCCAGTGAAAATAATGTGGTCTTTTTTTAATTTGTTGAAGTGGAATCAGCTCGAAATATTCTCTTTGGTTTAACAATGCCGACTGTTGCGCGAGGCAAGATATGTGGATGTTCCTTCGTTCGGAAAATCTGCTTAGGAGCTAGAAAATTTAAGAGGATGTTTGTCTGGAACTCAGGAGACTAGTTTGGTTGATTAATATGAGTTGCAAACTTGATTGCATATGTATAGTTACATGTCTTTTGATGGATAAAACCTAACTTTGCCTTGAGTGGATTCTTCCATGTTATACCAGACCATCAGGATCTCAAGTTCCTTTTTTATTTCAAAACCAGCGAAGTATTTGAATTTTGTTGTTCAAATTTGAAGTATCTTAAAGTTGTTTGACCTATGTGTGAAATTTTCTTCTAACTCAGCAGCAACATGGAATTGATGCATTTCATGCTTGTAGAATTTCTAGTGGCTTGGATCTGCGAAGCTAATTTTGCTCCAGTGAATGTAATTTAGTTGGTTTGAAATCTATTGAAGGGAAATAGCTCGATTTCATTTTGGATAACAATACAGACTGTTGGCCTTGAGGGAAGACATGTAGATTTTCTTCCTTCGCAGAATTTGTCTTCTGCAAGATGTTTTGCGGAAACAGAGAAATGACTTGTCTGGCTGATCAATGTGACTTGTAAATTTGGTTATATTTATGTAACTACTAATTAGATATCTGTTAGTGGATAAACCTAGCTTGGACTGTAATCTTTGAACTTTTGCTCGAGTTGGTTCTTCCGTATTATACCAGACCACAAGGACCCCAAGTTTTTGAGTTCAAACCTGCGAATCATGACTTCAATAGGCCAGTTCTGAGATGAATGGTTTATGCAACGAAGGAATTAGATGCTTTTAAGAGTTCATTATACAAGTAGCACCAGACTACTTTAAAATACGGAAAAAACTGTGTTTTCTTTTTTTTTTGGGGGGGGGGGGCATTGATTTTGGTCGTGTTGGATTAATGGATATGATCGTAATGCTTACTGCACTGTGTGGATATGGCCTGTTAGGCATTGATGTTTTGTTGATTGAGAAAACGATACTAACTCATTTAGGCATCCTTTTGCGGACAGGTGCTGTCATGTTCATGTTTAGGGGCGACTTTGGACATGTGCTATACACAGGTGATTTCCGCTGGGAAACAACTGGTGAGAGGTCTCAGAAAGCAAGAACCATGCTCTTAGATGCTCTGAATGGGGCTAACGTTGATGTTCTTTACCTGGATAATACCTATTGCAATCCTGCGTATTGTTTTCCTTCTCGTGAAGTTGCTGCTCAACAGGTAGTTCAAAGTCTTCTGCTGACACATTGCAGGGACATCAACTTTTAATGCTTAAGTTAAAGTGCTACACATGTAATAGTGATTCACTATGGATAAATGGATAGGAGAGACAACCATTGACAAAATTTTAGAAATTGTTTGATAAAGGCTTGGTAGTTGATCATTAACCGTTATTAATTTTGTTTAGCTCATTGCGGATTAGTTGTATCATTCTTCAGATCCCTAGTCATTTCAAGTTCAAAACTGTTTAGTCTGAATGCTTGCATGAGGCCTTGAACAATTTAAAAATAATGTGATTGTTGATGAGTTAGAGCTGTTTTCCCATTCATTGCATTGTGAAGGAGAAACTGCATAATTGACACACTGGAACTCCTGCTGGCATAGCAAAGAAAGAAGGGTGACATTCTTGGGAGATAGGGAGTAAGCCCAGTGGAATATTATGCCACAAGAACATTATGCCACAACGCTTTTACTGCAGATATTGGTGCGAGGAATCTTGCATGGAAGTGGCCATGGCTATGTGATTCATTTGAGATTTGTGGACAAACTAGGACTGGGTATAAAATTTGGAAGGCGTAAAAGGAAAGGAGAAGCCCCTGTATTGTTGTGACATGTGTTTTGTTTGTTGAGATGATTTGTCCGACTAATATCCTTTACTCTGTCTTCTTTCAGTGTATTACTGTCACAGTTGCACCCATAAAATAAAAAAATGAAGATGAAACTTTTATTGCTTGAGAGCTTCTCTCAGTTGATTTTCAGAATAGTTGATAGCTGAAAGATTGAATTGTAAAACTTTACGTTGAAAGTTTAACTTTTGATGTTTGATCTGTGATGGTCATGGGATTGGTCAGAGTGCAAAGTGAATGAGCTGGTTACAGGAGGTTCACGTTGTTGGCAAAAATAATATTTCCAACAACTGGTTTGATTTTTTGTTTTCCAGCTAGCGTTTCACTTCTTTTTCATTGTCATCTCTTCTTTCAGATTGTCTTTTCTAAATATGCCAATCAGATCAAATATTCAATTATCTGCAGCTGACTTTGCGTTTTCGTCATCAGAATAGATGGCAAGCTGCCTTTGTATAGGTGACAGTTACTGCATCAAACCATAGAAAATGATTAGTCAATATGACCTTATTTATTGCTAGATTTCTTAATATCTAGTTTACATTACATGAAGTACTGTGATGTCTAATTCCCAGGTTATTGAGATCATTGCTTCACATCCGGAGCATGATATCATCATTGGGATTGATTCTCTGGGGAAGGAAGATCTGTTGCTTCGAATTTCACATTGCCTCAAGACTAAGGTTTGCTCATCAGATGAATTGTTACTGTTTAGATCGAATTTTAATTGGAAGGCATGCTTAAAGTACATCTGATATTACACTGAGGGCATAGATTCATTGTTTAAAATAAATTTTTACACCAGAATAGCCTTTTATTCTGCAATTTGGCCCAGCTGATTGAGTCTGTAAATTAAATCTTACCAGATATTGTTTTAAATCTTTATTAGAGTTAGATAAATGTCTTCTATATGTTACGGTTTTCAAGGGACAATGTTGGATGAAGGAGACAATGACAATCAGAAAACAAACAATTCTTGCAACAGAAGGAAGCTAGGTAATGCGTCGGGACAACATAAAATGTAATGTTTTACCCAATTCAGTGGAACGTCATAATTGTATCGAGCCTTTTGTATATCAAATCGTTACTAAATTGGGCTCTGAATCAAACTCATACGCTTTCAATTTTTGAGCAACTCAGTTCGCTCCGTGTTCCTTATCCTTACTAATCCTTTGAAAGCCATTGCTAAAAAGAAAACATGTAAATAGGAGCAATACAGCCCATATTCCATTGTCGTTTCTTTTTGGTTACAAAGGTTTGTCATCGTCGTCTAACTGTTTGCCTTTTGTTTGCCTGAAGATTTGGGTGTGGCCAGAACGGTTACAAATTATGCATATTCTTGGCTATCCCGATGTCTTTACAACCAGAACTTCTCTGACAAGAGTTAGAGCTGTTCCTCATTATAGTTTTAGGACCGACACCTTGGAGGGTCTAAACACATTGAGGCCTACTATAGGAATTATGCCATCTGGTCTTCCATGGATGGTGAAACCCTATGAGGGGAAAAGCAAAGCTTCTGAGACTTGTCTTTCAGTTACTTCAACTAGCCGAAGATATAATGTGCCAAATGGGATCCGTGTCGACCGAAACATGAGGACTGTAGAGAGGGTTCATCAGTACATTTACTCAGTTCCCTACTCTGATCACTCGTGCTTTCCTGAGATAAAAGATTTTGTTCAGTTGATCCGGCCATCCAATGTGAAAGGAATTGTATCAATGTCACCTTGGTATGTTGATCCTCTTTACTATCTCAGCCACCTGTTTAGATCAAACCAAAGACCACAGATAAATTCCCCAAATCCAGAGAGTCAAGGGCAAGCTAAAAGAGTGCAAGGGCAGGGGAAGATGAAAAGCAAGGATTTCAGAGGTGCAAGACAGAGGGCTGCAGAGGTTAACTTTTTTGGAGTTCGAATTCGCAGGGTCACCATAATGAGGCGGATACATCGTGGTGTGAAAATTGTGGAAAGTCATGATCCTGACTGATCAATTAGGGGCTTCAAATTTTTGTTATACCGAATTTAAGAATGGACAGCCAAGGATGCCAAATGGTTCAAAAGGAAATGGTTGTAGAACCTCAAAAGTTATTGATTCTGATAATTGCATAGGAATTTTATGTTCAAAAGTGGCTGGCTTTCAGAGGCTTTACATGAAAAGTTATTTGGCTCAATGACAAAGTTCCTTGTTGCTGCTTAATTTGGAGCTGGAGTGTGCATGCTACAGATATTAATCTCCATGTTAATGATAGTAATGTCAACTGAATCAGATTTTTGATACCTGGTATGCTTTGACAGTGATCTTTACTTTCTTAGGTTTTGGTTTGTGCTAGATAGAAGATGTGTTAGCACACGTTGGACGATTCAATATACTGAATTTCAAATTGCAGAAGACTCAAGTGGATATTGCTTCCAAAAGGTTGTATAGAACAATATTCTTCTGGTTGACTAGCCGTAATTCCAGTCATAAGCCCTTCATGGAAAAAACTTGTGGCCCGTATGGGCTACCCTGAGAGTAGCATGAACCTCTTGCCTTGGTGTGATTTTGCGGTTGGTTCAGTCACACTAGTGAAGATAGTGCAGCGTCTACTTGTGATTTGATAATTTGAATCAGTGCAAGAAATTATGAAGATGATTTCCATGTCAGAACTTCAAATAGCAGTAAGTATGGTGAGGTGTAGACAGGGTGCCTGTTGAATGCATTGTGCACCAAAAAGTTCCACTGCCTGTGACGTAGCCCTGCAAAATCCTCGACCTCCACCAGAGAAGCTATTTGACTTTGATCTTGATCTTGATCTTGTGTATATCCATTTGGACGCTTCATGTTGTCTTGAGTATTTGTGAGGAATACTTGATGCTAGGACACAACTATAAACATGCACCCCTTATCTGGACCAAAAATAGTAAATTTAAAAAAAATAAAATAAAAATGCCAGAGTTTGTATCCTCGACGCTCCAATGTGGTTATGGTGAGTAACAGATATCCAATATTTATACCTTCATGGCAATAAACAGCCCATGATTGGTTTTGTTTTTATAGAGCTATTCTTTCATGAACGGTTGGGACTTCTTTATCGATTGTGTTTGACTCTGTAACATGCTATATGGCTATGCAAAAAGGTCCAAATAAAGAGAGACAAGGAATCAATGATAGTTTGGACTTCGGATATATTATTATTTAATTTAATCAGTCAATGGGCAGTTATTATATTGAAATCCTTGACCAATCTAGTTAGGCATGTCAAGAACAAATGAACAATGAACCCAAGCCCAATGTCAAATTTGCCACACAAAAAAAAAAATAAAAAAATCCTTTATATAGCACTACGGACTCAGCAACCAAGCGGTCTACCAAACCGTGCCTATGTAGCAAACTTAAGCTATTATAGTTACACAGAAATCCGAATAAGCTGTTTGCACAAATAAATAAATAAGTAAATGATTATTGTAGGCACTAAAAAATTATTCGTGCCGTACCAAGTAAAATCAAATTAATTAATTGGGGTAACCCGTTTAATTATTTAATCAAGACCAAAAAACTCTCAAATCAAAGCTCAAAAGAAGCCCG
This sequence comes from Carnegiea gigantea, assembly GCA_029747015.1. Classification (NCBI taxonomy): domain Eukaryota; kingdom Viridiplantae; phylum Streptophyta; class Magnoliopsida; order Caryophyllales; family Cactaceae; genus Carnegiea; species Carnegiea gigantea. Next base: position 10,554 of record JAKOGI010000471.1, on the reverse strand, counting down.
AATGACTTTCAAGTCACGGCGCGGTCGAGAGCAGGTCAAAGTCAAAGTTAAAGGTCAAAACCTAAACCGATTCCCAAGTCAAAGGTCAAAACCTAAATCGACTTCCGAGTCAAAGGTCAAAGCCTAAATCAACTCCTAAGTCAAACATCAAACGACTCTTAAGTCAACATCCGGTCAATACTCGAGGCGATCCCAAGTCAATGCCTGGCCCAAGCCCGAGAGGCTCCTAAAGTCAAAGTCAAAGCAAATGCCCCTTAAGTCAAAGCAATCGAGGATGAGGTTTGATTAAAAGGATCAAAACCCAAGTCAATGCCCATTTTGACTTTCAAGGGGGAGGGGGAAGTTTTCCTATAAATAGGCCCCTACCCCCCTTGATTGAAGGTTGAAATATCAATCCAAAAGGAGATAGAATCAGAGGATCATACACGTTGTATTCATAGATGTTGTACCCATATATTCAAATCAATACAAAAATTCAATTTTGTATTCAAGTTCCAGTCTAATTCATTTTAGACATTGAAATTTGTATTCACAAATTTGGCACGCTCGGTGGGACATTTCTTTATCTCATATCTTTCTCCTAAAGATCAAGATTTTCAAGTCATAAGAACATCATCTTCAATAAAGACATGATCACGAAGAACGTTGCCGTACAAGCTTCGAAGAAGAAGAGCACAGGATCTCTTCCGTGTAGATCCTGTGGAGCGAGCATCACTTCTAGCAGGCACGCTCATACAATGGAGACCAGGAGCATGGCGAAAGCTGCTGCGCCGCTCCCATCCAAACTCCAAGGCTTGAAGACGCAGCAAAATGCGCCCTCTAGGATGGATGGAATTCAAAACCTCCATCTTCAATCTCCAGTTTGCGAGGTTGAAGACTACTGTAGCAATAACTCTTCTTCGCCCTCACCAAATAGGGAACGCATGTCAGAAACTGAAGTTGAGTTCTCCAAAACTTTTGTCATGCTAGCCATGATGACATGCATAACTACTCTTGAAGAGGAGATGGCTAACATGAAGGTCATCCTAGAAAAACTTACTAGGGAGAATGAAGAAAAGGAAGCGCATAGCAAGTTTCAAGAAGAAAAGATTGCTAAGCTGACTAGAAAGTTAGAAAAACAGCCAGCTCAATCTCCTACGAAGGACTCAGAAAGTGAGGACTCAGAAAAAGTGTCCATCCACACTGAGGCTTCTGACAACGAAAAGCAACCAAAGAAAGGCATTATGCCTAAAAATGTCAAGTCCTCTGGATCAATGACTATTGAGCAAATCCAAGACTTGATAGCAAATGCAGTTAAGGCGCAGCTAGGTCGAGGTTCCCACAGAATTCACCTATACACCAAGTCTTACACTAAGAGGGTGTATGTCCTTCGCATGCCTCACGGTTACCAATCCCCTAAGTTCTAACAGTTTGATGAGAGAGGTAACCCAAAACAGCATGTCGCACATTTCATTGAGAAACACAACAATGCTGGAACTGACGGCGACCTCATGGTGAAATAGTTCATCAAGACGTTGAAAGGTAGTGCCTTTGATTGGTATACTGATCTAGAATCTGAGTCCATCGACAGTTGGAAACAAATGGAGTAAGAGTTCCTGAATAGGTTCTACAGCACGCAGCGCATTGTCAACATGATTGGGCTGACAAACACAAAACACTGGAAAGATAAGCCAGTTCTTGACTACATCAACCGCTGGTACGCACTTAGCATCGAGTGTAAGAATCGGCTGTCTGAAGCTTCCGCCATCGAAATGTGCACCCAAGGTATGTATTGGGACTTGCTGTACGTCCTATAAATGAGAAAACCTAGGACTTTTCAAGAATTGACGACCAAGGCGCATGATATGGAGGTGACTATAGCTAGTCATCGCAGTAACTCCTTCTATTCTACTGAATCAAGGAAGGACAAAGATGAATTTGAGAAGAATGTTAACTTTTCTAAGAGCACAACCAAAGAAGCGATGTCTATCTTTACAAGTTAGCCAATTCGCATTACGTGAAAGCCAAAATTAGACGGTAAGAAGAGCTCGTCGTTCAAAGTTGTGACAAATAAGCGTCCCATACTAAAAGAGCTTCAGGAAAAGAAATATCCATTTCCTAACTCAAATTTATCAGGCATGCTAGATGACTTGCTCGAGAAGGGTGTCATCGAATTGTCTGAGCCAAAGCATCCGGAGGAAGCTGGGAAGACCGTCGACCCCAAATACTGTCGGTACCATAGAATCGTCAATCACCCTCTTGAAAAGTGCGTTATACTCAAGAAGCGCATCATGCGACTGGCTAGGGAAGGAAGAATCATTCTAGATTTGGATGAAATTGCATAAGCTAGCCACGTCATAGTGCAAGAGGTTGATAAGTCAGATTCTTAAATAAATCTCACTGAGGCGCCAAAGGCCTTAGGAGAATGCTTTCCAAAAAGTTTCTTTGATTGTGTAGCCATCCACAAGACCTCATGTTCTGTATCTAATGATGATGAGACAAATAAAGAACTAAGTGCCCCTCCCAAAAGAGATTGGCATGAGAGGCTGGAGGAGGTTCTTTGGGCATACCAAACCACATACAGGACTCCAACACAGTCAACCCCTTACGCTCTTGAGTACGAAGTAGAAGCCATCCTACCACTGGAAATACAAATCCCGTCATTGCGCATTGCTACACAAGAGGGTTTGAGCCAAGATGAAAACCACCAACTTCGCTCAACAGAATTAGAGGCCCTTGATGAGAGAAGACTTCAGGCATAATAGAAGTTAGAATGCTATCAAGCTCGTCTATCAACAGAGTTTAACAAAAAGGTTCGACCACGTTTGTTCTAAGTTGGGGATCAAGTGCTTGTGCTGAAGATGCCAATCATCATGACTCATAAGACAGAAGTAAATTCACTCCACAATGAGAAGGACCTTATGTTTTCCGTGAGGTATACTCAAATAGTGCCTACAAGATAGTAGATGAACAAGGGTTTGGGTTGGACCAATAAATGGCAAGTTCTTAATGCGCTACTTACCTTGAGGAAATGTTAGGTGTGCTCCTAAATAAGAGCTTAAACTGTTCACCCTAAAAAAAAGAAGAAAAGAGAAAAGACACACCTAAAGTTTACGTCAAAAACCAAGAGGGCTCCTGAACAAGAATCTAAACTGTTGACACATTTAAAAAAGAAGACTCTCGAACAAGAGATTAAACTGTTTACACATTCAAAAATAAAGACTCCCGAACAAGAATCTAAACTGTTCACATATTCAAAAAAGAAGACTCCCGAATAAAAGACTAAACTGTTCATACATTCAAAAAAGAAGACTCCCAAACAAAAGACTAAACTGTTTACACACACTAAGAAAATGCTCGCTCCTGAATACGAGCATAAACTGTTCACTCAAACCAAAATCATTCGACTACTCCGGGCCCGTAAGAGTATAAATTGTGAATGGTAAAACAAATGAAAAAAGGATGCTTAGTTGAACTACGTGATGACTTGATCTTATTGGGAATTTTAAGTACCCATAAGCACGTAGGTAGCTTGGTCAGCAAATCACCAAGCGTAGTCAAACACGTCATACAAAAAGGGGGGCATGAAAGAAAAGCGATCAAAGACAGCACCTTTCTGCCGCCATGCTGCTCCTCATGACTTCATACCACTTTCAGGCGTGTAGGTTTCCGTTCTAGGCACCAACGACCTAGCAGCGAATAATTTCGTAAGTGGTTCTTCAAGTCTTCATACCACTTTCAGACGTGTAGGTTTCCGTTCTAGGCTCCAAAAGGCCTAGCAGCAAACTATTTCGTAAGTGGCTCTTCAAGTCTTCAAACCACTTCCTGGCGTTAGGTTTCTGTTCTAGACACCAAACGGCCTAGCGGCAAACTATTTCGCAAGTGGTTCTTCAATTCTTAATACCACCTTGATGCGTATAGGTCTATGTTCTAGGTATCGAAAGGCCTAGCGGCGAACCATTTCGCAAGTGGTTCTTCAAGTCTTCATACAACTTTCATGCGTATAGGTGTCCGTTCTAAGCACCAAAAGGCCTAGCGGCGAGCCATTTCGCAAGTGGTTCTTTAGGTCTTCATATCACTTTCACGCGTGTAGGTATCCGTTCTAGGCACCAAAAGGCTTAGTGGCGAACCATTTCACAAGTGGTTCTTCAAGTCTTCATACCACTTTCAGGCGTATAGGTTTCCGTTCTAGGCACTAAAGGCCTAGCGGCAAATCATTTCGTAAGTGGTTCTTCAAGTCTTCGTACCACTTTCAAGCGTGTAGGTTTCTGTTCTAGGCACCAAAGGCCCAGCGCCAAACCTCTTCGCAAGTGGTTCTTCAAATGACTTATCAACCAGCATAAGCGACTGCACAAATGCAACAAAAAAAGAAAATAAGGGTCTTGGCATACAAAAAACAGTAGAAGCAAAAAAATGCAATCTTTCAATAAGTAAGCATGATGTTGTGCCGATATAAGCAAACATGAAAATCTTTCAACATGCGCGGTCGATGAGAGGTATCAGCAGGGCATGGGAAGACCGTTCAACCTAATAAAGTTGCTCCCTTTGGGCTTATTTGAATCAAAATCACTACCTTTCACCCAAAAAAAAAAAAGCCATGACCTCTAAGCATAATGGGGACAAATTGTTTCCAAAAAAAAAAAAAAAGATGAGACCAACGAGGGATAATGCCTAAGTTGCTTAGCCAAAGACCTAAACTCTCTCTCTCTTTCACATAAACCTATATCCTCTAGAGTCATAGACCCACCTTTTTTTCTCACCCTCAACCTGCCTCACCAACCCCAGATATCGTTATATCTCATTATTTGGCATCATCTACTCACACCCAAACCCAAACCAAAAAAAATCAAAACTTGGGGAGCTTGAACAAACATCTTGCCTTCAACACTTATCTGGTTGGGTACAATTGACTATGTTCCTCCCAAATTGAAAAGCCAAAGAAATGGAAACTCGTGAACAACTTATCTTGCTTAACTAAAGTTTAACATCTCAACAATGGAGATGAATCCAACAACTCAAAAAAAAAAAAAAACATTTTGGGCTTCATTCAAGGCATGAACAAAGATAGGTCAAGGAGGAGTTGCTCGTATGCACATTAATGGCGTAAAAAAGCATGGCCCTTTCACATGGAGGGAAAAAAAAAAAAGAGAGTGAGCTTTCTCTTTTACCAAAAAAAGGGGGCGTAGAGTTGTACCCAGCAAAAACGAGAAAAAAAGGAGAAAACGGTGAGGAAGTTGATACCTTTTATGGCCACAAGGATCAAAGATGGCGACACAATATTAAATTTTAGGGGAGCTTCCACTAGAAATTAGTAAGCGGCAGCAGCAGCAAAGGGTCATCGGGTTTCTTGGCGCAGCGACAGAGAACGAAGAAGAAAGGCAGATGGGGAAGAAAGGGGAATAGGAGCCTACGAAAAGAACAAGTGATTTTTACTTCAAGAAAAGATCAGTTTGGTGACTGCCATATTTCGCTAAGGTTCTCTTTTGCAATTTGGGGCCCTTATATTTCCCAGAAGTGCTCTTTTGCAATTTGTTTCCACTCATGTTTCACACATATCACAATTTGGTGAGTCAAATATCGTTGAACTGAAAGTATGACCCACCCAATTAGCACATGCAATTCAACGATTACATAATTTTGGGGCGACCCAGCACAAGGTCATAATATAATTTTGGGCGTGACATGGCAAGCTAACAAGTTGGTTGGACAAGGGTTAGATAAAATAGGACGATGCAAACAGTTGGGTCCTGGCAATTGAAGTGGCGGCTTGGCGCACCTTAAAAATTGGGAGCCTAAAATGGCGCATTCCAAAAAAAAATCAAGACGTCGGTCACGCTCCAACTACAAGTCTTGTACGTGATCTTGTCTCGAGGGGGCAATTTTTAGGTACTAAAAAAATAATTCGTGCCGTACCAAGTAAAATCAAATTAATAAATTGGGGCAACCCTTTTAATTAATTTAATCCGGCCCAAAAGATTCTCAAGTCGAAGCTTAAAAAAACCCGAATGACTTTCAAGTCAAGGCACGGTCGAGGCCAGGTCAAAGTTAACTTCAAAGGTCAAAACCTAAACCGACTCCCAAGTCAAAGGTCAAAGCCTAATTCGACTCCCAAGTCAACATGTGGTCAAAGCTTGAGATGACTTCCAAGTCAATGCATTACACAAGCCCGAGAGACTCCCAAAGTCAAAGTCAAAGTCAAAGCAAATGCCTCTTAAGTTAAAGCAATCTAGGATGAGGCTTGATTGAAAGGTCTAAAACCCAAGTCGATGCCTATCTTGACTTTCAAGGGGGAGGGGGAAGTTTTCCTATAAATAGACCCTTACCCCCTTGATTGAAGGTTAGAAAATCAATCCAAAAGGAGATAAAATCAGAGGATCATATATATTGTATTTATAGAGATTGTACCCGTATATTCAAATCAATACAAAAATTCAATCTTATATCCAAGTTCCTGTCTAATTCAATTTAGACGTTGAAATTTGTGTTACAATTATGTCTCTTATGCATAAGTAATGTTGACAATGTGTGATATTGAAAGCATTCGGACTAGTGACACATGGCGGGGGTTGGGCCCGGGGCTTTCTCAGGCTTAACCGACTCTTTCCCAGCTAGACTTCACTCTTTCAAGAGTGCACTGGATTGACTTTCTCAAAGTGCTAATTCCACATAGTTACATTGTAGAGTGGATTAGATGTTCAGTTTTTGTAGTCATCAATGCATTTTAAGGGAAATGTACAGATCCACAATTTTATAGAAAATATCCAATTCCTTCTTTTTACCAAATTCATAATCAAAGAGACAATTGACGAACACATGATTTGATTAAATGACGAGAAAGTGTTTTTTTTCAAATAAATTGTTATTCCGAATATCTTGAATGGGGATGATTAAAATAACTCCATGGTTGTGAAACATGAGAGCGAATACAAGGACGAAGTTACAGTCTAATAGATGGTGAAAATCACCATTAGGTCACTCGCTTTGAAAGCGGCCTCTACTAGAAATAAATGTGTTAAAACTATGAATCTTTGGGTTCCATGCAAAAGGGACTTTTCATGATTTTACTCATATTCAGTGAAGCAAAAAGCAAAAAGTGTTTTGATGACCACTTTATATGAGCATAATGTTAATTTATGTACAAGAAAATGAACAATAAACACAAATTCAAGGATGGTTAGCAAGAAACATGATCATGAATGCGAGAAAATAAAGAAAGTTATCAAGAAGTTATTTTCTTTTTTAATGGCCTTCGAAACCTACTTCGATCGGAGTGATTCATGAAGCAAACTTATGCTTAAATCCTTCCCCCTAAATTGGCAGGGTAGGTTAAAGGATTAGTCCAATTTTAAAAGATTTTGAGAGAAGAGTTTTAGTGTTTTGTTTCTTGAAAGTGCATTTTGAAGAGAGAGGGAGGGTTCAGAGAGGTAGAGTTTCCTCTATGAGTGATGTCTACAGAGAAATAGGTAAAGTTTTCTCTAGGTGAAAAAAGATGATGAATGAGGGCAATACCCCGAGGGACCTACCTCAGGTCGTTGTCCCTCGAATGATTCAACTTATTTGTTGGATATTTAGTTTTTTACATCGAAAATAGTTACTAATTTTTTTTCCCTTTTTTAAGAAATCTGAGTCTTGGCAAATCAATGAAAACTAGACCCGGGAATTGGACTAGGATTCTGATCTAGGGCCAGAGTCATGCCCAATTGCCTGGTATAATCCCTGGCAGTAGCTACTGCCTGATCCAGGGACTAGTGTAGGGCCTAAATCCTAATCCAGACAGTTATACTATTCGATTATAACTATTTTACCTAAAAATAAAATAAATGTAAAATGATGAAAGCAATAAACTTGATTAGTAGAGTTGTCAATGAGTTTTAGGAAAAATGTACAAACCACAATCACTTTTCCAAGCAAATCAATACCGATAGGGATAAGTGAGTTTACTTCAAAAAGGTTTTTCAAAGGACGTCGAGCAATCCGTAATGTGGGGACCAAATGACAATTTAGTCTCAAACCAGTGATATACATTTAGGGAATGAAGGTACGATAATGTGATGGAATGCATTACATCCCCACCAGTCATCACTGACAACTTCTATTATTCAATATGGGAAATCAAATCTTAATTACACTATCACATAATCATGTAGTAGAATAATAGGAATCACATTAAACAATGCAAAAATCTACAACTTTTAGTCCAAAATAAGGTAAATAGTTACAGTGGGTGGGAACTATCTAAAGATTATATCTTTGGCAATTTGAGATCAAAATCATAAAAGAAATAAGGTGAATAGATAGAGCGAAGATTAAAATTACGTCCTTAGGATAACCCACATGATTTACCTGGAAATCGCCAGGAAGGTGATCTTACTATGGAAACTATAAATTAATAGCTAAAACCAAGTTGTTTATTCACAAAATTTTGATAAGCATAGGTAGAATTGCCTGATTGTCATCAATTTGTTGTGATTTTGCTAATGAGCTTAATTATAGCAGTCCACAATTAAAAACAGGTGGGATTTATGAAGTGGGGAGTAAGGCAGGACCCAGTGGCCTACAATGGGTCCCAACTGTAGCTGTTGGGCATGTAAAATTGGTCATTCGATCCCAACGGCTGTTTGAAACATGTTGTCGCCTTCTATTCTCTGGCGTAATTAAATTGTTTGTGGAAGTTTGATTAAGAGGAAATTTTCCACCGCATTGGTCATTGTTTCATGCATTCATCCTCAAGATCTTGGGTTCAAGCCCATATGCTAGCATATTATACAAAACCCCTTAGATTTTTGCTTTTTTTGCAATTATTATTGGAACTTTTGAATTTTAAATGCATTTAAAACTTTTTTAAAAATTTTTTACATGAGAGAACATTTTTGCGGAATGATCACTAGGAACTACTCAAGTATGACATGGCTTCACCCTCAGTGGGATAGGTAATTGTCAGCACCAGGCAGCAATGCACATGACATAGAAGCATGCTTTTTGTCTAAAAACACATGGCTACTAATTTGGTGCTGATAAATACATGATATGCTTGCTTGCTACCCTGAGTTCAATTCCATAGGCACATTCGTCATTTTACCTTTTCAATGTTCAAGTTTCTTTTTCATTCTGTTCAACTATATAATAAATTGGTTTATCATTTTATTACAATTTTTTCCTACGATGTTGTAGGATTCCTTTCACTTTTTTTAGAAGAGAAATTTTCCCCTCTTCTTCATTTCCATCTGTTCAGCTATGCAATAGTTTATTATTTCATTATAGTTTATTTTCCATAATTTTTTTGTGCTTCCCCTATAATATTGTGAGTTTTCTTTAATTTTTTCATTTGTTATTATAAAACTACCTGAATATTTTATATGATCAATACAATTTTATAAATGACTAAAATGGTTACATAACTAGTTCAACTGTTATTTTATTTTCTTCTAGTTTATTACATAATTACAAAATGGATATCCACATGCTTATCCAACATCTAATCATAACGCAATTCAAACAATTTATCTCCAAATAACAAAACACTTGTACATATACAAAAATAAGTTGAAACAGCCCGAACCTAAAATCATGCTAATTACCCATAGTTTTCTTAATTAAGTGAAAAGTTATAGTGGTTGTCACCAGATGCTGACCACCACAATTAAAACAATCTCGAGCGTTTGTTTGTCTTTGATTGATCTTGATCATTGATTTTATATTTGTTATTAAGTAATTAAAAATGGATTATAAAAATCACAAAATATATACAAATATTGATAAAAACAATTTTTGTATGACATTGTTTGGGCACTCAATAATTATATTGGGGAAACAAACTTTATAGTTGCAAAGGAAAAAAAGCAAAATAATTTTCCGACGACCTCCATGGCCGGCGACTATGTTCTAGCGACAATGGCAGATAACATTTCTCTCTTTAATGATAACCGGTAACTCCCAATCCCTCTCTTCCTCTCACTTGGACTAGCTTCGTCACCAATGTCATGGCTTGAAGTTGTGGCAGTTGAACACCATTTTTTCTGGCAAGAAGCTCGCCGGAAAGCAGTGAAAAGTATGTCATATGAAACAGTCCATCCACCCCGACATCCCGGCAGTGACGTCCAACATCACAGCTGGTGTCAGCCACAGTTCCAACCAGCGAGGTTCGTTGTAGGGTTCGCCGACATTAGTGATGGAGCCAGTCCAAGTGAGAGGAAGAGAGGGATTGGGAGTCGCTGGTCACCGGTGAAGAGAGAGATGTTGCTTGCTGTTGTCATCGAAAAATAGTCATCGGCCAGGGAGGTCGCTGGAAAATTGGTTTGCTTTTTTTTTTTTTTCCTTCGCAACAATGAAGTTTGTGTTTCCAATATAATTAATGAGCACCCAAAAAATGTCATACAAAAGATGTTTATATCAATATTTGCATACATTTTATGATTTTTACAATTCATTTTTAATTATTTAATAATAGATATAAAATCAACGGTGAAGATCAACCAAAGACAAATGATGAATGCTCGAAATTATTTTAATTGTGGTGGTCATCATACGGTGACAAACACAATAACTTAATTAAGTTGGGCACTACATTTCAATTTG
>JAKOGI010000470.1:492500-577500 GCA_029747015.1 Carnegiea gigantea | reverse complement strand
ATTCAATTTTTGTAAGTCTACTTGCAGTAATAGGGACCCCTAGATAAGTGAATGAGAGGGTCCCTTCCTGGAAGCCTGATATACGCAAGCATTCATCTTGTAGATGTTGGGAGCAACCACCAAATATAATTTGGGATTTTTGCAGGTTTGTCTTAAGTCCAGCACATTCATAAAAACCTTTTAGTGCTTGAAAGATGAGGTGGAGTGAAAGAGGGTCAGCCTTGCAGAAGATGATAGGGTCATCCGTGAACATGAAATGGGTGATTTTAAGAGATCTGCAATTTTGATGGAACTGGAATCCAGCCCTATTGCTGATTTTGTGCATAAGCCGCGAGAGATATTCCATAGATATAACAAAGAGAAGGTGGGAGAGTGGGTCTCCTTGACGGAGTCCTCTGCCTACCTCAAAAACCCCTCAATCTTGCCCATTTAGGTGGACCTTAAACTGAACTAATGTCACACATGCCATGACCCATTTGATAAAAATCTCTAGGAAGTTTAGTTCCACCAGCATTTCTTTGACAAAAGCCTAGTGCACTGAGTCGAAAGCTTTTTTCAGATCAATCGTTAGCATGCAGCGGGGGAGACATGCTTCCTTTTATACCCCCTTACAATGTCTTGGCATATCAGAACGTTGTACATCATCTCTCTGTTTTGAACAAAAGCAGCTTGACTCTGATGTATCAAACTAGGCAATATAGCCTTGATTCTGGAACAAAGCATTTTGGTTAGACATTTATAGAGCACATTGCAACATGAAATGGGTCTGAAATCTATGGCTGCTTGTGGGTGTGGAATTTTTGGTAGAATCACCAATTTTTGTGGCACTCATAAAATTATGCATTTTCCTTATGTCAAAAAAATCCTTGATAGCATCGCATACCATGGGGCCTGTAAGGTGCCACGTAGCTTTGAAAAAACCACTGCTATAACCGTCTGGGCCTGGGGACTTAGTAACTGGGATGGAGAATAAAGCTTCCCTGATGTGCTTTGTTGTGAATGCCTTGCACATATCCATTTGTTATGCTACTGTGAGCACATGACCTGCCTCTATTACTTGTGGATCAATGGATGCTGTGGGTATGTATTGCTTGTCCAGGAGGTTCTTATAAAAATCCAGTATTACTCCCCCTTTCTTTTTAAAACCTTCAACTTTTACACCATTATCATCCAAGTTGTATATATACGTAGCCCTTTTCCGCCCTTTAGCCCCGACAGAGAAATATCTAGTGCGATCATCACCGTATTGGATCCATTCTATTTTGTATTGCTGTTTAATAAGTGCCATGACAGACGAGAGAATTTTAATATAGTTTTCCCTGTACCTCCTCTCCTGATCAAGGCAATATTCATTTGTGGGGTCATTGCATAGTTGTTGTTGCACCTTGGTTAACCTCTCCCTTGAACGCGTCTGCTGCTCATGCAAATCAGCATATTTGTCCTTGTTTATCTTTCTCAGAGGTTTCTTCAAGTGGTCAAGGAAGTCCCTTAGCTTATGTATCCCCCTCTTATGGTCATGTACTTTTGCTGTGGATTCAACTATGCTCATGAAATCCTTGTGAGCTTCCCATATGGTACAGTAGTGGAAGGTTGCTTGAGGCCTAGGTACCTCATGGAACTATAGCTGAATAGAAGTGTGATCCGAAAGGCCATTTGATAATTATGCAGCTTGGGTGAAATCAGTTTCAAGGTACAATAAGGATTGGTAAACACTCGATCAATTCTACTCCATATAATTTTGTTCGTCCATGAGAAATATGCCCCAGTACTCCTCATCTCTGTGAGTTCACATACTTCTATGCAATATGCAAAATCCTTTATTTCCAAATCAGCGATTTCTTGCCCCCAATTCTATCTTCTTTGTATAATACTGAGTTAAAATCACCCAGCACACACCATGCTCCAGTCATTTGGTTTACAATGTCCTACAAATTGTGCCAGCCTTTGATTATCCTGGTTCAAGCCACACACAAAAGCGATGAAAAAATGTTTATTCCTTTGTAGCTAAGTGACATGATAGTGTATCATCTCCTCTGTCATGTTCACTAATTCCACCCCATATGTACTAGGCCTCCATGAAATCCATATACGTCCTTTGGTGTTATAAGAAAAATTATGTATCCATTGCCACCCCGAGAATGAAAGGGTTGTTGTGCTATGTACATTTTTCTCCTTTACCTTTGTTTCCAGAAGGCCAACTAACCCCACATCTTTGAGCTACAAGAAAGAACGTACGTTCTTGCTTATTTGGCCAATTTAGGCCCCTTATGTTCCAGCTTAGGATACTAGCCATTGAGGCTCCCCCCTATTTCTGCCTCCTGTCTACTATGATCTGGTACAGCCACCTCTTCGTGCCTTGACAATGCTTGGTATGGATTGAGGTTATGGCTAGGTAATGTATGTTATGTTAGCTGAGTGTATCGTGCTGTTGCCCTTCTTTGAATTGGGGTGAATCCGTCCTGTTGGGTCTCTACTGTCCTAGGTGGTTGAACAATAGCCTGCTGTTCTGTATTAATCTCATTAGCCTACTGGGCCTCCTATCTGCTCTGAACAATAGCCTTTCCTACCCTACTGCTCTGTTTTTCCCTCCAGTCCTACCTGAGACCCCTTTTCCTGTTGCAAACTGACTCATCATGCCCGAACATTTAGCAAAAAGAACAATGAGTGGGCTTCCATTCATATTTCACTGGCTGCCTTACTAGCACATCTTTATCATTGATAAACTCAATGTACTCAGGAAAAATACCATCCAATGGAATTTCTATAAGTAGTCGAGCATAATGTAACATCGCTTTCTCCATAGTGTATTTGTCTATCTTCAGCGGAATGCCTAGGATGCTTCCAATTTTGCTTAAGCTGTCGCCCCCCCAGTATTTGATGTCCAAATCTGGTAATAAAACCCAAACAAGAAGAGATTTGATGGCTTCTATATGTAAATCCATTTCAGGGTTCCATCCCTTTACCAATAAGCACTTGCTGTCAAAGAAGAACATGCCCCTCTTCTCAACCTCCACCTTGTCCTGAATGTTACTAAACCCTACAAGGAAGACTCCTTTTCTCACTAGTAGTATTTTCTCAATTGCATAGGCCCTCTAGATTCACTTGAAATAACCCTCCATCACCTGAATGGGGGGATTTACTCCCAACACCAAGCAAATTATAGCATTTTGCCAGTACACAATTTCTGAATTCACATCCTCCTTTTCGATTTTTGCACATTTAGAACCATTAATAGTGGGAGCAGATATGTATTCAAGAGCAGTGCCCTCGTTTAGGCCGATACTTGATGCATACGAACTGGTAACAGTTACCTACAATGGCGTTGTTGGGTCTATGGTTTCCAACAGTTGAGCCGAAAATGCAGCACCAATCTCCTCTTCTATATCTGCAATTGTCTCAGAGGTACGAGCTTGATGTGTTTCTGGTAGGATGGGTGGCGAAATTTCTTCATTTGTTTATGTGATAGTGCATGGCCATCCCCTCTTACCTCCCTTTGCCATGGCTGGCCTGGATCGCCAAAGAGTTTTGGAGAGGAAGCAGTTTTATATATATATATATATACACACACACACACACACACACATTTTACATATATATTTTATATATATATATGCACACAAGTGTGCATACATATACATACATACATACATACATATATATATATATATATATATACATATATATATATATATATATATATATATATATACAGATATTATACCTAGGAGAGAGAGAGAGAGAGAGAAGAGATTAGACATATGTACACATATATATAATTATATTTTAATAAGATATATATATATATATACTATATATATATATAATATATATATATAATATATATTAATAGTATGCACCTCCACACACACACACACACGCGCACGCACATGTATACACACAACACACACACCAGGCACGCCACACACACACACACACTTAATATATGTAATTTGTGTACGTATATTTATGTATATATATATAACATATTTATCTAAATATCTACATATATATATATATATATATATATATATATATATATTTACCATATATACATATATACATCATATGATATGTATTGTATATATTATAATATAGGTGCATATATATGTATATGTATATATATATTATATATTATATCTATATATATATTATATATATATATATCTAATATATATATATAATCATATACACATATATATATATCTATTATATATATATATATATCTATATACATGAATATCTATATATATATATATATTCATATATATTTATGTCAATATATATCTATATATATATATATATATATGAATATTATAGCTATGTAGATATACATATATATGTGTGTACATGTATTGACATACATCACATATATATTATATATATATACATATATATATATATAGATCTATATATCAAAGTATATATATAATATATATATATATATATAGTATATGTATTGTGTATGATATATATCCACACAAACACACACACCACACACACACACACACACACACACACACACACAACATCTAATATCATATATATATATATATATATATATATATATATATATATTATATATATATATACTATGCCCCAACTTACTCACCTTTTGAATGCCTTTATTAAGGAGCATTATGCGTCAGTGGAATGCGCTATCATGCTAGGGCATTATCACTATCCCACAGGGATAAATCTGCAGATAAAACTATTGGATCGACCAGATAAGTATCATCTATCAATTGTAATAATGGCACCAAATGAGGTCTAAGATCGTTATCAAACATTATCTAGATCACTTTTCTCTTATGCACATTTCTTACACCAAAATATCTTACAATTATACTTTCACACCCATATTATGACTGTTAATTACTATGAGTTGTTCTCATACATGAATTCATTATATTCACCTCCAACAACCACATAATCAAAGTACAACAATTCATCGCAACATTCACATGAATAATGATTGATGTATGAGGTTGAGTGTAACGGAAGGACAAAATTTAATTACCTTCTACAAGACCAGCTGAGGTGGAGATGGCGCAACCAAGGCGTCTGAAGAGGAGGATATGGTGGAGCCCTGCTTAAATGGTGGCTTAGGGCAGCATTGGTGTTAGACAGCGCATACCGAATACTGCTACTGGTCAGGGGGTGTCATACGAAGAGGGAAGGAGGAGGGTTAACTTTCTTGGAAGGATTATTTCCAAATCTCACATGCCATTTAAATAGCCATTGCCTCCCCCCTAGATTCGTAAGGCTCTTTTTATTTTATTTTTTTCTTTGTTTAGATAATTCCTTTGTCACATCAAAATTAATGTGAGTTTATCCACTTATTACATCAAAATTAATGCGAGCTTATCCACTTGTCACATCAAAATTGATGCGAGCTTATCCACTTATCACATCAAAGTTAATGCGAGCTTATCTCAGTTTCTTTTCCTTTCCACATGGCACGAGATTGGTCATACATTTGGTAAGTAACAATTTGCTAATCCTATTCCTTTTCTTATCTATTAAGACATTATCATGGCTCGGTAAATTCCCGACCTCGCTCATATACAGATGCTTATTTGTAGAAAATTATATACTTTTGCATAATTATCTGAGATTTTATAACCTTGGAAGAAATTCTGCGACATCATAGTTCTTTAAATCAAGCGTTTCTTTGTTTGACAATAGAAAAATGTGCGGCTCACTGCTTCGATTAATCATAACCATAAAACTAATGCAAGAGTTTAAACTGATTAAACATGATTAAGTGACGGGGTAGTACATCCTCCCCTCCTTAAAGAAAGTTTCATCCTCGAAACTTACACTAAACATACCTTTTCAAGAGATATGTGTAGTGAACTTTCATTTCATCCTCTGTTTCCCAAGTAGCTTCAAAGGCTCCATGATCGGTCTTATGTGACTTTGCCAAAAGTGTAGCCTTGTTGCGCAATTGTTTTACTCTTTATCCTATTATTTTCATGGGTTTTTTTTCCATAAATTAACTCATCAGCCTCAACTTTTAAGGATTCATAAACTATTGCATGAGTTCTATCATGTACGCAATGGCGAAGTTGCAACATCTGGAACATATTATGCACGTGTTGTAGTTCAAGTGGTGGGCTAAGCGGTAAGTAGCTGGGCTAGTTTTCTCAATGACACCATAAGGCCTAACAAATCGCGGGCTTAACTGTACTTTAACGTTGAATCTCCATGCTCCTTTAATAGGAGAAACTTTCAAAAACACTTTATCCCCATCTTTAAACTCTGAAAGCCGGTCTGTATATGCTTTCTGTCTATCCCATGTTGCTTTGATATTTCGTTGGATAATTTTGATCTTGTCCACTATTTCTTAGGCCATTTCAAGTCCTAAGATTGGAGTGTGCTCCAAATCATTCCAACAAAGGGAAGTTCTACATCTTCTGTCGTATAAAGCTTTGAAAAGGGCCATTTTTGTAGTACTTGATAGCTATTATTATGCGAAAACTCTATTTGGAGTAAATACTTCTCCTATGTTCCTTGAAAATCTAATACGTAGGCTCATAACATGTCCTTAATGATCTGATTTACCTTTTTAGTTTCTCCATCCGTCTCGAGATGGCGGGAACTGCTAAACTATAACTTTGTACCAAAGGCTTTCTTTAAAGCCTTCCAGAATCATGCGTGAAACCTTTTTTGTATGAGACGATGTCTTGGGATACACCATGTAACATCTCTACTTTACTAATGTAAGTTCAAGCCAACCTATCTACTTTCCAAGAATCATGTATTACTAAAAAATAAGCAGACTTGATGAATCTATCTACTATCACCCAAATGGTGTTCTTCCTTGATCCTGTTAGAGGGTACCCCATGAAGAAATCCATCAAAATGGAGTTCCATTTCCACTTAGGAATATCCAATGGCCTCAATTGACCATTAGGTCATTGATGCTCAATTTTGAGACTCTGACAAGAAAGACATTCATCCACATGTTTGGCTATGTCTCTTTTCATCTTGTGACATTAGGGGGTTTGTCTCAAATCTCTATACATTTTCGTTCCTCCTAAGTGGATGGAATACTTTGTATTGTGGATTTTAGATAATATCCTCTTCCTTAAACACCATCCTTTGAGGTAAACATATTCAATTTTGGAATCTAATAACTCCCACTTTCCCCTATAAAATGTAATGCCTTTCCTCTGCTTATGTTTCCCTTAATCCTTTCTATCTCTTCATCTCCCACTTGTGCATGTTTAATTTCACCAAAGAGGATAGGTTGAACCAACATACCACCAAGAAACGACTCAGGTTCTTACGGTAGCACAGGTTCTGTGCCTACATTTTCTAAATCCCTCAAAATCTTTGGTCACACCATTGTCACAACGTGCACAGTATGATGTATTTCTCGACTCAATGCATCGGCAACCACATCAGCCTTTCCTCGGTGGCACTATATTTGGAGGTCATAATCCTTGAGAAGTTATAATTGCCTTCATTGCCTCATATTCAATTCCTTTTAAGTGAAGATGTATTGGGGACTTTTATGCCAGTCAAAATGTTACAAAGGCCACCATAGAGATTGTGACTCCAAAGTTTAGCGTAAAAACCACCACGGTCAATTCCAAGCCATGGGTAGCATGATTTACTCATAAGGCTTTAGCTGTCTAGAAGCATAAACTATGATATTTCCATCTTGCATTAGGACACATCTTATATCTTGTCTAGAAGCATCATCGTAAATGGGGAATTCTTGAAAAATCTTGCACAAATCGTCTATTGCATCCAGCTATACCCAAGAAACTTTAAACCTCAGTAATGTTAGTAGGCCTTGGCTAATCAGTGGCTGCCTCTCCTTTTTGTGGGTCCACTTTGATCCCTTCTTTAGATATCACATATCCTAGAAAGTTCACTTCTGATAATCAAAAGTCACATTTTGATAACTTAGCATGAACCTTGTGTTTCCTTAGGGTCTGTAGCACAATCCTCAAATGATTAGTATGCTCCTCCTAAGTTTTCAAAAACACCAGGATATCATCAATGAAAACAACAACAAATTTATCCAAGAACTGCCTAAACACCCAGTTCATAAAATCCATAAAAGCTGGAGGAGCATTAGTTAATCCAAGCGGCAACACCATAAATTTATAATGACCACAGCAAGTCCTAGACGCTGTCTTAGGGATATCCTCTAGTTTGATTCTTAATTGGTGGTACACTGGCGTAAGATCAATCTTTAAGAAGACTCTTATTCCTAATTGTTGATCAAATAAATCATCAATCCTAGTCAATGGGTACTTATTCTTTACAGTGATCTTATTCAATTCTCTGCAATCTAGACACAATTTCAAAGTTTCATCCTTTTTCTTTACAAATAGTACTGGTGCTCCCCATGGGGTTACGTTTGGTTTGCTATAACCCCTTTACAACAAATCTTCCAATTGCACTTTTAATTTTTATTTAACTCTGGTGGGGCCATCCTATATGAAGACTTTGAGATAGGGCACGGTCTCGTTCTAACTCTATTTCAAGGACAATCTCTATTTTAGGTGGTAGCCTAGAGATTTCTTCCACGAACACATCTGGAAATTATCTGATCATTGGAATGTCCTCAAGTTTTATTTCCTTTTTTTTATATTTCATAACACAGCACAGGAATGCCTCACATCTCTGCCTAACTAATTTCCTGGTTGCCATCAAGGATATTATCATTCCTTTCTATTATTGCTTTCCCAAAAGCACATCTTTCCTCCCTCTTTCACTTTTAAGGATACTCTTTGCTTTTGGCAATCAATCTTTGCTCCATACCTTAATAATCAATCCATTTCTAAAATTATATTAAATTCTGATAGATCTAACTATATCAAATCTCCCTCAAACTCTTCTTGATTTAGTGTCACTAGGCAATTCTTGTACATAACACTACATTTTACCCCTTTTTTTCTAGTGGCCAAATTTACATTCAAATCTACAACATATTATGTGATTCCACCCCTATCCAAGATATAGGTTTTTATGAAATGAATAAATGTGTAGCTTCTGAATCAAATAAAATGGCAAGCGGTGTTCAATTAAAAGTAAGCATACCAGTCACAACCATTTCTGAGTTCTCGCCCCTGCTTCATGTTGATCACATAAACTCTTCCCACCTGGTGACTGGTCGCAAGGGCGGGGGCTTATTGTCCTTCGGAGTTAGAGCAGGGCCATCACTCGGCTGGGTAGATCTAGCAATTGATAATTAGATGATTCAGATCTACACATTAAAAACAATTATTTGCTCACACCCTACATTTCGAGGTGTTGTGGTTCATGCAACCACAATTGGTGCAATGCTTCATAGTGGGAGTTGGGCATTAGGGTTTTGGTCTCATATTGGTGTGTTGCTCAGTAGGAAGTCCCTTAGCTTGAGTGTCTTTTTAATTCCACTCGTTTCCTAGGGTTGGCCTAGTTGGCCATTCTCAACTCATTTTTCACCCGTTCAATTTCCGTCGTATGTTCATACAATTCCTAACTTGTTTGTACAGTTTGTCCCGTCACTGCCTCCTAATATAAGGCACTAGGCCTTCCTCAAATCTTACCACCCTCATTTGATCTGTGGTACATGCTCTAAAGCAAACTTTGAGAATTTAGTAAAGCGGCTTGCATACTCCATTACTGACAGATTATCCTACCTCAGAGTTAAGAACTCCCCCTATTTTTACTTTTACAAGTGCATAGGATAGAATTTTACTCACAATACCTCGCTGAATGTGCACCAAATGGCCTCAGAACTTTGAAAGGTGGACTAACTATTCTCCACCAAATGTCAGCCTGTCTAATAAGATAAAAGACCCTAATAGACACATATGTATTATCAAGACTTCCATAACATCAAATATCTTTTTTCATCAGCCTGATCCTTTCTTTTAGTAAAACTAGGGGTTCTTTGCCATAATATGTCTTTGGATTCTATTTTGTAACCCAATAAAAGAACTCATTTTCTTTTTTTCTCCTTATTAGATCAAGAATTCTTAAGCTTCTTTGTTATTTTAACAACAATCTTTACCATTCATTCAGGATTCAAGTCATCAAATAGCCCCTTCTGACCCTTAACGTTCCTAGGATCTAGGGGTACACTTACAGCTTTTTGGCTTCCTTGAGGGGTCACTACCAGGGAATTTTGATTGGTAGAGTGGGTTGACACAGATTCTGTGTTGTTCCCTTATGGATTGTTTTTTTAGAGCATTGTCATTTGGTTTCGCCATTCTATCAAACCTCTATGTAAACATATTAGCTCTCGCTTATTCGTATCCCTTATGGTTACACATTCATGCTTTCTTTTCATCATTATTTGTTCATGTGCTACTCTTGTCGTGTGACCATAATTTACTACCTTTGTTATTCATGCTAGCCAGTTAAGTGCTACCAATTAAAATTTATTGTTATGTTCTCCTGGATTCGATTGCTGGCAATTTTCTTTGCAAGTAATTTAACAATTTCAGTACTCATGCACATAAAACTTATGTGCATTCATAACATATGTTACATTAGTCTACTATAAGAATTGTCTCCATGGTATATACACAAAAGGCCCATTCTTTAAAGTAAAATGAGTTGATAAGGTTAGATTAATCATTATTCTAACCTTACGACCTGAAGTCCTATGTCACTGCTAGCTTTGCATCCCGCCTAGTGGTTAGTTCCTCATCTGCTACCTTACATATTTACACCATTTTACATATCTATAATTTTGCTTCCTAATTCAACTCCTCAGCAACCTCCTATGTTCAACTCCTTCTCTTGCTTCCTCTTCCTGTTCTATCCCCTCGTCTTGTAATATAGGTTATTGCTGTTACTAGTTTCAGATCCAAAGCTCCAAGACTCTTTCTCAGTCTCATCAGAGCTAATTTCTATCACCTCAGGGGACTGAGGAATGTTAATTACACTCACCAAGCTATGTGAATCATTAGAATCACTGTCATTCTCTCCTCCCTAAATATCATACCCATCACCCTCAGCCCAAACATCGAATATGTCGATCTCATATCCCTCTATATCAATTGGTAGCTCTTTGGTAAGTGGCGATGAGGGAAAAGGGTCTTCTTCTTAGGGAGGTTCTGGGGCAAGCGAGGGACGTCGAGGGTTCTCAGGGGGTGCCACTTCAAAGGATCATGCCCCACCATCTATCTACACTTTTTATAGAATCTTGCACTTCTTCGTCAACCCTAGGGCTTATTCATTCATTCCTTACACATCTAACCTTATTCTTGTGAATTTATCTCATTTACTGAAACATACATAAAGCCTTAATAATCTATATCCCAAATGATGGCATTAATCTGGTGATGCTGACATCTACGTTTGCTCTGACACCACACCTATAACGCCCAACCTAATCACCTTCTAAATTTCTTTATTGATAAGCATTATGCGTCACTAGAATGCACTATCAAGCTAGGGCATTACCGCCGTCCCATAGGGATAAGACTGCAGATAAAGATATAGAGTCGACCAGATAAGTAACATTTGTTAGTTACAATAATTGCACCAAATAAGGTCCGAGATTGTTATTAACCATTATCTAGACCACTTGACTCTTGTGCACATTTGTTCCACCAAAATTTCTTGCAATCATATCTTCACACCCATATTATGACTATTGCTAATTACTGTCAATTGTTCCCGTTCACCTCCAACAATCACATAATCAAAGTATAACAATTCATCCCAACATTCACATGAATAATCATTGACATATGAGGCTGAATATAATGGAAAGACAAAATTTAATTACCTTCCAGAAGACCATATGTGGAGATGGGTGCAACCAAGGGGTTTGAAGAGGAGGAGATTATGGAGCCAAGCTGAGCTAGTGGCTTGGGGTGGCGATGAAGTCAGGCGGTGAGGACCGAAGACTGCTACTGGTCAGCAGTTGTCACACGTCGGAAAGGGAAGGAGAAGGGTTGACTTTCTTGGGTGGCTTATTTTCAAAACTCACAAGCCGTTTAAATAGCGACCGCCTTCCTCCCCTTAGATTAGTAAGGCAATTTTTATTTTATTTTTTTCTTTGTTTGGATAATTCTTCTGTCACATCGAAATTAATGCGAGCTTATCCACTTGTCACATTAAAATTAATGCGAGCTTATCCACTTGTCATATTAAAATTAATGTGAGCATATCCACTTGTCATATCAAAATTAATGCGAGCTTATCTCACTTTCTTTTCCTTTCCAAATAGCATAAGATTGGCCATACATTTGGCAAGTAACAATTTGCTAATCTTATTCCTTTCCTTAGCTATTAAGACATCATCATGGCTAGGAATATTTCCGACCTCACTCGGGTGCAGATGCGTATTTGCAGGAACTTATATGCTTCTATATAATTATCTGAAATTTTATAACCTTGAGGAAATTCCACGATACCACAGTTCTTCAAATCAAGCATTTCTTTGTTTGATAATAGAAAAATGCTCGACTCACTGCTTCGATTAATATAACCTTATAACTAATTTAAGAATTAAAAATAATTAAACATGATTAAGAGTTACATATGCATATATATATATACACACACACACACACACACACACATCGATACAACATACATACATATCTAGATATAGACACACACACACACACACACATATACAAATATATATATATATATATATATATATATATATATATATATATATATATATATATATCTATATATATATTATATATTATATAGAGATATATATAGATATATGTATATGTATAGATATAGATTAGATATAGATATAGACACACACACATAGATATATATATTATATATATATATATATATATATATATATATATATATATATATATATATATATACATATATATATATTATATATATATATATATATATATATATATATATATATATATATATATGTATATATATACATATATATACATTATATACATACAAATATATATATACATATATATACATATATATACATATATATTATATATATATCTATATATATATATATATATATATATATATATATATGATATATATATGCATATATACATATATATATATATATATACCACACACACACACACACACACACACATGCATACATACATACATACATATATATATATATATATATATATATATATATATATATATATATATATATATATGTATATATTATATATATATATGTACACATATATATATATGTATGTATGTATTTATATAGATATATATTATATAGCATATATATATATATGTATATACACATTATATATATATATATATATAATTATATATATTATATATATATCTATATATATATAAACACACAACATATGTATATGTTACACATATATATGCAGATGCACACATGTGCGCGCCGTATACACACACACACATGTATCTGTATATGTATACATGTGTGTGTGTGTGTGTGTTGTGTGTGTGTGTCTATATATGTATATGTATATATATCTATATGTGTGTGTGTGTGTGTGTGTGTATATATATATATGTATATATATTATATATATATATATATGTATGTGTGTGCGTGTGTATATATATATACACACACATACACACACACTCTATTTATGAATATTCTAATTTTTTCTTATTAATATTTAGTAGCCGTTGATGAATTTATGCAAAGAAGTATGTGACATACAATTGAAGTTCCTAACAAATTAATTGGCACAAAGCTAGAGAAGGATGATGAATATATGCAGAAATATGATGACTATTAACAAGCATAAATATTTCTAGAAATTTATAAGAATGTTGCAAAATTCACCTGTATTGTTGTAAAATTTATTAGTTTATATAAAATTCATCTATAAAATATTTGATGTACTTGATTCTATATCTCTAGATTTTTTAATGAATATAAATACTTGCCTTCACTAGCTTCCTTAAGCAAAATCAGAGAAATATATTTTAAGATAGCTTATTCGTCGCATTTTTATTAAATTCATTGGTATGCCTTGATAATTCTGAGTTTTTCGCAAATGTACCGCTCGATTGGAAAAGGTGTCATTAAGTAATTAAACTGGATTAATTGATTGTATTGTAATTTAAAAACTATAAGCGCAAAAATTCATCAATATTGTTGTGAAATTCATCAAAGCATGAGGAGCACATCAGTGTGTTACAAAATTTATTAGTTTGAAAAAAATTCATTAGCTTACTGAAAAGATCCATTAGTTATTGAACTAGGCTTCGTATGCACGTGTGAGCACTTCATTGGTGTACTAGACTTGACACTCTAGAACAAAGTTATCAAAATAACGCTATATATACATAAGCAGAGCAAAGTTGAAAAAAAGAAAATTTATTGTGACAAAAGAAAGAAAATTGAAATATAAAGGTTTTCCTGATGCTAACTACTAGCAGAGGTATAATGTGGCTACAACTAGTCAGGGGCAAGAAGATCAATGCCATAGTTCAAGCTAAAGCCTAAAAACAATAGCCCGTCAACAATTCTTCACACAAGGTAGATTTTTGCCTCCCCTCTAGGTTCAATACTTAGGGAGAGGACGATAGTTGGAGGTGGGGTGGTGACTAACCTGCCACACATCTCTTTAGCGGCTGGTATGCTTTGTGTTTTTTTTTTTTTTTGGTCTGTTAAGTAATACATAGATAGATAGCATATACTTTATTACCTTATCTGTCTGTCTAAATCAAGAGTCATTTGTATATGATTCTTTTCGACCTTCCTAAATGTGCATATGAGAAAGTTGTTTTCATGTTCAGTACATTGCTCGAGTATTAGCGAGGTATTCAAATGGGTGGCCTTTTCTACCAGTAAGGATCGTATTAACCCTGAGCTATCTATTTAGATCTCTATTTTCTGTCATCCTTGTTGAAACGCCAACTCTAATGCCTTTTTCGCGACCAAAAATATGGCAATTGTTTTTGAATTACATAACAGCTTTCATTAATATGTTAGGATGGTCATTTTTCGTTGTTGTGCCACTATAGCAATGCCTGCCTGCTATTTCTTTTTGAACTATACCCTTGCTATTTGGATAAGCACGCTCGCACTTTGATTGGGCCTATAGTACTATGGTTAGCATTTGTCATGGAGGTCAATTCTTTATAGGGTGTTTACTTAGCTATGCAAGGAAGTCTAAGAGGGAAGATATGTTGCTTTTTAGGATCTCCACCAAATGTAATGGAAATTTAGATGCTGGTTTGGAGTATAATTTGGTTACGAG
Source organism: Carnegiea gigantea (assembly GCA_029747015.1). Lineage (NCBI taxonomy): Eukaryota > Viridiplantae > Streptophyta > Magnoliopsida > Caryophyllales > Cactaceae > Carnegiea > Carnegiea gigantea. The sequence goes on along the minus strand of JAKOGI010000470.1, from coordinate 562,306 downwards.
CTAACCAGATGCTCTATAACTGTTAAGAAAGTACTTGGTTCCCATTGTCTTTGGTCGATAACTCGATTGAGCAGGACCATCCAGTTGCATATCCACTATGTCTAGGGAACAATTGGATTAGCATTGATGTTTATTGCCACAGGGAACGTCTACTAGAGTAGCTTGGACATCCAACAATATCTGAACAGATGCTGGACCATTTCCTCCAAGTTATTTCACATCGGACATTCATGTATTTGTCCAATTCTTCTAATTTTCCTATTATTGCCAGTTGGGATAGCATCATGATATGCTCTCCAAAATGGGATTTTCCAGTGGGTTGGGACTTGAAGCAACCACAAGATTTTCCATATTTTGATAGTTTGTTACTCAGCTTGAGGTTATTATTTTCGGTTAACCATGGATACCCAGATCTGACAATGTACTCCCCATTGCATCGTAGTGGCCAGTGTATTATATCTAGTTTCTCAGTAGGCCTAGTATTTTGCTCGGGGATATTCCATACTACTTGATGTGGAAAGAGTTTTGGTAACATTGAATAGATCCGCAACAGGTTGATGTTTCCAGATTAGCAAGTTAATTGATGGTCATAAGGCTAACCTCTCATTATTACACCACTTGCCTTCAAGCACGCGTTCCAAATTTGCCCTGGGAAAGCCTCCTTAAAATTAGTTGCCACTCTAACTAAACCTCGCTTTTCCCGTGATGCTTTGTGCTCTTTACGGCCATAATACATTGTATTTATAGGAGAGTGGATACCGTACTTAGGTAGATAAATTTCGACTACGAGTAACTGGGGATTCGTATGAATATGCCATGTTTGCCTCATTAGCAAGGCCTGGCTCCATTTCGTAAGGTCTCGTATTCTCGATCCCTCTCGAGTGCGCAATTGTTGGCATTGATCTGTGTAATCCAATGTGTGGATGGGTTTCCTTGGGAGTTCCACCATAAAAAATTCATAATCAGATAGGTGAGGCATCGAAGAACATTAGCTGGGAGATGATATACTGATAATATGTGATGACATATTACTGCAATAATATTGTTTATAAGGAGAAGGCATCCAGTAGGGGAGAGAAACTTAGATTTCCAACCTTGTAATATCTGTTGCAATTTTTCAATCAGGTCATTGAATGCGGTTGCTTTAGGTTTCTTAATGTTTACCAGAACTCCAAGTTATTTCCCAGACGACATCTCAATCCTCATCGAAAATATGGATTGCAAGAGATTCCTATGTTGTTCTTATGCCTTGGATGAAAGGATTAGGAACAACTTAGATGAGTTTATGAATTATGTTAAAGCCAGGCAAAACACCTATATTATTTGATGCATAGATTGACACTGTTGTAGTTATGTTGTTGTGAAGAAAACAACATCATCTGAGAATAAAAGATGATTAGTAGGCGGTGCATTTCTTGATATTTTAACTCCTTGACATTGCTTTCACTCTAGGGCTTGCACTAAAATATCATATAGGACTTTTATACAGAGGATAAAAATATAGCGAGATAGGGGGTCACCTTGTTGGATGCCTAATGTAAGTTTAAACTATGTAAAAGGCTTACCATTAATCAGGACTGAGTGAGAGATCGTTGTAATATATTCCATAATGAGGGCTATCCATAGCTTGGCAAATCCAACTTGCCTTAACATTGTTCGATAAAATCCCATTTTAGAGATCATAGGCTTTATTGAGGTCTACTTTAATAGCTACGATCGGGGAAGTGCGTCGTTTGTTCTTAATAACATGGAGAATTTCATAAACCATTAAATAGTTGTCCCCAATAATCCTCCCTGGAACAAAAGCATTCTGATATGGTCCAATTACTGATGACATAATCTTCTATAATCGATTGGTCAAGCACTTTAAAGCACCTTTATAAATGACATTGCATAAACGGATTGGACGATATTGAGCAAACAATTCTAGATTATTAACTTTAGGGATCAGATATATAAAGATATGGTTTATTTGCTTCAGTATCCTCCCTGATTCTAGAACAACTTTATAACATCTGAACCAATAATGTCCCAAATTTATGATAGAACAGCGCTGGTATCCTTCATGGCCAGCGGATTGTTAAGTCTTAAATAGTACCGTAAGTGCACGGCGTAGCTGTAGCTAGCAACCGGCAAGTACGAGTCGAATCCGCAGGGAACTTTGCTTTCAACTACTAAAACTAGATTATTCTACCCAAGCTAGGCAATCACAATTAGAGTTTTGTTGCTTAACAAAGGGAAACAATAACAACTAAAAGATGGAATAAACAGCAGAAGAGTAAATACCTAGGTTGGAATTAACAGCACGATTATGCTAGTGAATCAGTTACTAGCCCTACCAAACATTTCCAAGCATGCATCACGAATGGATAGATTGTCAATTAAATCCATCTCCTCCCTCTCTCAAGGGTCAAAGACTAATCCTAGAACTATAGTTGCCCATTCTCATGGGACTAAAAGTTGAAGGATTACAAGGTCTACAATCTTAAATCCCAATTAGGATCTTAATTATTTTTATATTAAAATCCTAATCGTCTACTAAGTCGTACTAGGTAAAGGTTTCATCTCTCAACGCTCCCCTAAACCCAAATAAGGAGGATGAATGCTCTTTCGAGCATTTCATCGAGCATGTGGCGTGCATAGTAGAATTCGCAATTACAATGCAAAGGGAAAGCGGGGATTGGGCCAATTCATGATTCAACCATACATATTCTACGTTAATCCCAACCAAAGTTGGAGGATTTAGCCTACAATCATGTTTAGAACAATAATCCAATAATTCAATTCAACAACCATGACATCCAAACTTTAGAACAATTAAGAACAAGAGGAGAGAGAATTAAGATGAAGAACCTTGAATTAATCACATGAATTAACGGTAGAACAAACTTCAATCCAATAGCGAATTCAAAAGTGTCAAAATAAAACTCGTTAGTAAAACCTAAGAATCGCCTAAAACTGACTGGGAAAATAAAACTGAATGAGACCCAAAATAACCCCGAAGGAAAATTTAACTCGTGACGCAGAACGGGGTTGGCACGGTGGGACCGTGCCAATAATCTGGCAAAAACTGCCCAAAACCGACAAAGCAGCATCGGCGTGCCACTTGGCACGGTCGTGTGGCCAGGCCGTGCCACTTGGCTGACCGGCCGGCTTTGTCGGTTTTCCATGGCCCGACTGTGCTACCCGTGTTTGATTCCTCAGGACTTCCGTGCAACGTTGGGCAGCCTCTTTCGCGGCTTTAAACTCGCCTCCTTAGCACTCCTTTCTGCTAAATGTTGTCCATCTTTCTATTTCTTTGACAAAGTCCCTAAAAATACCGAAAGATGCTATGTAAGTAAAATGTACGATAAAGGATGTTAATTCCACCCTTCCCTTAGTAAGATTGAATATGAAAACATTGAGAAAAGGGGTCGATTAGGGACTGAAATTGGGATAGAATAGAGGCTCATCACGCCCCTATGCTTATCTCTTGCTTGTCCTTAAGCAAGACTACACTATGAAAGATTAGGGAGGAGGGTAAACCTCTCAACACACCCTCTTCAAGGAAAGGGTGATAAATCAACAAATCATGCTAGATTATGCATTAGGGGCAGTCAAGCCAAGGCGTGAAAAGAAATATTGATAAAACATATACAATGTCATCCATAAATCACCCTACCAAATGAGACACACCAAACACCCCAATATTAAAACACATAGTATGTCGCGACCTTTCTCAACAAATGGTGAGTAAGCAAGACTAGTAAGACCTCGCTTTAGGATAAAGTGGAACACTCCCCTCAATTATTTCGAAAATATAGTAAGGTTACACTCAATACTCCGTCCAATCAGGCAAACTACCATATGCTTGGTAAATTTCTCAATTCTCCACCATTTGGTGCAAAATGCAATATGTCGATCATGAGGACTTTCATTTAGGGTTGTAATGGGGCTAAGGTAAAGGGTGAGGAGTGGAATAATTTAGGGAAAGTGGAGCTATTGGTCAAAGGACTAGGGAGCGAGAACACTTCCATAACCAATGCGAAGATTACAACCTTACACCTCAATTGCAAACTGAGCAACAACCTCAGCAAAACCTCGAAGGAAGAATCAAACAAGCTTATTACAAAAGTCCCATGCTAACCACTTTATTCGCAACTTCTCTATTTCTCTTAATTTTTTTCTTTTTTTTTTTGTTTTTTTTCCAAAGAGAAGCAAATATATAGAAATGTGGATAGCATTGGAGACATCAAAAATCAATTTATAATCCCCCAATATAAACCACTAATATAGCATCCGAATTGAATTGATTTCCCAAGCATACCCAACTACCATGTGGAAGTGTCACTCCACTAGACCTCGACAAGGGTGAAGGGGGCATACATAGGCCAAGTATATAGCGAATGGGTTACAACAACAAAGACATGGGAAAGGCACAAAGGGCTCGCAAAGGAAGTAGTCAACAATGCGTGGCTTTTTGGCTAATGTGATTATTCAAAACAAAGATTGCCTCAATCATGTTAACACATGCAAATGCTAACTGTGATTTTAAAGAGAACAAGACCAAGTTCTAGAGATGTATTATGGAGGAGTCACACATGAAAGGAAGTAGAGACTATATGTAATGAATAGTCATTAGGCTCAAAAATCTCACAGGTAACCTACCACAGTCAAGTGACTTACTCCAACACATGTTCCACTTATTAACGTCAGTCAGATCAGACCACATGGGTCATAGGGGTAATTGGCATGCAACATAGGGCAAACAGACTACAGATGGCACAGTCAAACACAGTTTTCATAAAAATCACATCAAAACAAACCACACCTCAACACACAAATTAACATGATTGATCAATCATCACCCCTTTCATTCTCATCATAAGGGGGGCTTTCACAAACTAACTAAGGAAACAATAAAACATATAAAGGATAATGAAGAGAAGGGGACAGATAGTACCTGGAAAGCTTGTGTATGCCCAGCTCGATCATTTCTCCTTTTGAGATGCAAAATCTAATTCTATATGCTCTAAACTACATGCTCTAATAAACGAAATACGTAAAAACAACCTAGTGAAACTATGTGAAGTCCTATCTATACCATGCGAATGCAAGTGACGTTAACCGACCCAACCCAAGGATCCATGATTTCACACAAAGAGCGATAAGTGCACCCCCCCATGCTTGAGATTTTCATTGTCCTCAATGAAAAAGACGCAGAAAAAAAGCAATGGAATGGGTAATGCAAGGATCAAAGGGTGAAAGGGAGAGGGAAAGGGGGGTGACACACTAGGTTATTGTTTTCTTTTTTTTGTCCTTTTTTTTGAAAGCGATAAATGCCTTGGGTTGCCTCCCAAGAAGCACTTATTTCAGGTCCTAAGCTTGACCCTTACCTCAGGAGAGATGCGACGACGAGATGGGGGGAGGTGGGGTAGTTGAAACATCAAATGGCTGTACATCCAACAGCTCCCTAGGGCTGAAATCATAAATCAGCATTGCCCAGGAAATGTCTGTCTCCCAAGGAGGCCCTCGGAATGTAAGACTAGTCACTGGGGGTCGAAGGGGCAAGGCTGTCGTCCTCATATGGGGTCCGCCACCCTAATCAGTACGCTCCGCATCCCCGGGGACAGGTGGAGGAGGAGGGGAGAGAGTAGGGGCTGCACGAGCGAAATGGGCACCCGGGTTGAGAGGTGTTGTGGGTGGAGGAAAGAAGAAAGCAATCTGTTCTCCACACATTGTGAAAATCATGGTGCCAATCGGTACGTCAATCACCGCCCCCACAGTCGCAAGGAATAGGCAACCTAAGATGAGGGGGTCAGGAAGTCCTCGTCTATGTCAAGGATGACAAGATCACATGGGATGAGGAACGTGCCCACCTGAACTAGGACATCCTCTAGAATGCCTACAGGCTGCCTGATGGAGCAGTCTGCTAGCTGAATAGTCATGCTGGTGGGAGTGAGGTCCTGTAGTTGTAGCTTCTTGCAGAGAGGGGGCGGTATGAGGCTCACGCTGGCACCTAGATCGCAGAGGGCTCTCTCAATCTGTGTATCCCCTATGCAATATGGCATAAAGAAACTTCCAGGGTCCTATAGTTTCGATGGTCATCGCCTCTGTAAGAGCGAGCTACAGGATCCGCTAACGGGGGCCACTGAAGCATCCCCAGGTTCTCCCTTCCTGGACAGGAGCTCTCTCAAAAACTTCAGATGGGCAGGTGTATCCTTGAGAGCTTCCAGGAAGGGGTTACTGACATAGATTCGGCGTAGGATCTCCAGGAATCGCGCGAATCTAGGTTCAAGCTGAGATAGCTTGGACCATACTAGTCGCTGAGGGAAAGGCACTGGGGGATGGTAAGTGCGGGCGGGAAGTGGAGGACTATGCTCCCCAGCAGAACTCAGATTCTCTTCTCTCTCCTTCCCCTCTGTTCCTACAGAATTAGGAACAGGAACTACCTCATGGAGAACCATCACCGGGCTCTTCTCTAACCCCTCTCCTGTCGTGGAGATGGCATTAGCGTGACCTCGGGGATTAATCTTGGGCTAGCCTGGCAGATGCCCTTAAGGCCGGGATAGGTGGCTCACCTGTTGGGCAATTTGGGCGATCTGAGTGTCTATCGTCTTCTGATGGGCGGCCATAGCATCGACTCTGGAGGTCAGTAGGTTGATTGACTCACTAAGAGTCTCGTTGGTCTTGGTTTAGGTCACTATGAAGCACTCTATGAGACTCTCCAGGTGGGACGTAGGTTCAGGAGGTGGAGGAGGTGGATTGTAGGGAGCTCTATTGTGGAAACCAGGTGGCTGGATAGAACCCTGGGGGTGAGGGTTGGGATTTTTATAGAGAGGGTTCGGGTGAGTCTTCCAACCCTGACTATAGGTGTTGAGTTGGGGGTTATTTTATGGTGGTGGGTTGTAATTGTGGAAAGCATTGACCTATTCAATATTAGGGGGAGCATTGTAACACTCAACAGAGGTATGTCCATATACACCACAGGCCTCACAGTATGCATAGGCCCCCATTGATAGCCCCGTAGAAGTGACTGATAGGGTTGCCACTTAATCCAGTCACTATGCGAGGGCGTCCACCTTGCTGGCTAGGAGCATCATAGCGTCCACCTCATGTCTGCCACCGTCTCTCTTAGGGGCGACCCTCTCACTTGACCAGTGATAGTTGTTGGAAGCCATCTTTTCCAACAAGGCCTTCGCCGCTTCGATTGACTTACCCATTAAAGCACCCCCTACTGTGGCATCAACTGAGATCTTCACTGACCACTCCAACCTATTATAGAAGGTTTGGATTAGGAGCCAGTCAGGAACTTCGTGGTGGGGGCACTGTCGCTGGAGGTCTTTGAACCTCTCCCAGGCCTTGTAAAGGGACTCCCCATCCTGCTGGGCGAAGGATGTGATGTTCGTCCTCAGCCTGGCAGTCTTGCTAGGTGGGAAGTACTTACTGAGGAATGCCTTGGATCGGACCTCCCAGGTGGTGAACGAGTTGGGCTCCTCATTCTGCGGCCATTCACTGGTTCTATGCTTTAGAGAGAAAGGAAAGAGCCGCAGGCGGATCGCATCGGTGGACACCCCGTTGAGTTTGATAGTGTCACACTTCACAAGGACTTTGCGAAGGTGTACGTTAGGGTTGTTCGAAGCGTGCCCGTCGAATTGATCTCCCTCCACAAACGTCACCAAGGCGAGACTAAGCTCGAAATTGTTAGCCTCAATCATGGGGCTAACGATGGAGGAGGTTATGCTCGATGCTTATGGCAGGGCTCTCGCAGCACTCTCGGGCCTTGCTCAGCCATCATAAATTTCGCCCTCTTCCTTCTTCTTGCCTCTTCGCCTCGCTGTCGCGTGCTCGCTTCAATTGTAGGGTCGAGTGGGACAAGGTTTTGAATCCCTTGGCTCTTCTTGTGCATACAAAGCAAACACTACCCTGGCGTAAACAGTTTCAAGTAAGAATAAGGAAGAACAAGAAGGTGCAAAAAGAAAAAGAAAAGTCTAGTCTAGGGTACTCAAATCAGTTTTAAAATTGAAAGGCACAAGTTCCCCAGCAACGGCGCCAAAAACTTGTTAAGTCTTAAATAGTACCACAAGTGCACAGCGTAGCTATAGCTAGCAACTGGCAAGTACGAGTCGAATCCGCATGGAACTTTGCTTTCAACTACTAAAACTAGATTATTCTACCCAAGCTAGGCAATCACAATTGGATTTTTGTAGCTTAACTAAGGGAAACAAGAACAACTAAAAGATGGAATAAACAGCAGAAGAGTAAACACCTAGGTTGGAATTAACAGCACGATTATGCTAGTGAATCAATTACTAGCCCTACCAAACATTCCCAAGCAAGCATCACAAATGGATAAATTGTCAATTAAGTCCATCTCCTCCCTCTCTCAAGGGTCAAAGACTAATCCTAAAACTATAGTTGCCTATTCTCATGGGACTAAAAGTTGAAGAATTACAAGGTCTACAATCTCAAATCCCAATTAGGATCTTAATTATTTTCATATTAAAACCCTAATCGTCTACTAAGTCGTACTAGGTAAAGGTTTCGTCTCTCAACGCTCCCCTAAACCTTAATAAGGAGGATGAATGCTCTTTCAAGCATTTCATCAAGCATGTGGCGTGCATAGTAGAATTCGAAATTACAAAACAAAGGGAAAGCGGGGATTGGGCCAATTCATGATTCGACCATACATATTCGGCATTAATCCCAACCTAAGTTGGAGGATTTAGCCTATAATCATGTTTAGAACAATAATCCAATAACTCAGTTCAACAACCATGGCATGTAAACTTTAGAACAATTAAGAACAAGAGGAGATAGAATTAAGATAAAGAACCTTGAATTAATCACATGAATTAACGGTAGAACAAACTTCAGTCCAATAGCGAATTCAAAAGTGTCAAAATAAAACTCTCTAGTAAAACCTAAGAATTGCCTAAAACTGTATGGGAAAAGAAAAGTGAATGAGACCCAAAATAACCTTGAAAGAAAATTTAAGTCGCAACGCAGAACGAGGGTGGCACGGTCATGCCCCAAGGCATGGTGGGACCGTGCCAATAATCTGGCAAAAACCGGCCAAAACCGACAAAGTGCCACCGGCGTGCCACTTGGCACGGCTAGGCCATGCCACTTGGCTGACCAGACGACTTTGTCGGTTTTCCGTGGCCCAGCTGTGCTACCCATGTTTGATTCCTCGGGACTTCAGTGCGGCGCTGGGTGGCCTCTTTCGCGGCTTTAAACTCGCTTCCTTAGCACTCCTTTCTGCTATATGTCGTCTATCTTTCCGTTTCTTCGACAAAGTCCTGAAAATACCGAAAGATGCTATATGAGTAAAATATACGCTAAAGGAGGTTAATTCGACCCTTCCCTTACTAAGATTGAATTGAAAACACTGAGAGAAGGGGTCAATTAGGGGCTGAAATTGGGACAAAATAGAGGTTCATCAGGGATTTCCATTCTTTCACTTCAAAGACAGCCTTGTGTACTTCTTGTTCTGTGAAAAGTTGCGAAAGCCAACTAATGTTATCGGTGAAAGGCGTTTACGATACTTTGAGGTAACGTAAGCCATATATCATTGTTTGTCCGAATCAATTGGTGCTTGAGCTGAACAAAATAATTCTTAGAAGTACTGGATTGCATGGGTAGTTATCTTGGTTTGCTCCATGATCCATTTTCCTTCACTGGTCTTCCATCCCCTAATACGATTAAGTGTAGTCCTTTCTTTTGCATAGCCAAAGAAAAATTTTGTCATATTGGGTTTACTTCAATGTTTCCAGTAAATAGCTATATCTTGAATAGCTCGATGAATCTGCTCAGTTGAGTGATAGTAATTTGCTACGGAATCTTGGTCTAGATCATCACAAATAAGAAACTACAAATGAGCCTGCTCAGTTTAGCCTGTGTACTATTTTAAACATGAAGAACCCTTATATAGGAGTTTGCCACACTACTTGAATACTGTCCTTGACTTCATTTCAAAATAAGCACCAAGCTTCCAATCCATAAGGTTTACGCTTCAACGTTTGACATTCTTGAATTATTAACATGATGGGACCATGATATGAGCAAATGATAGGGAAATTGATCACATATGAATCGTTAAATGTATTTTTCCAAGCAGGATTACAACAGGCACGATCCAATCTTTCAAATATGAGATCTAGATAGAATTGTTCGTTGCTCCACTTAAACTACGAACCGTTAATAGTAAATCCATAAGCCCCATTTCCATTTTTCATTTAGGTAGTGTTTGGTTGGAAGAAAAATGATTTTGCTAGAAAATCATTTTCTAGGGAAAATGTTTTTCCAAAGAAAATTAATTTTCATGTCACAAAAAATTGTTTGGTACAAGATAAATAACTTTCCATAAAAAAGAGGAAAACGATAACTGAATTGTTTAAATAGCGAAAAATATTGACTAGATAGCCATAGTTGATATAAATGTTGACCAAATGAAGGAATTTTGAGCTTCAAATTCATATTTGAGTATTTTTCAATACTTCTTTTCGAATAATGAAGTTTCGATTTAAAACGTTGAAATTATTTTAGTGACAAAAAAATCAACTGACTTGTTTAAGTGGTGAAAAATGTCGATTTAATTGTCATTGCGGAGAAAAATGTTGGCCAAATAAATGAATGTCATGCTTAAAATCTGGATTTGAGCCTATTTTAATCTTTCATATCCGATGATCAAGTTTCGATCCAAAATACTGAAATTATTCTAGTGGTGAAAAATATTGACTGTACCATTTAAGGGGCGCAAATTGTCAATTGAATTGTCGTAGAAAAAAATGTTGACCAAATGAAAGAATATTAAGCTCAAAATCTGAATTTAAGTCTATTTTAATATTTTCCATCTGATGAGCAAGTGTCGAATCCAAATCATTGAAATTATTTTAGTGGCGAGTCAACTGAATTGCTTTAGTGGCAAAATATGTCGATTAAATAGACATGGTGGAGATAAATGTCGATCAAATGAAAGAAATTTGAACTGAAAATTTAGATTTGAGTTTATTTTTAATATTTTCCATCGGAGAGTCAAATTTCGATTCAAACTGTTGAAAAAGTTGCAGAAAGAAAATTACATTCCTATCTTCTCAAAAAAGAAATCATTTTCCTCCATCAGGGGGAAGATCATTTTCCTTGAAAAATAGTTTTCCATAATTTATCGTGCCAAACAACAAAAAATTAGAAAATTATTTTTCGAGAAAATTATTTTCCTTTCAACCAAACACAACCTTAGTAAAAACATCCTATCCCTGAATGTTTTCACTGTCACCCAGTTTATCCGAGCAGTATTTAATTTGGTTAAAATCCCTTATAAGCAAGGTTGGTAATTTAAATTTTATTCAAAAGGGCCCGTAGTCCTTCCCAAACAATGAGTCGGTCTTGCACTTGAGGAGCACCATACACACAGCATGCATCCTAACTTTTATTCTGCATATCCCTTATATTACACCACTTATAGTTTTTACAGTGATATAGCACATCTAAATATAATTGTGACTTCCAAAGTATTCATATACCACCTGCACAACCATCAACGTGAACTCCTATAGTATTAGGATAGCCCAAAATATGGAGCCTATAAGACGCCTTCTCCATGTCCGACTTACTTTCAAACAAGCAAAAAATGTCAGGATAATATAGGAGGACCATATTAACCAAAAAGGGAACTGTAGTGTCACCTGCATTACTCCTTAATCCCCTATAGTTCTAAGTACATATCTTCATGGCTCCATTGGAGGCTAATCAGGGCAGCCTCTGACACCCCTTTGTTATCTTCAGCCTAAGTCTTCCATCTCTCGTTTTCTCTTACTTCCAGTATGGGTCTCTTTCTCGTGACCTTCACCTTCCTTAGTTGCTAATTCTTGGCATGATAATACCATCATCACAATATGTGGGCTACCTTCAATCCCTGATTGATCGTCAATGTCAACCCACGATTACAGATCCGCACTCATGGGCACATTCTTTGCTCATTTGACTTGAAAGCTAGCACTTGAGATAATTGTTCATGTCCTTCTGCTGCTAGTATCATGCCTTCTAAGTTAAGATCTTTCAATCTGTTCCGGGACTTTCTACTTCTCAAGGATGAGGTGAAGTGAGAACAGGCTTATGTGATTACTGGGGTTGCGCGTCCAACGATCCACTCTGCAAGCATCGAACCTGTAAAAAGGGCCACCCCGGATTGGGATCTAGGGAACGTCTCTTCGATAGTCAAGTCAGTGTGCGGTCTTAAAAAAGAGACAATAAAGAAAAAGTAGCAGAGGAAAGATCGGATCGTTTTCAAATGATGTGATGTCTGTTTTGGTAAAGGTGATGAGTAATCAATAACTCTTCTGAAAAATCCAGTCCCCTTTTTTGAGGTGGGCAGGTGGGTATTTATAGCCCTTGTAGCTAGGGGTAAAGTCATAATTTTATATAAAGCATTACCTTAATCGGCCCATAGAGGCCATAGGAGACCATTAAGGCTCAAGCCAAGGATGTGGTATTGGGGCCTTCGTTGGTGTCCTAGGTTTGGTTGAATCATTTAGCCCCTCACATTTTGTCTACACACCCAGCCAATCAGGGTGGCAAGTAAAATAAAGAAGAAGTACTAGTAGGAATTGCTGCCTGCAGGTTTAAAGTAAGTTTACAATTATGAACTCCTATTATTCGTGGACATCTGGCCTTAGACTTAATGTTGGAACGTTTCCCGAGGCACTACCTCTCCCAAGGACATGGTAAGGCTCCATCCCGCATGCATAAAAAGGGGTTGCTAGTGAGATTTTAGAGGCATTGTTATTTGGCTATCACCTTGGCTTGCTAAAATTCCACAATCATAGTTTTCCCTTATTATCTCAACACTGAGGAAATGGCCCTTCATGTATGGGAGACCTTCAAATGATGCTTAAGATGCACGACCTCTATCCTCAGCCGCTTCTTGAGAATTACCACGACTTGTGTCCAGACTTCATCTATGCAAAGCTGAGGAAGCCGCCCGTAACTTCCCGATTCGTGAACATGTTCAAGCACCTTCTTTGCCATGGTGACCAATGATGCCCTAGAGTTAGGCGTTTTATAGAGACACAAGGTCACAGACCTAAAGTCTGCGGTGGTTCATCTTTGAAGCCTTGTTGCAACTTAACAAGATCGACAACTTAAAGGCTCGTTATTGTGTCTTTGGGAGTGGTGTCGGGCCTACAAATGGCTAGGAGGAAAGCATTAGATCTAACGGTGCTCTTGTGTTCTCGCTAGAGCTGTGCCTCGTGATCATTGCGTGTTGCGAACGGTCAAAGGCCATATCATAAGGCCCAAAGCCCCTTGGGGGTCGAATGCATAGCGAGTAGTCAAAGGTCGTGCTATAAGACCCTTAGCCCCTTACAGGACTAAAGGCGTAGCGAACAGCCATGGGTTGTGCCTTGAGCAACTGACCGAGAGCCATGCTTCGAGTCCCTCAGCCCCTTAGGGCTGAAGGCCTAGCGACCGGTCATGGGTCATGCTTTGAGACCTCTAGCCCCTTAGGGGCTAAAGATGTAGCGACCGGCCATAATTGGTGCTATGTGAACCTCTACCCCTTAGGACTAAAGGTGTAGTGAACGAGCATTAGCCGTGCTTGAAGAACTTTAAGACCTTTAGCCCCTTGAAGCTAAAGGCGTAGCGGACGGCCTAGGCCCGTGCCGGGGCATAACTCAGGATCTTTATCATCGTGGTGAGTCCAACTGCGATGTCCTCGTGGCCTAATCCCTTTGATGCTCCTTTTGCTCCTCTCCTTCTCTCTCTCTCTCTCTCTCTCTCTCTCTAACCACGTGCCATGGCTTGGTTGGCGTTCCAGTTTCTCCCTGCCTCGAGTGGCATACCGGTTTACCTCCCTCCATTCTCTATATAAGGGGATGGGGCTCCTGTGGAAACTACAATAATTCACTTCTTTGCAATCCTTACAAAGAGAAGTAAATTTGCTAAAGAGAGAAGGTCTACCCCCTTTCTTAAGTTTCTTTCTTCCCTTCAAATTTACTGTTGCATCTTTAACCTTCCTCCCTTCATATCTTCAAACAAGCTACTTTAATCTTCAACTTCGACCTTCAAACCCCTATAGATACACACTTCTGTGCACTTCCTTTGAGCTTATCTTTATAATATTAAATAAGTTATGTCATCATCGTGTTCTTCCAGTGGGACTGTCCCAGAGGGAACGACCAATGGTTGTCATCCCCAATTTCCTACCCTCCTGGCCAAGATTGCTGGCTAGGTGGTGTCTTTTCCCCCCAAAGCCTTAATTTAGGGAGCCTAAACAAATTCCTATGTCGTGCCTATTTATGAGCCCATACCTCACTCTTGGTCAAGTTGTAAGTATTCTTCCATTCCTAGTATTCTTAGTATTGAAGAAGAAGTTGTCTATCCATGGGATATTTACATAACTGTCTCCCATATGTTTGATGTTCAGAAACGCAAACTGGCCAGAAATAAGACCACCGCAAGATTGAAGAATGTTCCTGAGCTAATGGCCGAGGGAATGTCAACGGGTAATTCTCACTTTGCTTTCGACCCTTTCAAACGGAGCACGGAAGTTTGGTACACTAACTCCAGCCCTCCGAACAGAAGGGCGAAGCTCACCCTTCGAGCTCCCGCTCTTCGATTTCTATGGTTAAGAGGGGCCGACCCCATAAGGGACTATTCCAGGAAGTCGTTGCGAAAGGTACATGTTTCCTTGGGGCACCCAAGTGCTCAGATCCCAGTGATGAGCCTAGCTCGCACTTCCCTAACCCAAAGATATTATTGTCTCTAAAGAGACTAGTGCCAGAGGAAAAAGTATCTTCTCCCTACTAGCTACAAGTTTGTGATCCCCAACCCGAATACCATGATTAATAAGCCGCCCCATGGGTGTATAGCAATCTACCGGGCACCCCTCACCTATGGCCTTAGGTTCCCCCTGCACAGGGTGATCGTGGAAGTCCTAAATAAGCATGAGTTAGCACCTGCATAGATAGTGTCCACATCCTGGCACAATATCTATTTCTTCATTGCCACATGTGAGTTATGCAGGTTAACTTACACCAGCCAGGCATTTGGGTTGGTGCACACAATGCAGAAGGTGCTAAGGGAGGTCGAGGAAACTGGTGGTATAGTTTCAACAACCGAAAGGGGTTCATAATGGCCATTAAGAAGAAGTCCAAGTTTAAGAATTGGAAGGATGACTTCCTCTTCGTGCACAGGATGGATTGGAATAATGAAAGGTCGATCTGAAATCCCTTCAGGGAGCCAACCACAGAGGACAGGGCTACTGCTTAGTACTTTTAATACTATGTCTGAGAGGATAACCGATCGAATACGCTCCCTGCTTTCATGTCACGCATAATTGACCCAAGGAAGGAGCCTCAGTGTAGGAAGGTTAAGTCTAGAAATAGGAAGCCCCTCAACTGGCTCCCAAAACTATCCTACTTCGAAAATGACTTCTTTCTTATATCCGCTGGTCTCCTTATTCTTGAAAAATATTCTAATAACACTTCACATTTTCCCTTGTGGCTTTTTTCCTTATGGTTCTGACCTGACTTTGTTTTCCTCTATGCAGAACAAGCATGCAATGCTCTCCTATTATGAGAGTAGGGATGCCACCCCTGCGGAAACACAGCGGCTGAGGACCGGTGCCGTCGCGTCGAGCTGCAGGCTGGCATGGTTGGTGTTACCTCTGAAATTCTTTGAATGTACAATCGTGGTGTTCAGATACTTACTCACATGCATTGACAGCTGCCCAACGTCTTGTTTCGATCGAGGAAGCCACCTACCATGGCATACTCCCCAGCAATGTAAGGAATTTCGGCCGGATGAGGAAGAGGCTGGGGGATCTCCACCGAGAAAGGTGTCCGGAAGGTCAGCTCATCAGGGGGGATCTGGCGATAACAGGAGGCTGTCACCTCTGACAGACTCTAAGGGCAGCCTCCCTTAGGCCCTACAGTAGGTTGTGATTACCTCTCCTCAGCCGTTCACAGGGGTCGTGAACTTTCTGGAAGCTAACTCCTCAGCCAAGTCCGAGCTGGTGGAGAGGCTTGCCCGTTCATGGAATCTTGCCATTGTGGTCTCCCACAACTTGCCACGAGTGACCGAGGACCATGTCGACGTTGCTGAGGTAAGGACGCGCACTCTTTCGGGTTCCCTCTCTTTTTCTTCTCTTTCTCATTTCATGTCTTTAATGGCTGGTATGACCTCTGCAGGGCTTTGCCTGAGCCTTGAAGGTGATGCTGTCTACACCTTCCACTGTACACTTATAGGAGAAGATCTAACACCTCCAAGAGGGCCAACATAAGGCTGAGGATTCAGGGGCCAAGTACAAATGCAGCTGGAAGAAGCTGAAGAAGGAGAAAGAAGCATGGGCGAAAGAGAGGGAGGAACTACAGAAGGAGAAGGAAAACTCGTAAGGCCAACTAGAGGATGTTCGCATTTATCCAGAGGCCCCGAAGATAATTATTCAGGAAGCTATGGGTAAGGTCCAACAGTCGGGGTACCAGCGCAGAAAAGAGAAGGGGTTTCGGTGCGGTGAAGAGGAGTTGACCTCATTTTTCCGCGAGCTCCTGGAAACGTTGATGCCTTCGAACTTCCAGTGGAAAGTTTCTTTGAGGCATGGGTTCCCTACATTAAGGACTGCCGCAGCGCCAGCCAAGCCAGGCAGGACCCTGATGACGTCGTGTTTCCCTATGAGGTGTTGAACGATGAAGATCTAGACAACCCTGGGAGCACCCTCCCTTAGACGGCTTTGGCGAGGAGGCCAGCGATGATGACCATCCTACTGCTTAGGTTCACGGCTTTTTCCTCCACTCCCTATCGTGTTTTTTACTTCTTTTTTCATTCATTTGTGGTTGTACCCAACCAAGTATCAATGAAGTTTTCTTTTGGCTACCTTTGTGTTTTTTGAATTTTTTCTACTATATCCTATACACGCATTTGTACCATTCTTCACTGAGACTATAGGTCTCTAGGTCCCAAGCGAAATGATAAGTCAGAGAAAAGAAGCCCCTTGTGATGAAAAGATAGCGGCTGGTCGATGGTCGTGCTTATGATGCCCTTAGTACCTTGGGGCTAAAGGCATAGCGTCCGGCCAATAGCCGTGCTATGAGAGCCTCAGCCCCTTCGGGCTAAAAGCATAGCGACTGGCCAAAGGTTGTGCTATGAGACCTATAGCCCTTTAGGGGCTAAAGGCGTAGCGACCGGCCATGGGCCGTGCTATGAGACCTTTAGCCCCTTAAGGCTAAAGGCGTAGCAGTCAGCCATGGGCCGTGCTATGAAACCCTTAACCCCTTAGGGCTAAAGGCATAGTGGCTAGCCAAAGGCCGTGATATGAGACCCTGAGCCCCATGGGGGTTGACGGCATAGCGACCGGTTATAGGTCGTGCTGTGAGACCTCTAGCCTCTTAGCGTAGCGACCGGTCATGGGCAGTGCTATGAGACCCTTAACCCGTTAGGGAAAAAAGGCGTAGCAATCAACCTAAGTCCATGCTATAAGACCCTTAGGCCCTAGGGACTAAAGGCGTAGCGGCTGGCCATGAGCAGTTCCATGATACCCTTAACCTCTTAGGTGATAAAGATGGAGCAACAACGGCCATGGGCCATGCTATGAGAGCCTTTACCCTTGGAGGGCTATAGGGGTAATGATAACTTAAAGGAATAGGTCAATCATGGTCGACAACACTTGTGTTCATTGCTAGTACAAAATGATGTGAGTACACCATTTCGACAGTACAGAAGACGTGAGCTGCTAAAAATGGTTCTTACGCAAATTGCTACTATGCCATGTCCATGGGATGGGTGTTCCTTGTAGGGTAGTGAGCTGATAAGTGTCGAGTCGTACCTGTTCGACTATCTTGTAAGGGCCTTCCCAATTGGTCGTGAGCTTGCCGTGCTCGTCAAATCGAGCCACTGCCTTAATTCACCACAGCACCAGGTCACCTATATTAAGGGGTTGTGTTTTGACTGACCGGTAGTGGAGCCATGTCACACATACCTTGTAGAGTGCCTCATAGAGAAGAACTCGCCCCAAATAGAAGGGAGTAAGTCGAGGGCTTCTCGTAAGGCTGCATTGTTAAGGGTTTCCTAGAAAGTGGTGAGGCAATGAGTGTGGACTGCCACTTTGACAGGGAGGACGACCTCGGAGCCATATGTTAGCATAAATGGTGTTTCTCCTATGGCCATTTTTTCTGTGGTACGGAGGGACCACAAAACGTCGTGTAGTTCATCTGCCCGTTTGCCTTTGGCATCATCCGGTTTCTTTCACAAGTCGTGCAAGATGACCTTATGTGCTACCTCCGCCTGCCTATTGGTCTGTGGATGAGCGACCGCGGTGAATCGCGCTTGACATTCCAAGTCACCTAAGTAGTCAATGACCTTGCCTGTGTCAAACTGTCGATCGTTGTCAACTACCGTCACCCTGGTGACACCAAATCGTCTGATGATATTCCTCCATATGAACTTCCATACTTCGGCAGCAGTGATAAAGGCAACGACCTCTGCCTTTATCTATTTGGTGAAGTAATCCACATCAGCAAAGAGGTACTTATACTGACCAGTGGCCTTAGGAAAAGGCCCTAAGATATCCATTCCCTATGTGGTGAAAAGCAAGAGGCTAATGATAAGAGTTACTGGGGCAGTGGGTTTCCACTGTACAAGGGCGAATTTCTAGCGCTTGTTACATTTACGCACTAAGCTCATAGCGTCCTCACACAAAGATGGCTAGTAATAACCCGTCCATATGTGAGCTGCAAACTCCTTCGTGGATTTTCCCAAAGACCTTTTGCCCTATCTCTAGGGTCACAAAACATAGCACTGGGCGAGCATAAGAATGTTTGCATAGTATCATGTCCTATAAAATGAATCAGTTCATCCATTTCTTCACTTGATCTATTTCCTTAATGTCCATGTGCAGTGTACAGTTGGCCAGATATGCCCTAATGGGGTCCATCTAGATAGAACTCCTATCGAGGCATAGAACCTCGCAAGGTTTGATACTTCTCTATAACAAAGTTTCCCATTAGATACTCTTCGGTTTCTCATCCTCTGAAGAGCTGGCTAACTTTAAAAAGGCATCTGCCTGGCGGTTTTCAAACCACAGTATATGTGTTTTTTCACTCGACGGATATACGTCGCCATGGTGTCATCCTTGACCTCTGACTCATCATTGAGCTGACTGACGACTAACTATGAATCCGAGTAAGCCTTAACCAAGTCTGCCCTAGCAGTGTGACATAACTCGATCCCCTCTATAAGGGCCTCTTATTCAGCTTTATTATTAGAAGCCTTGAACATTAACTTCAAGGTGTGTTCGTGCCTTTTACCCTTTGGAGTCTTAATAATCAAGCCGGTCCCACTTCTATCCTTGGTTCACAAGCCGTCTACGTGCAAGCTCCAGAAGATGGGGGCATATGAAGTTTCAAGGCCCGTGCTTTTATTTTCGATAAAGAAATCGATCAGGGTCGGCGCTTTGATCGCCCATCGTGCCTCAAAGATGATGTCATATTAAGACAACTCTACTGCCCATTTTAGGAGCCTGCCTGAAGTGTCTAACCTCTATAGTACATTCTTCAGGGGTTGATTAGTGGAGGATCATCACCTTGTGGGCCTCAAAGTATGGTCAAAGCTTTCAGCTTACTAATACTAAAGCGTAAGCAAACTTCTCGATCATAGGGTAGTTCAGTTCGGCACCCGCTAAGGCGTGACTCACATAATGTACCGGGGTCTGCTCCTTATCCTTTTCCACCACTAAAACGGCTGCTTACTGCTTACTCAGAGACAGCGAAGTACAAGAGTAGTGTCTCCCCTTGCACTGGGCTAGCTGCCTTGGGTAGGTAAGCAAGGTAGGCTTTTAGTGATTGAAAGGCATTGTCCACCTCCTGATCCCACGCAAAGTGTGTGCGCTTTTGAAGGATGTGGAAGCAGGATTGGAACTTATCTACTGCTTTCGACATAAAGTGGCCCAATGCCACTATGCAGCTAGTCAGCCGCTGAACTTCTTTCACGTTCCGTGGGGGTCTGATATCCAAGACCACTTTTACCTTATCAAGATTTACCTCTATTCCCCTACTACTAATCATGAAGCCTAGGACTTTACCTGACCAAACCCTGAACACACATTTCTTAGGGTTAAGCCTCATGTCATACCTTTGAAGCATTTCGAACGTCCTCCGTAGGTCCCCTCTGTGCTCGGCATCTTACATGCTCTTAGTGATCATGTCATCTGCATACACCTCCATGGTTTTCCTAATAAGAGGTTCGAAAACCTTGTTCACTAATCGTTAGTAGGTGGGTCCGACATTCTTCAGCCCAAAAGGCATGACCTTATAGCACTACAACCGTCGATCGATTACAAAGGTTGTTTTCTCCTGGCCCTCACAGCACAGGGGATTTGGTGATACCCTAAAAAAGCATCAATAAAATTTAGCATGGCATGACCCGCCATGGCATCCAATAGCTTGTCAATCTTTGGCAAAGGGTAACTATCCTTAAGGCATACCCTATGTAGTTGTAGCCGCCCAGGGTCTGCCAAAGTGAGGGTAGAGATGGTCTGGGCCTCGGCAATGGAAGGAAGCACAACCCACGGCCTTTTATTCAAAGGCTACTGCCCAACGAGTCCCTGCCCATCCGAACGCTCCACCAAGGGTCGGATGTTGACTAGGTAGTATTCTCGGGCGGTTCGTTGGTCTCCCTAGAGTTTTCCAACACTGCCATCATCCGCCTCATATTGAAGCTGCAATAAAAATGACGTAATGACTGTCGTAACCTTGTGTAAGGTCGGCCGCCCCAGAATGACATTGTAGGCCATGGGGACATCCACCACCAAGAAATAAACTTCTAGATATGCAGCCTTAGATTTATCCCGAAACTATAATAGAAGACGGATCACTCCCGTGGGATTTACCTTTTGCCCGCCAATGCCAAGAATGGGATGCACAAAGTGAATGATTTCCCTTCTTGGATGCTTGAGTGTCTTCAAGCAATCCCAGGTGATATGTCTGTGGAACTCTGTGTATCGATCACAATTTGCCGCACTAGGGCGTTGGCCATCTTTAGTTCAAGAATCAGTGGTTTGTTATGCAGAGAACTAAATTGCTGGTTTTTGAATCCGTCGAATATCATGGTGAGGATGTTAACGCATTTCCCATGCTTTATCGTCATAACTTGTTGTGTCCCTTCCATCTGGGCCTTCCATGGAGCACAAGTAATGCCTATTGCATATCCACTAGCTATCATGGCCACTATTTCAGTTGAGCACTCCTTATCCCCAGGTTCCTCGTGTGCTAAGTCGCGATCCTTACGGAAGGACTATGGTCCTCTTTTTCGGAAGCGATCTATCTATCCTTTATCTACAAGCTCGTTAAGGGCCTTCTTCAATTCCCTGTACTCGACAGTGGTGTGATTGTTTTACCCTTAAAGCTCACAGTATTTTCACACATTGTGGAGTTTCAGAGCCGCGGTTATGGGCTGAAGTTTCTTCAGCATGGGGTGTCCCTTCACTTCCATTAGTATGCTCCTGGGGTCTGAAGTGAAGCTAAAGTCCTTAACGTCAATCCTTAGCTTCCTGTCTCCTCGCCCGATGTTACTATCTCCTTGGGGTTTAGTTTTCCTTGAGGCGTTTGTCATTTCAGCATAGATTTCAGTTTCCCGAATGAAGTCTGCAGCTTTCTTTAGAGCCGTAACTAAGGAATTTTCCTTCTGCTCGGCAAGGGAAAATTTAAACCACCCATTTTGTAACCCATTCTTGTGACCCTTGCTTGATTTTCGATGGGTGAATGCTAGTTCGCCTCTACTTGCGACTAGCAATGAGTTGGTTGACAAATCGATCTACCAAATCTTGGAGACAAGAGACACTCTGTGGGGCCAAGCCGTTAAACCAAGATTGCGCTACCCCTTTCATTGTGGCCGAAAACTATCAGCAGCAAGCGACGTCGTCCACATCCTGGACATACATTTGAGACCTATATACCCTAAGATGTTCCTCCGGATCTATGGTCCCGTCATACAGCTTCAAAGTAGGCATCTTTACTTTCCCAAACCTGGGAGCATTGATCACCTCTGCACTA
The DNA here is from genome assembly GCA_029747015.1 of Carnegiea gigantea. Taxonomy (NCBI): domain Eukaryota; kingdom Viridiplantae; phylum Streptophyta; class Magnoliopsida; order Caryophyllales; family Cactaceae; genus Carnegiea; species Carnegiea gigantea. The sequence goes on along the minus strand of JAKOGI010000470.1, from coordinate 540,284 downwards.
AAAGATGTAGAAAAGGGAACCGGCCCATCCGAACAGTCATCCCTGACACCTTGACGGGGGTCTCCAGTTGCCATCATACCACGACTACCGATGGGCTTCGGCGGCGAAAGTAAGTCCTCAGCAGACTATGCTGGGGGCGTCCGATCCGGTAAGAACTATGATTATACACGCCTTGTGCAAGCGGAATGCATGTGTGTTCTTGAGCTGTAAAACGCTTGGTACCAGGCCTTAAGGTTTGTTCCTGCTCTTCAAACCAAGTTGTGTGCCGGGAGTAGGTTGCGTATGGTGTGGACACAGTTGCGAAGTTCACGAGCTTGCCTCAGGCCACCTGGAGGGCCTGTTGAGCCCGAATGATCTGTCGGGTGTCCCTCCCGGCCGTCTGGTCTGGGTTCCCTTTACGGGACCGTCCATTTCTCGCAAGCCAAGCGATCTCTCGTACGTCATCACTTCGACACAATGACTTAATGGGAGCACGCGTGTGGAATGCCTAGCATCCCACGATAGGCATGTAGTTGAACGTAGGCAATGGCCTCATGGAGCTCACAGCCACCATGGTCTTTTTCACTTGTTCGGTCACCTGTAGCAGGATGGTGTTGGTCATAATGTGTTGAATTAGAGAGTACACAACCACAAGAGGGGGGTGAATTGTGGTATCCGATTTTCGCAAGTTGCTGACAAACAGTCTTAGACCCTGTTCGCACAGGTTGTTTCTGAGATAAGCAGAAGCGAAAATCCAACAAAATTGAATGCGGAAATAATGGACACAGGATTTTTACGTGGAAAACACCTCTAGCCCAACTGAGGTTAAAAACCACGACCTACCTCGTGTAGGATTTAAACACTTCACTAAACGGGCTAATCACGTTACAATAGTAACACACCTTGTTACAACTTGTAACACACGTAACCTGTCTTCCCTAAGACAAGTTACCCCACGTCCAAAATCCCCTTGATTTGGACACACACTCTACTCACTCTTGTGAAAGAAGAATGTAAAGAAAAAACACCCTATTACAATGCTTCTCAACTAAGCTAATATAGGGTACAATGAAGTCCTAGTATGCCAACTTTGAAAGCTCAATTAATTCACTCACAAGGCTCGGTTTTCTTTTCAAATGTTTTAGCTCATGAACTCAGATTTTTTCTCTTTGAAAACCGATGCTTCTAACGTTCTAAGAAGCGACTTTATATAGTGCTTGGAAAAAACAATTCATCAAATTTTTGAAAACTAAAAAATCTGAAGAATATAGAATCCTTTACCCACAAGGGATGGAAAAACTATTTCTGAAATTTTTAAAAACTAAAATCCTAGAGAAAATAGAATCCTTTAGCTATAAGGGGTAAGGTGACATGAGCTGAAAAACACTTCCTGAACCGCGTGCATAAGGCGGTGTTCTTTAGCAGCTAGCCCATGTTTTTCTCAACTACCTTATCCACTTGCCAAAAATTGGATATTCTTTTTATTCAAAAAGATTTTGCAAATCCCTTAAGATTTTTGATAACTGTTTTTTAGGGTAAAGAATAAGATACTCCATAGAAAAATCTTTCTTGCAAATCTTTGAAGAAGCTGCTCAAAATCCAAAAGATAAAAATCGTGCAAAGCAGTTTTTCGCAACTTATTCGGGAAACACCCTGATCGCCCTGTTCCCAGGGTTGTTCTGAAGGGTGATCCGAAATATTTTCCGAAAAGTAAAACCGTTTCCAGTGAGTGGTAAATTAAAACTTTCTAATTGGCATATTAACAAGAGTCTAAAAATATAAAACCAAATCAAATCAAGACATCTTGTTGTAACCACTAGTCATCTTGTAGAACGACTTTGCTGCAAACACTTCACAGAATATGCTTCAAACACCGCACGGAACCTGTTTGTCACAACTGCACATATCTTATGTTTCAAACACTTCTCAGGATATGCTTCAAAACACCTCACAGAACCTGTTCCTCACAGGTGTTCTTACATTGCTGACTTGAGTACCTGTTCTTGATAAACCATTAGTCAAGCAGTTTTAATACATCGAGAACAGCAGTAAGGTCCTGTTTGGAAAGCCTGTTTGGAGCAACAACAACAACACTTGGATTTGTTATCATCAAAACTTTATGCATTCTAACAAATTCTCCCTTTTTGATGATGACAAACCAAGTGACCATATTGACTTTCAAGGGCAATTTAAGTGATTTGTACCAATTATTCAAATTCACATGAAGCAGTTAGTATCGAAAAGATTGTAAGAAAATTAACTCGTCCATGGCAGAACTAAAACAATATTGGTCAACCTATCTTCCCCCTTTTGGCATCATTAAAAAGTAGGGGCGAACAGTCAAACAGAGGGTGTTTGCTATCACCACCACTTGGGTAATGGAGGAAAGTCAACAGGCGATACACTCAAGTGTTTTGGTACGGTAATGAGATTGGCCATCCTAGTCACACACAAGCAATTCACAACAAAAAGCAAGCAAGGCAAAGCCAATCAAAAAACAAGATATCCTGTCATTCATCAAAAGAGTGCAACAGAGTACAAACTGATTCACCAAGAGAAGTGAGAACAGGCTATGAGAACAACAGATGGGAACAGCTCATGAGGGGTGTTCAAGGAGCAGAAGGAGAAAATTTTGCTGAAAGTGAAGAGAGAAGGGCGAGGAGATCTGCATGGCGTTTTGCATTTAGAGCTTTTTCCTCGTCCAGGGCAGCCTTTACAGCGTTAAGCTCAGTACTGAGGCGAGAGTTTTCTTCCAAAGCAGCCTCAAGCTTGGTTGAGGAACTGCCAGGAACAGGAGGACGGGGTGTTCTGGTCCCCTGTTCTGAGGCAGACCCTTCAATCAAAGCATACCCACACCCCATAAGGGTGTTACTCCCGATCTCATCAATGAACTGAGCGCCCACCTTCTTCTGCAGTGTCACCCCAAAGTGCTCAAACACACTAGTCAGAAAGAAGCCGTATCCCAGATCATGTTCCCTAGTGGTGTTTGCAATTCTTGCAATATGTCGAATCATGATGGCAGGAAGGTTAATTTGCACTTCCGTGTCCATCAGATCCATCAAACACTGATCCATGGCATCAGCAAGATTGCGACCCTGGCCTCTGGGGATGACATTCTTGATGATAAACCAAAATAGCAATTGATGGAGCGATGTCATGTCCCCTTTCTTCACAGATTTGGGTGTTTGCAGGCTTGGTTGCTGGCTAAATTTCTGGGCAAGTTCCAGCAGCCTGGCTGTCCCTAGAATAGTCTTGTCTTCCCTCACATATATATCAAAGCCTGTGGAGGGAATCCTCAGAATGTCCCCTAATATCTTCGCATCAAAGCGAAGCTGCTTCCCATTAACAATACTTGTCACCACTCCTTCGGTGACAGTGCAGTTGGCATAGAACTCTGCCAACTCATGTACAGAACACCCCAGCTGGGTGTTTGTAAACAACTCATACCACCCCTGTGCATGCAGCTTGTGCAGAAACACCCCCAGACCCTGTTTCTCAAAATATTTGACCTTTATAATTTTGCCCCTGACAACCCGTCTCTGAATCAATTGGGTCAGTTTGGCTGAGATTGCAGACGGCGTAGATTTCTTGGCTCATTTAGGTTGGGGCTTAGTAGGAGGGTCTTGGGTGGAGGCATGTTTGAGGGAGGCTTTTCTCTTGGGAGTTTTGAGGGGTGATGGTTTTGGTATAGGAAGAGGCTTATCCTCTGAGGACTCCGAGAACACGGGCGTGCCCTGTTTGAAGGCAGTGTTCTCAGTGTCGCTATCTGATGAAGGCTCAGAGGAGGAATCAATCTCCTCAATAACAGGGGCTGACTATTTGGCAGGACGAGGAGTGGAGTGAAAAGCTATTCGGGCTGATTTTCTTGTGGGTCTGTTTGTGGGTTTGGCCGAAGAGGGGATTTGTGGTTTTGGTTTGACAGGGGGTTCACTTTTTGAGGGCGCTTCAGTCTGGCCGCTTTTAGGCCTTGATGGTGGTCGTGTTCTTGGTACTCTAGCACGCCTAGCCACAATTTTGTACCTTTTGCGTTTCTCACCGGTTTGTGTTACCGGTGTGGCTTGTGCAGGCTTAATAGGAGACTCCTCCATTTGACCACTACTTCCCCCTTCTTCTTTTGACAAATCCTCCCCTAGGTCATCCCTAAAAACTTCAGGCCCTGTTTCTAACCCTGTTTCCTGCTCAGGAAACAGCCCAAACGAATTGATGTCATCTAACCCATGGTCCAACAGAAAGAGTTCATCTAAAGCCCCAATTTCTCTTTCAGATGCCCCAACAAGTTCTTGGGGTTGACATGCGCCCGTTTCACCAAACAAAATCAATTCCCACCCAAATTTGTACGGGATGTCTTCCAATTTCAAATTCACTGTTCTAAGGTCGATACTTTTCAAAAACCCAAAAGGTTTATAGGCAATGGGTCGAGGAGGTTCAGTATTTTTACCTTCCATGAGGGCCGTCAGAAATTGTATAGGTGCAAACAGGGCTGTGGCTGTTTGCAAGGCTGTGCCCTGTGTCTGGTTGCCCTGGGTCAAGGTTAAGGAGCTCTCGAAGCTAATGGGGAATGCCATTTTTCAGAGGAAGGAGAGAGATTAGGGTTTCTTGAACAGAGTTTCAAAGCAAGAGAGTTTCGGTGGAGGTGAGAGATTTAGCAAGAGCTTTAAAGGGAGAGAGAGACGTGCGAAATCTTTAAAAGATTTTGCCCGTTTTTGCAACGGACTTTAGCATTTATTGCGCACGCCTCGGGAAGAGATTAGAGGTTTTTAATTTGTTGCACACATTTGACAAACAAGAGGCGTACCTGTTCCTGATGCTTGTTCTTGAGGTTACTTGCTCGGTAACATTGGACAATAAGGGCAATCTCATTAGACCTCAACGAGTGTCAGCAAGTTGCAAACCTCACATATGCTAAACATAGCACACAAGTTGATTGCAAACAAAAATTTAACATGTTGTACCCGTCACTTTTAAATTTTGCAAACAGGGAGAGAGAACAGGTTGGTCAGGTTGTTCTAATTAAGCCTAGTTCGAGTCTATTCCTTTCAAATTGTTCTCTACTCAATGCCTTTGTGAATATATCAGCAATTTGATTTTCACTGGCACAAAAATTCATTGAGATTACTTCTTTTTCAACATTGTCCCTTAGAAAATGATGACGAATGTCAATATGTTTTGTTCTTTTGTGTTGACATGGATTTTTGGCAATGTTAATTGCACTTGTATTGTCACAATAAATAGGAATGCATCCTATGTCAACACAAAAGTCCTTGAGTTGTTGTCTTATCCATAATAACTGAGCACAACAAGATGCAGCTGCCACATACTCAGCTTCTGCTGTGGACAAGGCAACAGAGAGTTGTTTCTTGGTTGCCCAAGATACCAAACAAGGTCCAAGAAAGTGAGCCATACCTGAGGTGCTTTTCCTATCAACCAAGAAACCTGCGTAATCAGCATCAGCATACCCAACAAGATCAAAGTTGCAACCTTTAGGATACCATAAGGCTAGATCAGGTGTATGTCTTAAGTACCTAAAAATCCTTTTAACAGCCTTTAGATGAGTTTCTTTAGGGTTTGACTGAAAACGTGCACATAGACCAACACTAAAAACAATGTCAGGTCTACTAGCAGTTAGATATAAGAGTGACCCTATCATGCCCCTATAGGATTTCTTAATATACTTTTGTTGATGGATCATGGTGCCGTTTGAAGTTTGCTTGATTTGCAAGCCTAAAAAGAAATTAAGCTCACCCATCATGCTCATTTCAAACTCACTCCTCATCATTTTTGAAAATTCATTGCACAATTCATGATGAGTTGCACCAAATATGATGTCATCGACATATACTTGGACAATCAACAAATGTTCCCCCTTAGATTTTAGAAACAAGGTATTGTCTACCTTGCCTCTTGCAAAATTATTTTCCAATAAAAAGCTTGACAACCGCTCATACCAAGCTCTAGGAGCTTGTTTTAAACCATAAAGTGCCTTGTCAAGTTTGAAAACATGGTTAGGAAATTCATCACTTTCAAAACCGGGGGGTTGTTTGACATACACTTCCTCTTTAAGGTACCCATTTAGAAACGCACTTTTAACATCCATTTGATATAACTTGATCTCCATGTGGGCTGCAAAAGCTATCAAGATTCGAATGGCTTCCATCCTTGCAACAGGTGCAAAAGTCTCTTCATAATCAATTCCCTCTTCTTGGTTGTAGCCTTGAACCACCAGCCGGGTTTTGTTCCTAGTGACTGTTCCGCACTCATCTAGCTTGTTACGGAACACCCACTTGGTTCCAATGATTGTTCTATCCTCTGGCCGTGGCACAAGGTGCCATACCTTGTTTCTTTCGAACTGATGGAGTTCTTCTTGCATGGCTGTGACCCAATCTGAATCTGCAAGAGCTTCATTAATATTCTTAGGCTCAATTTTTGAGAGAAAAGCATAGAAAGCACAGAAATTTTTAAGCCTAGATCTAGTTTGAACTCCTGCATTAATATCAGACAAAATTTGATCAAGAAGATGTGAACTTTGGTATTTCCATGATCGTGGTGAAAGTGGGTTCACAGATATGCTCTCCATCCTAGCTGGAATACTTGGCGAAACAAGTTCAGGTCCTGTTCCCAAGCCTGTTTGGGAGCCTGTTCCTGAAATTATCTCAGAAGGGTTCGGCTGATGTTGTCCCGAACAGGGTTCCACCCTGTTTCCCCCTGTTTGGTTCACACCCTGCCTACCTTCCTGAAGAACAGCTTCAGGCCTTGATCTCTCAGGTTGATCCTTACCTGATTCATCTTGAAGCAGCATGTCTTTTTTAACAAGACCTAGTTCGAGGTCTTCCTCCTGTGCATCATTCACACTTAGAGAGTTAGTTTCGTCAAAAAGCACTTGCACACTTTCTTCAACACACAAGGTTCTCTTATTAAACACTTTGTATGCCTTACTATGTGAGGAGTAACCGAGGAATATTGCCTCGTCACTCCTTGGATCAAATTTCCCTAAGGCATCCTTTCCATTATTATGCACAAAACATTTACACCCAAAAACTCTCAAATGCAAAATATTTGGTTTTCTTCCTTTGAGGATCTCATAAGGAGTTTTGTTAAGAACAGGTCTAATCATGCATCTATTTATAATGTAACATGATGTGTTTAAAGCTTCAGCCCAAAAATTTCTAGGAAGACCACTAGCAACAAGCATTGTTCTAGTCATGTCCTCTAGAGTACGATTTTTGCGCTCTACCACCCCGTTCTGTTGGGGTGTTCTTGGAGCTGAAAAATTGTGATCAACACCATGCTCATTACAATAGTCAATAAAGCTCGAATTTTCAAATTCTGTACCATGGTCAGACCTTATGCATACCAAAGAGTGTCCTACCCTCTTTTCAATCTTTTTAATGAAAGCAAGAAATTTTTCAAAAGTTTCATCTTTAGAAGCCAAAAACAAAGTCCAAGTGAAACGAGAGTAGTCATCCACTATCACAAGCACATACCTCTTGCCACCTTGGCTCATGATCCTCATTGGACCACATAGATCCATATGTATTAATTCAAGGGGTCGAGTAGTGCTTATACACTTTTTAGACTTAAATGAATTTTTGACTTGTTTGCCTTTGGCACATGCATCACATACCTTGTCATCATTGAATTTGATGGAAGGTAAGCCAACTACTAAATCTTTGGTTACAAGTTTGTTCAAAAGAGAGTGGCTTGCATGACCTAGTCTTTTGTGCCAAAGCATAACATCATCTTTTAAGGCACTCAAACAAGTCAAATTATTTTGGGGAAGAGTAGAAATACACACTTTATAAACATTTTTGTGTCGCTTCCCCCTCAACACAACATCTCCTGTGTTCATGTTTACAACCAAGCAACGTGTTGGAGAGAACACTACTAGGTTGTCTTTGTCACACAGTTGGGACACACTTAGCAAGTTGTGTTTTAAACCATCTACAAAATAAACATTGTCAATTGAATGGGAGAGTGACTCACCTATCTTACCTATACCGATAATTATCCCAGATTTGCCGTTTCCAAATGCTACACTCCCTCCTTCTGATGCTGTAAGTGAGAGAAAATTGGATTTTTCACCAGTCATATGCCTCGAACACCCACTGTCAACATACCACAGCTGCCTGTTCCCTAGACTGTTTCCTGCACTGTTTGCTGGGTTGTTTGCTGGGTTGTTCTCTCTCACTTCAGCCTACAAAACAAATCAAGGGTTAGTTTTGGGAACCCAGATCCACTTGGGTCCCATTCCTTTAGACGTGTAAATCTCATCTTTCCTAACCCACATTTGTTTTACATGCACTAAGTTCTTTTTAATGGCATACTTTCTTATTATACAAGCATATCGATAATGCCCCGTTTTACCACAATGAAAACAAACAATATTTTCAGGTAATCCCACATATTTGTTATTCACTGGGTAGGTCATCTTAGGCACAAAACCTAGTCCTCTTCTATTTTGACTATGATGAGTGTTTAACCATTCCAACGCCCTTCGGGACCTGTTCTAGAGCTTGTTTGCGGCAAGGTCTGATTCTAAGTGTTTTATTTTTCCAAGCAAGTTTCTGTTTTCTTCCAGCAAAGACTCAACCTTACCTTTTAAGTCAAGAGATTCTTTTTCTAGCTCAGTCAGTTTAGTGGAACAAGTCTCTTCTTTCATGAGTAGAGTTTCTTTAAGCACATTGATGTTTTCATGCAAGGCAAGAGTCTCTTTGTCAACTTCAAGCTTTTCTAATTTAAGGGTTTCATTTTCAAGTTCTAAATCTCGAACATCCCCTTTTAATTCAGCACATATATCCATTATATTGTACACTAATTTCTCAAGAGTTGATTTATTTAGACCACGTACCTTGTTCTTGAGTTGAGTCAGACTATCCGTTGACCCATCATCTGAATCAGTGTCACTCCTTGCCATGAGTGCTACATCAGCTTCCCCAGCTTCAGACCCTTCCTCATCCTCACTTGAATCTCCCCAGGCCGCGAGCATAGCTTTTGAGAACCTTTTCGCTGAGCTGCTTACACCCTGTTTCCTCCCCTGTTTTCTGGGGTGTTCGGGTTCTTGTTCTTCCTTGTGCAGTGGGCAGTTTCTCACAATGTGGTCTAGCTTACCACACTTGAAACACCCAGTGAACTGTTCCCGAGGGGTGTTCCTGGCTTTGCCGAAGTCCTTCCTTTTGATGTTTTCTTTGACTTTCTTGAAGAACTTCTTAAATTTTTGAGTCATCATGGCAATCTCCTCCTCCTCAGAATCAGAATCATCTTCTAAGGCCTTTAGTGCAAGACCTCGTTCTCTCTTTGTCTCATCTTTCTGTTGAGAATATTTCCTAAGTTCATATGTTTGGAGGTTTCCAATCAGCTCATCTAGGGTGATCTTGTTCATGTCCTTAGCTTCTTGGATGGCCGTTACTTTTGCTTCCCAAGAATGAGGTAAAATTCTTAGGATCTTCCTTACCAATTCTTCGGTGGTGAAGGATTTTCCCAAGGATTTCAACTCATTCGTTATGTGAGTGAAGCGAGTGTACATGTCCATCACACTTTCCCGATCACCCATCTCGAACAGCTCATACTTTCTCATAAGCAATTCAATCCGGGATTGCTTTACTTGATTGGTCCCTTCGTGAGCTACTTGCAAAGCATCCCAGATTTCTTTGGCCGACTCACATTCAGATATGCGAGTATATTCATCAGGACCTAGGCCAAAATATAGGAGTTTCTTGGCCTTGGCATTCTTCTCCATCATCTTGTAATCTTCAGCATTGAACTCCTTAGGCTCCTTGGGGATTGACTTTCCATCTTCAGTTGTTTTCTTAGGGATGAGTGGTCCATGCTTGATGAGCATCCACAACTCATAGTCCTCGGCTTGGATGTAGTTTTCCATCCTATTCTTCCACCAACTATAGTGTTGGCCATTAAAGTATGGTGGACGAGTTATGGATTGACCTTCAAGCATGCCTTGTGGAGTACTCATCTTCAAGGATCTCTCAAAGGTGTTAGCTTTTCAAAGGAGAACCTGCTCTGATACCACTTGTTGAATTAGAGAGTACACAACCACAAGAGGGGGGTGAATTGTGGTGTCCGATTTTCGCAAGTTGCTGACAAACAGTCTTAGACCCTGTTCGCACAGGTTGTTTCTGAGATAAGCAGAAGCGAAAATCCAACAAAATTGAATGCGAAAATAATGGACACAGGATTTTTACGTGGAAAACACCTCTAGCCCAACTGAGGTTAAAAACCACGACCTACCTCGTGTAGGATTTAAACACTTCACTAAACGGGCTAATCACGTTACAATAGTAACACACCTTGTTACAACTTGTAACACACGTTACCTGTCTTCCCTAAGACAAGTTACCCCACGTCCAAAATCCCCTTGATTTGGACACACACTCTACTCACTCTTGTGAAAGAAGAATGTAAAGAAAAAACACCCTATTACAATGCTTCTCAACTAAGCTAATATAGGGTACAATGAAATCCTAGTATGCCAACTTTGAAAGCTCAATTAATTCACTCACAAGGCTCGGTTTTCTTTTCAAACGTTTTAGCTCATGAACTCAGATTTTTTTCTCTTTGAAAACCGATGCTTCTAACGTTCTAAGAAGCGACTTTATATAGTGCTTGGAAAAAACAATTCATCAAATTTTTGGAAACTAAAAAATCTGAAGAATATAGAATCCTTTACCCACAAGGGATGGAAAAACTATTTCTGAAATTTTTGGAAACTAAAATCCTAGAGAAAATAGAATCCTTTAGCTATAAGGGGTAAGGTGACATGAGCTGAAAAACACTTCCTGAACCGCGTGCATAAGGCGGTGTTCTTTAGCAGCTAGCCCATGTTTTTCTCAACTACCTTATCCACTTGCCAAAAATTGGATATTCTTTTTATTCAAAAAGATTTTGCAAATCCCTTAAGATTTTTGATAACCGTTTTTAGGGTAAAGAATAAGATACTCCATAGAAAAATCTTTCTTGCAAATCTTTGAAGAAGCTGCTCAAAATCCAAAAGATAAAAATCGTGCAAAGCAGTTTTTCGCAGCTTATTCTGGAAACACCCTGATCGCCCTGTTCCCAGGGTTGTTCTGAAGGGTGATCCGAAATATTTTTCCGAAAAGCAAAACCGTTTCCAGTGAGTGGTAAATTAAAACTTTCTAATTGGCATATTAACAAGAGTCTAAAAATATAAAACCAAATTAGATCAAGACATCTTGTTGTAACTACTAGTCATCTTGTAAAACGACTTTGCTGCAAATACTTTACAGAATATGCTTCAAACACCGCACGGAACCTGTTTATCACAGCTGCACATATCTTATGTTTCAAACACTTCTCAGGATATGCTTCAAAACACCTCACAGAACCTGTTCCTCACAGGTGTTCTTACATTGCTGACTTGAGTACCTGTTCTTGATAAACCATTAGTCAAGCAGTTTTAATACATTGAGAACAGCAGTAAGGTCCTGTTTGGAAAGCCTGTTTGGAGCAACAACAACAACACTTGGATTTGTTATCATCAAAACTTTATACATTCTAACATAATGGATCATGAAGTTCTTCAACACGCCTATAGCGGCGTATGCCTCTACCTCTGGTGGTCACCGTCTGACCGAGCGAGGATTTATCTTTGAGCTCTCTCAGGCATCCTGCAATTCAGGAGCCGCTGAGGCGTTAACCATTGGGGCCTCGTCTCTCCTGAAACACGCCTGTGTGGCATCATTCACTAGCATCATTCACCGCTCTCTCCCTACAGACGGCGCCAAATCTGTTTCGGGACTTTCTGCTTCTCAAGGATGACGTAGGGTAAGTATGGGCTTAGGTGATGGCTGGGGCTGGGCGTCCAACCATCCACTCTGCGAGTGCCGAACCTACAAAAAGGGTCACCCTGATTGGAATCCAGATAACAACTCTCCGAACGGTCAAGTCAGTGTAGGGTCCTCAAAAGGAGACAATGCATAAAGGCTAGCAGACGAAAGATCGGATCTTTTTCGAAGGATGTGATGTCTGTTTTGGTAAAAGTGATGAGTAATGAATGACTTTTCTGAAAAATCTAGTCTTTTTTTTGAGGTGGGTCGGTGGATATTTACAACCCTTGTATTCGAGGATAAAGTTGTAATTTTATAAAAAGCGTTGTCTTAATGGGCCCAACGTGGGCATCCCTTCGAGGCCCATAAAGGCTATAGGTGACCATTGAGGCTCAGGGCAAAGATTTGGTCATGATGCCCCCATTGGGGTTCTAGGTTTGGCCGAATCACAATCCATTACAAGTTGTATCTCTAGAAGATAATCTTCCAAGGTTACTACATATACCCGCATGATCGTCTTGCATAAAAGTGATGGGAAGTATACTACACGCGCCCAAGCCGCGCAAGTATGAATTAGCTGCAATTATGGGTCCCATAGTATAATCCCTTATCAGTTGTTCACGCGAGTAATAACCTCGATGCCCTTGGTGAGACCAAGATGGGTCCTTTAGCAAAGAGTTTGAATGATGTGCACAAGTTTGGAACCTCGGTCCAGGGCCACCATTGGAATTAGCAGAAACGATCATGGGTATGATTTTGTTGAGGCCTTGACCCCCTATTGCTCAAACCGCTAAATGAGTCTCCCTTGGAAGGACCCTCTCTATAGCCATACTCTGGAACCATTCCATAGTCAGGAGATCCCAGTTTTACTAAGTTCACACGTGCAGTTAAATAGTTCAGGAAAATTAGTGTATCATTTAGAAGCCAATCAATGTTTTGTTTTTTCTTGAAAAAAACAAAAAATTAAGGACATGAGCCATCATAATCAATAATCATGCTGGCATTTTTAACAAAATTTTCCAAAGTGATTTTTAGAAGTGGGTGTTTTAGAACCGTAAGAAATTATAGATAATATGACAATTATATAAAATTTATGGATCCTTTATTTTACCTTACTCTATCAGATCCAACCTTGTTTTCTTTCATGATGGATATGATACATGAAACTCCAAATCAAAGTTTCTTTATCTTTATGAATGAGACCATCATCATGTTTATCTGCAGCTATTACCAAAAATCAACTATTTACAATTAAGTTTAACTCCCTCCAATAGATAAGACATACATGCACTATAGTTCAACCATTTAAATATTAGGTATACACCTCTTGTCATGTAAGGATGTAGTTTAAGTATAATTAAAATTATATTATTAGTTGAGCAAATAGCTATTTTCTTCAAATGGTAAAAATAAATTAACATGTTAGATTATTCAATTTATGAACAATTGAACATTTCTTTCTTATCTTTTGCACTATTGGAAGAATATACTTGCCAAGTTGCCATTCTAAATGTTCAACTCAAATTAATTAGTTTATTCATTTAAATAATTTCTTTGTTAAATTTTGTTGGTAAATAAGAACGTACCTTAGTGTAGAAGCATAGGATCTCATTGCTCGGAGATTGCCCATGAATAGTTACACTTCGATTGACGATGGCTGCTAGAGTTATCGGAATTTTCATGCCCCAAACCCGAACCCAAATGATGATAAGGCTAGCGTGAGAGGAGGGGAGAGAAAGTGAGGGCTACTGTTTTTTATTAGGTGCTGCTGACACAGAATTAGGTCACTAAAAACCCCTTATATAGCAGTACACAGTTTATAATCGACAACGAGCAATTAATGGGGATGATTAATATATAATTAATCATTCCGTAATCATCCACTTAATGTGCGTTATTAACATGGCTGTTATAATCTATCAACAGCTCTCCCTCGATCACATAAACTATAAGTTACAATTTTTTCTCCCAACTAATTGCTTCACGCCTCATACTAGGAATGGAGCGTGCGACCAGAAAGTAACCAATAGTATTAGATCAAGTCACCATCTAACTAACATAACACTTTTACGAAATATGATATCCCAAATCATCCTTAACATCACCAGTGGCATACATAGTCCCTCTATGCCATATGATATATCATATGATTACATGCTCCATATAATCGTTCGGGCTGATACGGTGATGACGGATAGATTTTTCCTTAAACACTCATGAAATTTCATCTCAGCTTAACTGCTTTCCTAACGTGTTCTCACTGACCCGTATATATCATCACGCTTAAGAAACACATTAAGGTAGCATCATTAAGCTTTGACTTCATATTATAACTTTAAGTCAAAGGGACATCGTCTATAGGGTCATACAGTGACAAGAGATAGAGAAGTTAATTATCACTCCATGCATGGGTTAGCTTATAAGCATACACAGTATGAGATGTGTGTCATGGCATAGCTCCCACTCAGCTAGGTATGTCACTCTTTATGCCATGTGAATTGTCAGTCTAGATTTTCATCCAAAAAATCTAGCCTGAGTCACTAGATCCACATACTGAATGTTAATCCTGACACTCAAGATTCGACTTTTAAGGTTTCAATATGAAATTTTATTTTATACTCGACTCCCTCGAGTCTCATCTTAGACTCACTAGGGCTACTATATTCATTTTACTCATACACTTCTAGTGTGAGTAATCAATATTGCACACCTAGTGCTAATATGATTAAGTCTCATCTTATTTGCTACTTAAGCATTAGCGCGATTGCATGTATGACTAGGCCAATTAAAAGCCTGTGACGTTTCAATATGCCTATCATGTAGCAATAAATGATGAGCATTTTGCTCATTTACAAAAGAAACATTTCTATCACATAACAAGGCACATCCAAGCGCTAAACTTTATGAATTTCTAGACTCAACAAATGAGCTTTGAAGACATCACTAAGAATAGGTTTAGTTAAGGGAACATAATCACCTTGTTAGTGTATACATACCTAATGGCAATGCTTTTTGTCTCTATGGTAACAAGAAACACAATCTGCCTTCATAGCTGATATTGTTGTGCAGTGTTGCTTCTTACTGCACCATGATATGGCTTTCCCAACCAGGGTAAAGGCATGTCCTAAGGTTGACGTAGACTCATTCGGGTCATTACCCCAATTGACATACTCTCAAACTTGAGGTCTCCCCTTGATAGCATAAGACTAAGTCAGTTGTATCATGAAGGTAGTGCTCGACTCTCTTGACGGCTTGCCAAACAGCAAGTCATAGGTTACTATGATAAGGACTTATCAAACCAACCGCTAAGCAAATGTCAATTTGTGTACATAACATGGCTTACTTTTAGCTTCTATGACACTGGTGCAAGGGACATTGTCCATTTCATCATCTGTTTTGTGGCACCTAACAAGACTCAAGGTTAGAGCTTTCTTAACTGGAGTATCTACGGGTTCAGAATTATAAATCCAAAATCATTTCAAGACATTTTGATGCATGCATCTTGGTACGATTTTGAATTGTTTCCATTCCTAGGACATGCCTAGTTTCACCCATGTCCTTTATCTCGAAGACATAGGACAGCCACTTTTAAGTAGCTTCAATCAACTCCAAGTTGTTCTCAACCAGCAATATATCATTAACGTATATGGTAAGAAACATAATCTCCCATGTTGAGCTTTTGACATACACATGGCGGTCTTCTGAAACCATAAATAAGCCAAACTATGTTATGGCTCCATGGAATCCAAAGTACAAAAATATAGAAGTTTGGTTAAGATCATATATGGACCTTTTAAGATGACACACCTTATCCTCTTGTCCCTTTGATACAAAACCAATGGGTTAATCCATGTAAATCTCTTACTCAAGATTACCATTGAGGAAAGCAGTCTTTACATCCATTTCGAACATCTCAAAGTCCAAATGGGCAACCAGGGTTAGGAGTAGCGGGTCTGAACTCATTGATCAAACCATCTGCCCGATGTTTAATCTTGAAAACTTATGTGCTTTTGATAGACTTGCACCGGCGAGGAGAATTAACAAGTTTTAAAATCTTTTTCTTGCCATAGAGTCCATCTCGTCCTTCATGGTATCCATCTGCTCTTTGTGATTTAGTGAATAAATCACCTCTTGATAAGAGGTAGGTTCCTCAACTTCCAAGGAAGTGCATAGGAAAATATCCTTTTCCATGCACACTTCCTTGGATCCTGGGACCTTCATTATTTGTCTGCCTAGTTAACAAATCCCTCCCCCTTTCTCAAAGAGGCATAGGACCAGGAATCCCTCCCAATTTCTCTAAGAGGTATAGAACCCTAAGAAGGGAGAGAAAATTACTTCCACTATCCATTGGAGGTGAGATCCTGAACGTGTGGACTTACTACATGTTCAAGAACGATAGATTGAAGATAAACCTCATTCTTAGGCCGAATCTCCTCAACATTTGGAGATTGAGGATGACTCTTATTCTCATTAACAGACAAACCTTCACCACTCTTATCAAATAAGGGAGGTAAACCATCCTCGATGACTTAGTGAGAATTCAAATCCTCCCCCTCATCGAGATATTGTCAAAGGTCTTTTTGTAACTCATACGATTTGAGGTCATTTTCAAATTTCACCAAAAGGCTAGGGAACTCACCCTCTAGAAAATCAACATTGCAGGAATTCGTTACACGAAGAAAATATTCACATTTCAATTAAGTCCTACTACCGCTATAAAGTATATGAACTCATCAAGTACCTTATAACGGTGAGATAATAGGTACACATACGTATATCACGAATAATATATAGCTCCATGATATGCTTCCACATTCATGGGCCTGCAAATGTCTGGAGTAAATGAACACTAAGAGATTCGATGCCCTTGAAGCCTTACTCAAAGATTTTATAGGTGCTTAACTAGCTAAACTTGACTCACACATGGGGAACTTAACCCCAATGAGTTAGCCTTAAAAGACCATAGTTAGCTAGTTTGATAACTCTATCTTGACCCTCATGGTCAAGTCGAGCATGCCTAAAATAGAGTTGAAAAATGAGGCAAAGATGAAAGATGTTTTATTTCGTCTAAAATATCGAAAACATCTTTTAATGTGGCATGGCCAAACAAATTAACATTGTATACGATATCTAGGACATCTAGACGAAAATTAAAGAGAAAACTAACCTCAGAAACGAAAGACACAAGGGAACATCGCACCCTAGGTGCATAGAGAGCATCGTGAAGAATAGACGTAGTCCGTTCACGGAGTTTCAGATGATATGTCCTTAATTCAAGGACATCTTCTTCATCGGTGTTGCCTAAAACAACAATTTGTGAACCTACCGGTTAGCGATGAAAGTTAACAAAATTAACTCGATCATGAACTGTGTGCTTGGTTGCTCCCGTGTCTACAATCCACTAAGGATCATAATTGGCAACTGATGCTTAGGAGCACACATATTATACAAGAGTAACTGCGAAAAAAGGCACCTTAATCGGCTCAGGATAATCCCGAGCGTAGGGTCTCTTATTTCCACATTTATAGCACTTGCCACGTGCTATATGCGTCTCTTTATTTCCCTCAGCCTATTTCCCTTTTGCAATACCAACCTTAGGTCCGAAATCTTATGAGAAAATGAATTTGGACGAACCTGATGCTAAGCTAATTCTACGTGTACTCAACATTGGGATAGCTTTCAATTCCCTCACTAGATCGCCATTAATGTAATACGACAAAGTACAGTATGTTGATTGAGCCATTCTTGAACCATTTTTGGTATGCTTTTAAGTTTGCTCGATACTTCTCACTAGCACTGCCATCTTTGCTACTCTAGGAGGCCTAGAACCTGACAAGTGTTCTAACACTTCATGCTGATTCAGAAGAAACAGAATCTTCTGACACTTTGCGTCATAGTCAGCGCTATCAAGCGTTACATTGGTAAACAAATTACTAACCATTTTTTAAATTGCCATATCTAAAAGTATATATTTTAAAAGATGGACATTAGGCATATTTTCAAATAATTAAATTATCAAAAACTCCATCATTCATATCGCATGATCGAAAATTTCGCTAAACTCATAATCATCACATACAAACATGAATTAGAAGTTTCTACAATTTAATTATCACATTTTTCCATAAAACAAAATTTATGGAGAACATTATGTTAAACTAATAAAACACTTCAAAAATATCACAAAGATGTTGGACTTTATCACATAAACCAAATTTACATGAAATTATATCATTACATAAAACGAATTTCATATAACCACTAACATGTCATTTAAAAATCTATCAATGACATATCAACCATCAAATTCAGATTATTATATAAAACATATTTATATAATCAAATAAATCTATATCGCAAAACATATTCGAACCATACCATGCTACAAAATAAATTCATTAAAGCCCAAGGAACATTATATAAAACATATTTATATAATTATAGATAACATGAAACCTATTCAAATGTCACTCGCAAATTATAAAGCACATTCATAATTTTATAAATTTAGATTTCATGAAACAAATTCATAAAACATTGCTAAATTATATGGTTATAGGAAACATAAGATGAATTCATATTCGTTAATTTGGGCAAGGTAAAAGTGCTAAAACAATTAACAAATTTACTACAATTCATGTAGTTCGTATATATATAACACATTTATATAATGTTACTAATTGGTGATTGAAATGAAACATATTCACGTAATCGAATACAACATAATTTGTAACATGAAACATATCCAAACATTAATCACAATTTATTATATAGAACAAATCCATATAATATTAAAATTTGAGTGAAACTAATTCATAGCAAAACTCACTAATTATATAAAACGTATTCATATAATATTGCAAATTTGAAATTCATGAACGAAATTGATAAAATAATCAAATAACCTATATATCCAAATAACCGTATGAAAGTTATTCATATAAAGCTTCATCAATTATTTTTATTAACTACAATAATGATAGGACAATTAAACGACTCATAATTGCTCATGTTTTTTCACAAACTTATTAAATCATGAAACATATTCAGGTAACTGAATATTATATAAAATATATTTATATAATATAAGCTATAGCATATGAAACATATTCATTTACAGACCAAGGGGGATCAACATTAGTCTAAATATCATATAGATATTTATTGAATTCCTGAAAACAAATTTACATCATACTAATTTTATATATGAAACAAATGCATATAACATCAATCCAATTGATTATTTATTAGTCACTCGGCATGAAAATTTCAAGTTGATGCATATATAAAACGAATTTATATACGGCATTAAACATATTAATGTTTTTATAACGAATTCATGCATTCTAAATTAAAACTAATTTGAAATCTCGATTTAAAGAATGAATTAACTGCATGAACCATATCAACTTGTACTCAACTGGGAATCATGCCATAACCAATAATCTTGGTAATTATTTTAAAATAAAAAAATTGTAATTAGAAAACTAACCAAAACTGAGACCCTTCCCCTCTCTTTCATTCGGCCTCCACTCCTTTATTGAGACCCTTCTTTCTCCCTCTAATTGGCGAGCTCTTCCTCTCTGTACAACCCTCTGAGACCATTTTTCTCCCTCTGACTCTCAAGCTTCTCAATTATTCTCAGCACACATCCGAGACAACCACCATCCCAGGGCCCTGATGAACACGCCTCTCAGCAGCCAACAAAAACAGATCATGGCCCCTGATTGGAGCCTCCCCGACTCACACCATTACTACCATGGGGTAGATCGGTCGAAAAGGAATCGGATGATGCCATTCACGTAGCTACACGCGCCACCCGCGCCACCCCACAGGCGGTGAGCGACCACACACGCGTCTCACTTGGCATCGATTCGAGGTATTCTTATTACCATGGCTAAGATCGGCATGCTTGGAGGATAGTGGGGAAAGAAAGCAGACAAAAACTGCATTCATCTGCGGCGCGTGACTCACACGCGCTGCCCTTCCACGGTGGTTTTCTGATGGGGCATGCCGCGGACCTCTCCTTATTTCTAGCCCTTTCTTGCTTCTACCTTTTTTTATTTTTTTATTTTTTTTATTGGTGCATGGAGGCCATCGGTTTGGCCACTAAGGCCTCATCAGAGCTCTTTTCGCTATAGCCACAGAGGCATAAGCAGACTTTGATTGGTTAGGGGCGGCAAGTCCGGTCAGATTTAGGGTCAGGGGTAAGCCTTAGTAAGGGAAATAGGGATTCTCGGTCAGGAAAAAACAATTAGGTAAGCCATACTTAGCAGATAATCGTATTTGAAGAGTATGCTTTCCTGAATTAAAATGGCTTAATGTGATCAGTTGAGATGAACGCATCATCACACTGATATTTAGAACAATCCCGTTTGTGTAATTACAAAAAAATTAATCACATAGGCAGATTATTTGAGTCAATTAGAACTAACAGATTATACTTTGAGCATAATTCGAACATAGAATGAGCTAATCATATGTTTAGGCATGATGGATTAATTCAGGGTCAAAACCGAGTAACAATGGCTCTGATACCACTGTTGATAAATAAGAACGTACCTCAGTGCGGAAGCATAAGATCTCATTGCTTGGATATTGCCCACGAATAGTTGAACTTGGATTGACGGTGGCTACTAGAGTCACCGGAATTGTCACGCTCCAAAGTCGAACCCAAATGATGGTAAGGCTAGCGTGAGAGAAGGGAAGACAAAGTGAGGGCTGCTGTTTTTGGTTAGGTGCTATTGATACAGAATTAGCTTACTAAAAACCCATTATATAGCAGCACACAGTCCGTAACCAACAACGAGCAGTTAATAGGGATGATTAATGCATAATTAATCATTCCATACCCGTCCATTTATATGTGGGTTATTAATGTGACCGTTATACTTGGTCAACAAAGTTATATTTTATTTAAATGTTAAATTTTATTATTAATCAATAGTAAGATATGTGATTGGTGCTCACTTTGATATGTAGAATTGACATTGCATTAAATCTAAACTTATCTCAAATGGCATTCTTGTCCCTTGTAGCATCCTATCTGACATGTATGCAATTAATTTTTTAATTTTATTAATATAAATAAGAAATAAAATTATATCAATTTTCAAAAGTGATAATAATTCTATTACAACATACTCCTTCTTTCTTTTTTAATTAATTTCTTTCCATCTAAATTATCACTTTAAATACCTTCCCTTTTTGGTATAATTATTTGTTGACTATTTTTTTCAAGTCTCTAACACGGGGGACAATTTTTTGTGTGTAAATTTTATTAATTTAATCCGTAATCTTTTTAATTGGGTTTTGCTTTAATAAAGATTGTACAAAAGTCATACTAATTACTACATAAGCTACGTAAAAAGTTACATTTTTTTTTAATAAAATGTGTGGACATTTATGCAGCGAAGTAATCTTATATAACATTACACAGGTCATCCTACTTGTTGCTCAAATCTTGATTCTATCTAACTTTTAATATATATACATACATAGATATAAATAGGCATATATATGTGTGCGTGTGCGCGCATGTATACAAACATATATATACAAATACACATATATATATACACACACTCACACAAATATAAATATATATGTGTGTGTGTGTGTGTATATATATATATATGTATGTATGTATGTTACACATGTATGTGTGTGTATATACATATATACATACATGCATGCATGCATACATACATATGGAACTTATCCGTTGAGAACCAACTCTTAAAATAGGAACTAAGAACTTCAAATCTGAGTTCTTGATTTTCAAACTAAAGGTTGTTGTTCTGCCACGTCCCCACCCCATCTCCCCCCTCCGGCCCTCCCCTTCGTGGATTTGGTTCGGCAAACAAGACAGCTAGTCACTGGCAAGCATCGTCGTTGTCACCAAGGCCGTTTATGTCATTGGCTAGTCCAAAACGCGTCCCATCCCCACCGTGTTCCTCCCAGCCTTATAGGCCCCAAACACAAGTAAACCCCCTGGGAATGCAATTAAAACGGGTTAGGATCAATGCCACCGAGCTGGAAAGCATGAAATGTCTGGTCAATTTAAATTTTCGATGACAAATGCTCCCATTAGAGGCCAACAAGTGTTTAGGGGTCGGCGAACTGCCTAATAGCTGCCACCCTAAGACTTGCTAGCCGACAGTGACCCTTGATTTGAGTTGCCTCTCCTCCGGTGAGTCCTGTGGTGGCGGTGCTCGGGCAAGTTTTTGGATGGCAGCATGGTTGTGCTGGCGGTGGGGTGAGGAGTAGGGATGGGCATTAGGTTATGGTAAGGTAGGTCCATTCCCATATTTTTACACAAAAATATTGTTACCCAATTCACACCGAACCAATAACTCTTACTATTCATATAGATACTACCCAGATGGGTAATACCTATATGGATATTATCCATATGGATTATTATCTCTAATTATCCATAAGTTTGTATATTTACAACTCAATACTCATAAGTACAAGTAAGGAATAGAAGATATGGTCCGTTGAAAGTTAAGAAGAAAATTCAATTTCAACGGTTCGAATAAAAATTTAAATATCTGATAGGAAATATTAAAGAAGTTCAAATCTAAATTTTGAGTTCTGAATTTTTTCATTTCATTACATTTATCTCCACTACGACAATTCAATTAATATTTTTCACCACTAACACAATTCAGTTGATATTTTTAGCAATTAAAACAATTTCAACAATTTCGATTGAAACTTGATCATCTAGTGGGAAAGATTAAAAGAAACTCAAATATGAATTTTGGGCTCCAAATTCTTTCATTTAATTAACATTTATCCCCACCCAATAATCAAGTTTCGATCTAAAGTATTGAAACTACTTTATTAGCCAAAAATATCAATTGAATTGTTTAAATGGGAAAAATTTTGACTGAGTTGTAACGGAGATAAATGTTAACTAAACAAAAGAATGTTGAACTTAAAATTTGGATTCGACCTTCTTTGAATATTTCAAATTAGATAATCAAGTTTTGATTTGAATTATTGAAGTTGAATTTATTCCTAAATTTCAAGGGACATTATCACCTAGGAAGATATTAAAAAACTGGTTCATTGTAATTTTAATTATTATATAATGATATTATTGACTCTTTAGTCATAATTATAGGATATGTGGATACCCTACTATCCACCAAACATCCACCTCAACTATGGATAATTATCTATCTCATACCCATTATTCATTCTTAATAGGTATTACTCACCCAATTTGAATGGACAAGGGTGAGTACTCATTTAATGGGTACAAATTCCCACTCCTAGAGGGGGTGGGTGTTTTGGTGGGTGGTTAGATGGATGATGATGCAGCAGATTTAGGACCTTTGGATTAATCTTTAATGGTTTAGATGAATAGTTCTTAGTTCTCATCCAAATCTTCCGTTCTCAATGGATACATTCACTATGTATGTGTGCGTGCATGTGTGTATATATATATGATGATTAAAAATATAGTATATAATTTATTGCACTGAATAAAACCCACATCTAGTTATACCTAGCTAGATTGATCTATCATACAAAAGTTAGTCTAAACTTATGTAAGTACGTTTGAAGAATTCATTTCTATGTTTGATTACTTCACTGAGAAGTAATATGCTCTTTTATATAATATAGCCAGTTACAATTGGTACTATTAGAGCATTCTCATCACAGTTTCAAATTTTGGAACTGCATCCTGCCACATCAATAAAATTTCATTTTTTGGAACTTACATTTCTCCACTTCTTCAACCTAGCTATGTAACTCTAACTTGGATAATTCAATAAAATATTCATCATGGACCCACTCCATAACATACAACCTTTTTTTAACCATTTAAATAATATTTTTAAGGAAAAAAGAAAAGGAAAAACAAAATAAAAATAACAAAATGACAAAAAATAGTGACATGAATGTGGGAACAGCCTGCCGTTCCACCATGCCTGGCAACTTTTGACTTAGCAAGTGCGTAAAGGACATGTGACAATGGTAAGGTCAAATTCCATTTGCATTTGTGGGGCTACAAATGTTCTTACTATACATTTAAGCTTCTCTAAGCAAGTTAACGCCTCGTATGGTGCGTAACCAAAATGCAAAGAAAGACGTTGGCCTGATTTTGGCTACTTGAATCACCTTAGAGGGGGTGTGAATAGGGTGATGATCAATATGGCAAATTAATCGAAATAAACAGCGGAAAGATAAACATGGATAAGACATGAGTAATAACAGAGTTAGCCTTAGTCAGGCTTAGTCCCCTCCTAGAGTTCTCGAACTCTAGGATTAACCTAATTTTATTAGGAGTGATTATATAACTCTAGAGTATACCTACTCTAAGTTCCAAGTTACAAGTTGATCCTTCAACAAGTCATTGATAGAGTTGACCCTTCAACTCTATAATCCCACCCTACTTACAACTTGAAGAATACAACTTGAATAAATATAAAGCAAGTTAAAGCGTAATGTATGCAAGTGAGTATTGAGTATGGTAATTGCTTGTACTCTCTTTCTTGTGTTATCTTAGCTGCAAAGTCTTTCCTTTTTATAACAAAAAGAGTTGAAGTAGCTGTTACTTTCAAATAAGGAAGGAAGATCTTCAGCTGATCTTCAAGCCCTTGGAATCCAGCTTTAAGGCCTTAAACTGCAACTAACTTTTAGTAACATCTCCAAATCTTCAACGGCTACCTTCCTGATTCCTTGCAACGGCCAGTTGATGCTAAAAATTTCTTAGTACTATTTTTAGGCCAAGCAACAACTAGAATTAAATTTCAAAAGATATGGCTATATTTAGAGAATTATAATCTGATATTCAAATTTGAATCACAAAATATAATGTCATAAAGATTAGATATTCAAATTTGAATATAAAACAATCTCAAAGATATTGTGACACCTTATATAAAATTAATTAAGTGATATTAATATTCTAACATCCACTTCAAAAATATAGTACATTTAAATAATAATTATTATTAAGATAATTCAAATATAACATGACGAATATCCCAATTGATTAATTTCTTTTTGTCTTTCATCAAAATATATTAAGAAAATATATTGTAAACTTAAGAAAGCTAACTGTTGGCCCGATTTTGGCTAGTTAAATCACCTTCGAAGGGGTGTGAATAGGGTGATGATCAAAGTCTCAAAATAATCAAAATAGAAATGCGGAAAGTAAATGTGGACAAGACACGAGTAATTTTTAACGAGGTTAGCCTCAACCAGGCTTAGTTCCGCCTAGAGTTTCCTAACCCTAGGATTAATCTAATTTTATTAGGAGGGATTGCACAACTCTAGAGTAGGTGTACTACAATCTCCAAGCTACAAATTGACCTTTCAACAAACTGTTGATAGAGTTGACCCTTCAACTCTATAATCCCACCCTACTTACAATTTGAACAATATAACTTGAATAAATGCAAAGCAAGTTAAAGTGCAAAGTATCCAAGTGAGTATTGAGTATGACAATTGCTTGTGCTATCTTTCTTGTGTCTCTCTGCTCTGATTCAGCTCTGTATGTATGGTAGAAACTTGGAGGATTTGTTGGAAATTAGCCGTTAGACACACCCTAGATTCTACCTTCAGTTCAGTGCCTTGGACTGCAGTTCGGTGTCCTTGAAATGTTGGCAATCTCAGCAACTAATGGCTAGAAGGCTAATTTTGGCTTGATTTGAGATTCTTTCAACTGCCACTTCCATATTTTGAGCTGATGAAGATTTTCCATCGGCTACTTCCATTTTTAGCTTATTAAGAATCTCTTTGAGATGATTTGCAATTCTTTTCATAGTCAAGGCAAATATCAAGGATTTAAATCTTGAAAGTCAAATATTTACCACATAAGGATCCCTAATAATAAGGAAATAACCATAACCAAAAAGGATATTATCAATCATAATATCTTTCAACTGCCACTTCTATATTTTGAGCTGATGAAAATTTTCATCGGCTACTTTCATTTTTAGCTTATTGAGAATCTCTTTGAGATGATTTGCAATTCTTTTCATAGTCAAGGCAAATATCAAGGATTTAAATCTTGAAAATCAAATATTTACCACATAGGATCCCTAATAATAAGGAAACAACAATAACCAAAAAGGATATTATCAATCATAATATTTATCAATTATTATCAGCATTGTAATCTCAAGATAATACAAATATAAGATGTAAATATGTCAATTGATTAATCTTTTTTTGTCTTTCATCAAAATATATTAAAAAACTCAATGTGAGTTTTAAGAAAGCTAACACTAACAATTTCTCCCTTTTTGATGAAAGACAAAACCCAATAGAAATAACATATTAATATAATTTTAAATGATACGCCACAAAAGCTTTTCAAATACTTCTCCCCCTTTTTGTATTTCATCAAAAAGGTAGCATAAGAAGGAGAAAGAAAAACCGAAGTGTATAAAAAAATTATGGCAAACACATATACCTCTCCCTTAACAAATCAATGATATATAAGGATGCTCCCCCTCAATTTAAGGCACTCATGAAAAAAATATAAGAGATTAAACATTAACATTTTGATCAAATCATGTATTCTAACATGCATGCATTGACTTGATATTCTCATGAGCATTGTAAGGGATCAACATATTAATATAACAATTCTCCCCCTTCAAGAATAAATCAAGATTATAGTAGAATAATCAAGTAATATAATTCTTCTTTTATAAAAAAGGCAAGATCATGTATGTGAATATTAGAAATCATAACAGTTATGGACCCAAAAAAAGATCACATACAAATATCATCTAAGCATAAAAATAATTATATGTCATAGCAGCATAGAATATGATGGAATATTAATCATGCTCACCTTCTAAAGATAATTAAGCAAATTAAAACTCAAAAATGTGAAATTCAAAATTTCTCAAATAGGAAGTGAACCATGCAAAGATAACATCACTTTCTATTTCGTAAGAATTTAAATTTTGATTTCTATTCATGTTGTTGAGATAAAAAAAGAAATCCAACCTTTGATTCAATCACACTAAAATTTTCAGTTTCTGCCTACAGTTCAAGGCCTTGAACTGTATTTCAGGGCCTTGAAATCTAAGCGACGACAAAACAAACGAATTTATCTTATTTTTACTTTTGGCAAATCATAACTTACCATATGCTTTTAGCCTTTTAGGAGACTCTAATGTTTTCTTGTCCACTTAAATTTTCATGAGGATCAAATGCTACTGAAAATTCATTATTAGTATGTAAATGAGGAATCAATAATATCTCACAAACATGCGCATTCTTTTTGGATTTCTTCAAGAATGAAGTTGCTCAACTAAATCTTGATACCATTTTCTTCTTGTATTCAAAATTGTTAGAAGTAAGAAAAATTTATGAGGTAAAATTTTTCTTTCCCTCAATCTTGACACATTTTCTTGATTTAACATCACAATCGAGAATTTTTAAAAGTTGAAAATTTGGTGTGGTACTCAAATCATAAAAAATATGACAACGTGGAGAAAAACTATTATTTGAAAATTCAATTATGGATGTTACCTCATCCTTACCACTTTGGAGAATAGTTGAATAACTAGAATCATTATTTTTCTCACTATTTTCAAGAAATTCCTCAATTTAGGCATGCTTGACATCATTATGTGTAAACCGTTGAATTGGATCAGCATTTTCATGTTCTTGCTCTTCATGTAGTTGATGATCCCCAATTTGCTTAACATTTTCTTCCATGATTATTTCATCCTGCGCCACAAATTTGGTTAATACCACATTTTGATTAGTACCATATAAATTATAAAGAATCTCCCAAATTTCCTTGGTACTATTATAATGTGAGATAAACTTATAAATATCAACGATAAGAGCACAATATAGAATGTTTGTAACTTTAAAATTTTTAGATATTCACTTGTAATCATCTTCAACATATTCATCTTCCGATTTCTCAATAAGTATAGGATCTTTGACCATGATCTCTCAAAGATCGAGATCTTTGTGCTTGACATAACGTTCCATTGTTTCCTGCCATAAAAAATAATTAGTACCTTTAAAAAAGAGATGGCAGTCAGAGTCAAAATCATAGCTAGCCATGGGATCGAATTATTAGATGGTAAAATCTCACAAAAATAATACTAGCTCTGATACCAATTGTTGACCCGATCTTGGCTAGTTAAATGACCTTAAAGGGCGTGTGAATAGAGTGATGATCAATATCGCAAATTAATCAAAATAAAGAGCGGAAAGATAAACGTAGACGAGGCATAAGTAATTTTTAATGAGGTTAGACTCAACCAGGCTTAGTCCCCGTCTAGAATTCCCTAACTTTAGAATTAACCCAATTTTATTAGGAGGAATTATACAACTCTAGAGTACACATATTCTAAGTTCCAAGCTATAAGTTGACCTTTCAATAACTCATTGGTAGAGTTGACCCTTCAACTCTATAATCTGACCCTACTTACAACTTGAACAATACAACTTGAATAAATTTAAAGCACGTTAAAGCGCAATGTATGCAAGTGAGTATTGAATATGGCAATTGCTAGTGCTCTCTTTCTTGTGTTCTTCTCAGCTGCGAAGTCTTCCCTTTTTACAACAAAAAGAGTTGAAATAGCCATTACTTTCAAATATAGATGGAAAATCTTCAGTTGATCTTCTAACCCTTGGAATCCAGCTTCAAAAAGAATGTGGGAACAACCTGCCGTTCCACCATGCCTGGTAACTTTTAACTTAGAAAGTGCGTAAAGGACATGTGACAATGGTAAGGTCACATTCCATTTGCATTTGTGGGGCGACAAATGTCCTTACTATACATTTAAGCTTCTCTAGGCAAGTTAACGCCTCGTATGGTGCGTAACCAAAATGCAAAGAAAGACGTTGGCCTGATTTTGGCTACTTGAATCACCTTAGAGGAGGGTGTGAATAGGGTGATGATCAATATGGCAAATTAATCGAAATAAAGAGCGGAAAGATAAACATGGATAAGATATGAGTAATAACAGAGTTAGCCTTAGCCAGGCTTAGTCCCTTTCTAGAGTTCCCGAACTCTAGGATTAACCTAATTTTATTAGGAGTGATTACATAACTCTAGAGTACACCTACTCTAAGTTTCAAGTTACAAGTTGATCCTTCAACAAGTCATTGATAGAGTTGACCCTTCAACTCTATAATCGCACCCTACTTACAACTTGAAGAATACAACTTGAATAAATATAAAGCAAGTTAAAGCGCAATGTATGCAAGTGAGTATTGAGTATGGTAATTGCTTGTGCTCTCTTTCTTGTGTTCTTCTCAGCTGCAAAGTCTTCCCTTTTTATAACAAAAAGAGTTGAAATAGCCATTACTTTCAAATATGGAAGGAAAATCTTCAGTTGATCTTCTAGCCCTTGGAATCCAGCTTCAAAACGTTGAACTGCAACTAATTTTTAGTAACAGCTCCAAATCTTCAACGGCTACCTCGCTGATTCTTTGCAATAGCTAGTTGATGCTAAAAATCTGTTAGTACTATTTTTAGGCCAAGCAACAACTAGAATTGAATTTCAAAGTATATGGCTATATTTAGATAATCACAATCTCATATTCAAATTTGAATCACATAATACAATATCACAAAGATTACATATTCAAATTTGAATGTTAAACAGTATCAAAGATATTATAACACCTTATATAAAATCAATTAAGTAATATTAATATTCTAACATCCACTTCAAAATATAGCACATTTAAATAATAATAATTATTAAAATAATTTAAATACAACATGATGAATATGTGAATTGATTAATCTCTTTTTGTCTTTCATCAAAATATATTAATAAAACATATTGTAAGTTTAAGGAAGCTAACAACTGACATCCAATGCTCGTATGGGATGAAATGGAATACTCCGCAGAATGTTAAAAACGGGGGGGGGGGGGGAAGAAAATTGATCATATCATTCATTAACATTTGAGCAAATAGTACAACACAGCAACCCAGAAAGTAAAATGGTGTTGTTTAACATGAACAACAGAACACAAAAAGATAGAGGGAAACGAACTCATCAAAAGCTGGCACATAAAAAAGCACAATGAGGAAGCACATCGCGTTTGCAAGACATGATAAATAGGTCTAGATTATGATTTAAGCATCACCACCATGGTGGTGGTGGTGGTGGTGGTGGTGGTGGTGCTCCTCCTTGATCTCATGCTTGGCTTCCTTTTTCTCATGGTGCTCATGGAAAGCGAAGCCACCAGCGGCCACAGCAGCGGCAGCAGCAATCTCCTCCTCTATCATGTGTTTGTGGTGGTGCTCTGGGTCCTTCTCTGCCTTATGCTTCTCATGCTGCATCATGTCAGTTTTACTAATTTAATCTATGTTGATCACAATCCAAAGCCTATATTGCATTTTTGTGAGTACATACTTTTAAGAGTCAGATGGATGTATATATATTTAAAACAAATATATGACACATAGACATAACAAAGTATGTGCATATAACATTTAGGAGGATGTGTACATAAGGTTTTGTCATCACAATAACACCCGTACCTAACTTTTCGCACAATTCAATACTGAAATTCTTTATTTTGTAATCTATGCGAGAGACTGGTTGGCAAATCATGGCACAATGTGAACACTTATGATACTCATCATATATATATAAATAAGTGTATTACCTAAAATAAATTAGAGGTATTCACGCACACTATCTCATAACATCTCGAACTTTTATAATCTTATATTTTCGAGATTTTTTACTGTCTTACCATTATGAGAAATAGCTTAAAATCTCAAATAAGCAATGTGGGAAAATTAAATGGAAATACCAGTTGCTATATATGTCAACAATTTTTGATTCTACGTTAGTTGACAAAAAAAGTTGCATTATCCGTTTCACAAAAATTGTCCCTCTAAAATTTCCAAGACATAAAGGAAGCTTTTGTTTAAAAGAAGAGGCAAGTAATTTGGAACAGCGGTAGTATATAGTAACATCCAACACTTTAGTAAAATCTAAAGAGAACAAAGATTTAATTACCAGAGCATAGACACCAGCAGCAACAGCAGCACCCTCTCCGAGATGTTCGAGGTGCTTGTGGTGCTTGTACTCCTCCTCGGGGTTCTTGGGCTCTTCCTCCTTGTGGTGGTGGAAGAGGTGGTGGTGGTGCTTCTGCTCCTCTTCAGCCATCTCCTTAACTATTCACAAAATATTTGACTGGTAAATAGAGGATTAGTTCCTAGGCTGCTGTTTTTAACTTGATTAGCGCCCCGGTTTATATAGACCCCTTAAACGAGTTTCTTTTTGTTTTTGAATATTAGTTTTCTGACTATTATCCTGTGATTGTTGCTTCAAAATCAGATAGAGTTTTTTTTAAAAAAAAAAAAAAAAAAAATTCAGATACAACCGACACTTTGAGCAGGCATATCAGATCGTTACAGCATGGATATTAATTATACATATAATGATCATCACACATTTTTTATATGTAATTGGAAATTTTAAACTGTAACAACGTGCATGATTAGTTGAGCTGTAATGATCGTATGATGTGACGTGCTGGATAATTAAACGCAATCATGCGTGATTTTCGCAACAAAAAAAAATATATTAATTGGTATACGCCTTGAGCCGAAAGCTCATTTGTCGTTCAGAATATAACTGGACAGGTCATGCTCAAATTGGTATTGAGGCTCTATCTTTCATCAAAACATTAATGCTAAATTGAAAAATTCTAAATAATGGCATCTCACAAAATTAATTTTTGTGTTCATGCTTTGGAAAAATGTTAAGACATTTTACAAAAAATAAATTGGCTAATGGATGCGCCGTCTCTCATCACAACCAGTAGACCTGTCTTGAAGACAATATCGCACAAAAGTGAAATATATTGTAAATCTCACTTTCCATCTCTTTTGTATCTTTGTATGAAAGATTTGAAGCAGTTGTCTTAGTTTCTTGTAAAATTAATTTTTTTATGATCAATTGTACCTGTAATTTTGTTGAATCCATAATTGATACTTTTATTAGTGACCGTTTTGTAAAATCACCTTACATAGATGGCTTGAAATTAACTAACACAGGTTGCGATATAAGGTCAAATTAATGAGTACAATCAATGAAGAAATCCAACACAAAACCATGTCTTCCCTGCAGTGGCAAAAAAGATATTTTTCCACTGCTTGCATAGGTTGCGAGCCAAAAGTCGAAACGCGTGGGATGACTTTTTCTTTTACATTTTCAAACTACCTTGAAAAATTACATTATTTCACATAAATTCCTAGTTCATTTGCATATTCGATGGGATATAATTAGATCCACGACTCCTGTTTGAGTTAAGTTTAATTTAATTAAAAACATTGCACAAAATGCATAAAATATGGATAAAATATTTGGTCAACGTTTTAACTATTTTTTGGATTTATAAAAAAGTGAATAATTTCAATTGACAATTTAAGAGGACTTTAAAATATTTATAAGCTAATGAATTACCTTTATTTAAAACAAATTGATTTTACTTAAAATCTCATCGAACTTATACAGATTACTTATTTATTTTAGACACAATTTATTTAAAATTTAACGATCTTTGGGGAGCCGTTTAAAATCATATTCCGACATGTAAGTTAGAAAATCCATGAAGATACTCAAGGTTGTTTTTTAAAATAATTTAGACAAGCATGGATCATTGAGTCATACAACGATTTTGCCAGAGCTCTGAGGTCCTAATTTATTTCCACCCAACCACCGTCCTAAAATGCCAACCCAATAAGAAACTCATTGTGGGTTGATCCATACGTTGCCCTCACTTTTTTGGAAATAAGCCCGCCGTATGGGCTCTAACTTCGGCCGACACTAGTCCACTACTTTCTTGGAAAACAGATTGAGGTTGGATCTAGATTTGGCTCAAAACTATCAGTTCCATGATCTGGACATATTTTCTCCACTAAAATTCAGCCTCGCAATAATCTGGATCAGACTAATTTTTATCGGTCTCTTTACACGCACAATCTTATGGGGGGAAAAGTTGCATACATCTACATCTCTTCAGATTCCACGGAAGCGCTACACTATGAGTACTTATTGTTGTTGGTTCCGACAAGTTTTCATCCACAGGCTTGAACTTTATTTTTAAGCTTTATTCCAAATTCACTTAGTCAAATTGTACTATTTTTAATCAAAAAGAGCACTGCCTGAAAAAATATACATATTCATAATTTTTATGATTTTCGCTTGGAAAATGTAAATAAAAAAATTGTAAATAGATAACTGAGAGATGAAGTCCTACTTCTAAAACCATGTTTGATGTCTCCTTCCAGATCAAGTCAAAATTCTAAAACCATGTTTGATGTCTCCTTCATTGTATGTACTGAATTGGCCTATCCACATCTAATTCAAAACAGCTTTTTATAGCCTATACACGTAAGCTGTACGAAGCTAATCTAGTTATGTTATATTGGATGAGAACTTTAGGGAAATTTTTTTAAAAAAAAAATTCTAAAACTATATATATATATATATATATATATATATATATATATATATATATATATATATATATATAAGTCAAGTTCATTAGATCTTTTATGAACAGAACCAAAGCTATAAGATTTTGGAATCTGTATTCATGTTTTTGCATAACCAAAACTTGGTCGGTTGTTAACTTGTTATTGTTGTTAGTTACAGCTTACAACTTACAAGCACTAAACTTACAGTTAACATTTTGACCTGCTCTTGCAAGCATTTACTGTGTTAGATCAGAAACCAGAAAATGATCAGAAATTCAGAATTCAGGATGCCTCCCTTACTTGATAAGCAAAGCAATCCCAAATGATGTGGCGTATTTACTGCACTGCCTACCCACAGCTGTGGATCTCTCATATATCTGTCTGTTTTTTTTCTCTCTCATATCTGCGGGCCATCCTTACTGAATTTTCAATTCCCTCTCTGCTTGCGCTCCTCATTAAACTGGAAATGGAAATGATAAAGACCATGAGACCAATTTAGTTTACTAATCATTAGCATAAAATTCATGAGCATAAAATTTAGAACACCAGCCTTTATCTTTCAAAAGAATAGAAACTCACTAAATTTATAGTAGGAATTCAATTTTCAATGAGATGCATATGCTTAAGTACTTTTAAAAATATCATATTCACTTTGAGATGCTCCTCATACCTTCAGGATAATGCGCTAGCATCATTAAAGTTGTCCCTATTGCCTTAAACCTGCTTCAACCATCTCCAACTTGCTCTAACCTGCTCCAATCTACTCCAAACTGCTCGAACAAAAAATAGAAGATAGGAGTCTATTCGAGCCAATGGAGGTCTCATTTGACTTTGCTCGATAAGCAACATCACGTGCAAACA
The DNA here is from genome assembly GCA_029747015.1 of Carnegiea gigantea. Lineage (NCBI taxonomy): Eukaryota > Viridiplantae > Streptophyta > Magnoliopsida > Caryophyllales > Cactaceae > Carnegiea > Carnegiea gigantea. The sequence goes on along the minus strand of JAKOGI010000470.1, from coordinate 506,190 downwards.
CGAGCCACGTTCTGACCAAATCGAATTTGACCGAGCCGCGCTTGAACTTTGCCGAACCGTGACATTAATTTGTAATAAAGTAATATATAATTTTTAATGATGTGATTTTAAAATGTAATGTACTAGTAATATTTCGTAATTTAACTTTACTATCTGATGTATATATTCCATCAGTAATAGATCAGTTTGAAAATATAATAGAAGCAGGCTTGACTTATCATACCTTTATATGTACAGTATATTGCATTAATGGGCCGGTTTGAAATTAAGGAAAATGTGAAAAAAATATTAATTGTTATCCAACACTTCTATTGCATTATTTTCACAAATCTGTTATGAACTAATGTTACCAAAATGTAAAGTATTCAGTACAAATAATCATCAATAATCATAACATTCGAAGAATCGCAATATAAAAACGTTCCAACGTGCTCCGATCTGCTCTTACTTGCTCTAACCTACTAACTGTTAGTTAAATTTGTTTCAAATTGTTCTAACTTATTCTAACATACTTCAATCTATTGGCGGCTCCTTCAAAATGGCGAAACCGAATATGCCCTAAGTAATGTGATATATGCTATACTTGTCGCCTGTGCATATTATATGTGGCTGTAAAAGTGTGGCAGAGTATTCTTAGAACGACACACCGGCAAGTGCAACAAATGTTAAGATGATTAAAACCGACATTTTAGCTTAGGATGGAGCTGACGGTTAGGAGAAAATTGATCGGTGTTGATAGATAATGAATTTTATATTTGCAAAAAAGAATAATGATTAAGGATTTATTTGTTATGAGTATATTGGAGGAGTAAAAAGTCGTGTGTAATATATTGGAGCACGTTTGAGCAAATTTGACTAGCAGTTAACAAATTGAAGTTTATTGGAGCAGGCTGTAGTAGAATGGTGCAGGTTGGAATAAGTTGGACCAGATTGGAGTGTTTTTAATTTTATGGGACTTTTTGGAGCGATCTTTGATGATTTTGTGCAATAACATTTTATTTTTGTAATATTAGTTTATGTCTACAAAAATATATGCAACCGACAAATTGAACATGACTGCAAGCATTGTTGCGCAAATTAATAATATTTTTCAGATATCGAGAAAAATGTACCAACGTTTTGCAACCAATAAACATATTTCATTATTTTGTTAATTTGTTGGTAATAATTTGTGTTAATAATTTATTTGTTAGTAATAGCTTGAAAGTTATGCCCGCATTGTTAATTTAAAAAAAATTCTTTTAAAAAAATTGTTATTTTTTACCTATATCAGTTGAGGCTAATTCGTTGTTCATGTGAAATTCGTTTTTTTTTTTTTTCCTAAGTGGGTTGGATTGATTTCGAGCAAGTTTGAATGATGGGAAAAGGGTTAGAACATATCGAAGAATGTTGGAGCATATTAAAACAGATTTAACTACTAGTTAACAAGTCGGAGCATACTAAAATAGGTAGCATATTCAACATGCTATAACCAACAGGCCACAAACACTATGCAATGGGATAGAATTTTATTTTATTTTGTGTACGTGTGTTGGTAAGTTTGTCTATCTAAAGGTGAATGTTTCATAGTAACACTCTATGTAGGAAAAGACACGGATGAAGTAAGCGGGGCACACGTGAGAGCAAGATCAACGGTACACTTGCAGGCTAGAAAAATAGGGAAGCGAGCCAAATTTTGGATTTCTTGTTTGCATCAGCCGGCTTTGGGAGGTTGGCCCGTGGGGCGGCTTGAGGTAGGAAGCCTTCCCCCAACCTCTTTTCCTTTTTTTTTTTGGTTTTTTTAAAGTTTATTGGTTTTTTGTTTTGTGTTTGGATTTTAAAAAAAGTAGTTGTGTATTGGAGTGTGGGTCCATAGGTATTATTTTATTTATTGAGCCAAAGTAGTGAACCAACTATTGGAGAGAGCAAGGATTGTGAGGCAAAAAGTTGAAGAGAGATTGATGTGACAGTGATAGGACCCCACCCGTGAGCCAAAAAATTGGCTCACCATTACCCATGCGCCAAGGAAAATTTCTCCATGTCTATTGCGAGATTTGACCCACACTTCCTTCTTGGAAGTTGGTTCAACTCCTATTAAACCATTCTTTTGCCGGTACTTTATAAAAGGTGGGTTGTCTCTTGGTATAACTTCTTGAATATTAACAAACTCGCACGTCTACAGGAATGTTTTTTACAGAATGATGAAATGATCTATCATTTTCTACTAGAGAAATAGCATACATATTATTTCCTTCAGGATTTAAAAAAAAAAAAAAAAGAACATACATGTTATAGTTATAGTCACAAAACTTCCGTCGACTTAAATTTTTAGTCAAGTTGGTTCCATAATAGTGAACTTAATTTATGGAGTAGTTTAAAAACCCATAAATATGCATGTGCAGCTATTTAAATTAAAATGTATTTGTACAGCTAGTTAAATGATAGTAGTTTGTTTTATACATATACAAACACGGATACAGATATATTTGACTGACCAAGATTGAAGATTATAGAAATTATATTCATTTTTATAAAGGTAAGTGTGTCTTTCCGCTTGCAACTAGTGTTTGGCACTCAGGAATTTTGACAATTATATGATTAATTTCGGACAATAGCGGTTCTATTACTTGGAAGAAGCGAGGTCACTTAGAGTGAAAATGAACATGAATCATGTAACAGTGATGCGTTAGCTCATAACAGGCAGGAATCAAAGATAAGCCAATCCAAAGTAAACAAGATTCTGTGCGACAGGTTGATTTGGCAACTTCAACTAAGAGCGGTTAGAAAGGCCATATACACCCCCCCCCCCCCCCCCCCAAAAAAAAAAAAAGGTTGCATAGATGCTTTATCATCAAGTGGCATCAAATGTGCCAATTTCCAAACTGCTCCCTCCCAACCCCAATAATGAAGAGAGAGTTCATCCTTGGAGGTGTTTAGTTGTTGGCTATTTGGATAGTTTTTTATTAAAATTAGTTGTTTGGGAGCAATTTAACCATTTAACTAAGTCAAATAACTATTTTATATGTTTGGTTGATAACTATTTGGAGGGACTTTTTAGTCCCAAAAAGTTATTTTTCAAAGAGTTAGACCAAGTAATTTTTTCAAATGGTTGTTTGGATTTTGATTTTCAAATGATCAAAATGTCCAAAGTTAACCTAAATTACACCAATTGTCATTTCCAACAAAAAGGTTAACTCATTTATGTCAATTAATTTCATATAATGAATATTGAAAAATTAAAACAGACTAATAATAAATAAATATTACGTCCAAATTAAAAAAACAATGTGATCGATGGTAGATGTTGTGTAAATCTTATTTCGTAATATTAAAAAAAGATTAGCACAATTAACAAAATAGAACTTTATGAATAAATATTATTGTATATATTACTTAAATTATTAATTAATAAATATTGAAAAGAGAATTGAATGTGTGTATATAAATAATAAAATAGAGTTAAGGGTAAAAAAGTAATTTTATCAAATAACTTTTACATAACAACCAATTTGACCAAACACTTTTTTTATGAACAATTAATACAATCAACTAAAATGCAACTAATATAAACAGTTAACTATAAATAATTAACACAAACAGATAACAGTGAACAGATAATATAACAAATAGCTAATAATTGTTTATTACACAGGACCGTAATCTTATTACTGTCATTGTAATAACGTCCAAAGTGCATGCACCCTCGTCTCCAATTAGTAGAGTCCGTTTCCAGGAGGGTCAAATAGCCAATGATTTGTCGAAACCCATAACCATAGCAAACAATACATGTCCATGTACACAATGCCTAAATGAGTGTTTTTGTGATGCTAGGAGGGGAAAGGCTTGGGGCCTATTCTTTTCGTGTGTCAATTTTAAAATATCAACGTCAATTCACTTCAATCTATTTCAACCTATTTCAACCTACTTTAATCCACTTTAATCAACTTCCACTATTTTTACCAAGTTCAATTTATCACTTAAAAAAATTTAATCCACTTCAACCTACTTCAACCTATCTCAATCTATTTCATCCTTTTATCCACTCCAATGTACCTACGAAAAGAGCAGGCCCTTAGTTAACGGTTCTAATTTTTCATATATGAAGATTTTTATTCTTATTTTTTAAAGGGAGTGGAGTTACTTGACCCTGCATTCCCTCCTAGCCAATTTCAAATCTAAAATTTCCACAGAGGGAAAATTGATCTCTTAATCAAATTGAATAGAATTTCTCTTCTTTTTCTATTTTTTGTATTGTCTTTGTGGTTCATTTGAATTAAAATAAATGAATAGTTTTTATAAAATTTCAACCTAAGATTAAGCAGATTTCAATATAAGTAATTTATCAATATGACCTATATGATCATGTCAACTAGCATGTCATGATCAAATAGATATTATAGGCCCAACAGAGTCATTCAGAGTATATGTATGATACTGTTCTCTTCAACCTTTTTTCCAAAGTAAGCTCTTTGTTTTTTTGGTTTATTTTTGTCTTAATAAATTTAGTTTAGTTTAGTTTAGTTCAGTTTAATTTAATTTAACAAAAATAAATTCGAATACACCCAAAAATAAGTTCAAAGTTCAACATAACTAGATTCAGTTTAATTCTCTTTACCAAAAATAAGTTTAGTTCGATGCAGTTCAGTATACATAAGTTTAGTTTAATAGGATAGAATAAACAACATAGATTTATTTTAATTCAATTTAGTAAAAATAAGAATAATTTACTTTATCTTAATAAAAATAAATATAAAATTCAATAGTTATTCAATTAAGTTTAATTCAATAAAACTAGGTAAATTCAATTCCAATCACTTGACAAAAATAAGCAGTTGAAGTGATGAAACTAGTGCGGGCACCCGGTTCTGGTGGCGCGCATTCTAACCCGGTTGAAATCGAATGGGCACCAAAACGACAACAATCTCACGTGACTACTATAGACGACCGTACTCCACAGTTCTGTGTAGAGTAGCAGTTACTGGAGACAGCTAAGCCCAGGCCAGAGTGGGGAGAGCGATAAATCCAGCTCATTGTCGGTGCTGCCTAACCTAAACGGCGCCGCTTAAACCGCAAACCCAAATTGGCGATTATGCACGCAAAAGAAAAAGAAAAAGAAAAAGAAAAAAGGATGAGTTGGTCACGGAAAAGCATGAGCTGTCACCCACGAGTTATTAACAGATCCCCGTATCACTAGCAACGTCATTGTCCGTGTCGTCCAATTGTTTTTGTATCAACACATGGTAATCGGTGAAATTAAACTGTTACAGGTTTGCAACGTTTGTTTACTCAGGTCCTGTTTTTTTGGTTGAAAAATGATAGGTATGAGATGGATAAAAATAAAAAAAGAAAAAAAAATTGGATAAGAATAGATGGCAGTAGTATTTTTTAAAGTATGGAAAAGGGCAGAAGGAGTGGAAAAAATGGGAAGGAACGGAAAGAAGTTGAATGAAAATGAACAGTTGATATAAGTTATGTATTTTTTTTTAATGTGATCTTTTATTTGTGATAATAATTACCGATGATAAGAAAAATTTTTAGATTGAAAAAAATATTTTTCTGTATTGACTCAGGTAGGAAATATTGTTTTGTGGCCGTTATTACTCCAAAAAAATTGTAATTTTTATTATTCATAAAATAAATTACGAATGTATTTTTTTCATATGTTAACCAAATATGAACATCGAAAAATATACACATATGTTTCGGCCTTGTTCTTTTCATTGGTAAATTTAAATTTACCAACATCAATCAATTTCAACCCACATCAATCCACTTCACGAACTGTAATAAAAAATATAAATTTCAACTAAATTCAACCAATTTCAACTAATTTCAACCCATTTTCCACTATTTTAACCAACTTCTATCCACCATACAAAAAAATGAACCTACTTCAACTAACTTCAACCCACTTCAATCTACTTCAACCAACTTCAACCCACATCAAAAAATACTTATTTTAACCTACTTCAACCCACTTCAACAAAAAAATACCTACTTCTACCTATTTTAATACACTTCTACCAATCTTAACCAACTTCACCCATTTACCAACCCATATTTCTTAACGAAAAGAGCAGACTCTCAGTATACGGAAAACAATTATCTGCAATTTGTGTGAAGAACTTCCAATATTTTGTTATTAACAAACACGAAAAAAAATATCTGCTCAAAATACATATAAAATACATCTGTATTTCCTGTCACAAATTACAGACAACGCAAAAAAAATTTACACATTCCTTTATTATGTCGAAAAAAATATTTGCAAATTTGGCCCCAAATTACGATGAACGAAAAATAAATTCGTTACATATAAAGCAACAACCATCCACGCTTTGGTGACCTATAACAAATATTTCGTAACCAACGTAAAAAAAAAAAATTCTCTTCCATATATAAAATCAAATCCAAAATATCTATCAATTACAAAAAAACTAACATTTGCTTAACAAAGTAGAAAAAATTATTTTTTCTTCAACATATATAACAAAAATTACATCATGTACAATTTCTGACATGACTAACAAATATTTTCATAACATCCGAAAAATAAATAAAACTTTTCGTTATTATTATCAGACTACTCGTACACACAATTACATAAATTATAAAAAATTTCAAAATATGGAAAACAATAGTTTTATATAGGAGTAGGAATGAGTGGGTGAAAGTGGGTGAGAGTGAGAATGAGTGGTATTTTTTTTTAAAGTGTGGGAAGATGTGGAAAAGTGGGGAAGGAGTGGGTGAGAGTGAGAAATAGTGGATTAGGTCCATTAAACTACGAAAAGAACAGAATCTTAGTTGGTAAATTTCATTTTATCAATACTAATTCACTTTAACATATTTCAATTCACTTTAATTCATTTTTACTAACTCTAATAGAAAATTTTAACTTTAATTCATTTCAATTAATTTCAACTCATTTCAACCAACTTCGGTCCATCTCCTTCAAATTTTCACAATTTATAAATTATCATAATTATATTTTCAACCAAAAAAATATCCTATAGTTTTTTTTTTTTGTGTTGGTATATTGAAGTAGTAATTTATAAATTATTATATAAAAATTATACGTATAAAAACTTCTTCAATAGATACATTGAAAAATATCATAAATAATTTTTTTGATGCAAAAAGTCATAAATAATTTAAAAGTTGTTAATGTATTAACATTTACAACAACACTTATTAAATTATTCCCAACTTTTTACGTTAATCAACTTTCACCCATCATACCAAAAAATATACCAACTTCTTCCAGTTTCAACTTACTTCAACCAATTTCAACTAATTTCAACTTACTTCTATCCACTTCAATAAAAAATATCAACTTCAATCCACTTTTACTAATCTTAATCAATTTTATCTATTTATTAACTTTTATTTCCCAACAAAAAGAACAGGCCCTAAAAATCTAAGGGGGGAGATAACATTGCATTTGTCATGTTCTCTATTTTGTTCCCTTTTTTAAAAAAAACTGATTTAGCTAAAATGATTCAAGCTTTAAGACAAATATCAAAATAACCTAAATTATAATGTTTAAATATAATATTACCAAATATTTAAGTTATTTGGTACAGTTTGAACAACACGTATTTTGTTAAATTTGAAATTCAGTTATAAAAAACGTTAATATGTATGACATGTATATTGAGACATGTAGGTATAATTTAGACATTTAATTTTAATAAAATGATAGAAGTCCGTTCACAAAAAGGAACTGCAAAAAATTAACAGAAACACTTTTTTTTGGGGTCTGAAAGGTAATGCATTTTAATGTCAGGCTGAAACAAGTACAGGGAATTTGATCTTATCTATCTAGTTAGGGATATTACATCTTGGAGCTGTCTTTGTCTACTTTCCTAACATACAACTCGTGAATTTACTTATGAGATTAAGACATTAATTTATTAGTACAAAGAAAGTTACTTGAGTATTATATTCCTAACCTAGTGCTCATATGAGTGTCACTATTCATCCTGATCTCGATTGCATGCCAATTACGTTGTTCTGCTAGCTGAAGCGCCTTTTCTGGAGCTGGTGCTATGGCTAGTAACTTTGATGCACATGGTCACTTTTCTTGATTTGTAAGCATGTTAACTCCTCGTCGTTGCACCGGGATTGCTATAAATGCCCATTCTCTCGCTTTACTTGTTATTCCTGCGATTTTGAATGATAACATTCGGGTGCAAATGTTGATGCCCCCAATGTACGACGGTTGAATTGAGTGTATTGCGGTTGATCTTGCAATGACATTGGTGTGGGAGCCTGTAAAAATTCAATAGGGCCTGCAAACTGGTTTGGAATATTACCTTTATTATCGAAGGTGAGCGGAATGCTGACTGGAATAGGAAGTGTTTACGAGTTAGCCAGATACTCTAAATGACTGCAGTGAAAGTACAAGCTTTGTTCATCTAGGCTGCCAAGACAGGCCAAATATAGCATCCAGTCACACATCCAGCGATTCCAAGGGACATGGGAGTTAGCATCTCTTGATTGCAAGCGGGGAGATCCACTCGATTCTCTTAGAAAGCTGACAATCTTTGAATATATGTTCAACAATTTCTTCCTCATTGTTGCACATGGCCATGCATATGAGTGCTTCCTTTTTCTTACTTTTCAGTTACTACCAGTGGGTAGTACGTCACGATAGGCCTTTCGTATTAGTCTTTTCCACATTGGTGGGATTTGTAAAGACCAAAAGAGTTTTCCACATTTTTGATGCTCAAGGGTCTTGAAGAGGTTTCCCATTGTTCATTAGCCAATGGTAGCCCGATTTGACAGTGTATCTGCCATTAGGTTTTGGGGACCACTAAAGTTGGTCCGGCTTGACGGTAGGTGTTACTGGCTACTTGAGGATATTCCAAACAATTTTAGGGGGGAACAGGGCTCTGATCATATTGAGATTCCATCCTATTCTCATTTCATTGAACAGTGCGGAGACAGGTCTATGTTTCCAAAGTGTTGTATAAATGGAGTGTCTTGGTTTTATTTTGGTTCTAATACACCATCTGTTGTAGAGAATTTGTATAATGCATCCATTACGGATTGGCCATCTCGATGCGTCTTTGAATTTAGTGGCTGCTCTAAGTAGCCCTAGCCAAACCCATGAGGTATTACGTTCCTTACATTCATAATATGCTGCATCTATGGTGAGTGAGTGTCGCACTTACCTCGATATAAAAGTACTAGTAGATATTGCGGGTTAGCGTGGATGCACTATGCTTGTCTCATTAATAAAGCCTGGTTCCATTTCTGTAAGTTTCATATCCCCAACCGGCCAAATATTTTTGGTTGTTGGCATATATCATGTTTGACCCATTGGACTGATGGATTTCCTTAAGAATTTAGCCAAAAGACGTTCATGTTTGACCCAATGAATTTAATAAAGCCTGGTTCCATTTCTGTAAGTTTTGCATCCCCAATCGGCCAAGTATTTTTGGTTGTTGGCATATATCATGTTTGACCCAATGGACTGATGGTTTTCCTTGAGAATTTAGCCAGAAGAAGTTCATGATCAAGGTATTGAGTTTACGGAAAGGGATTGTTGGGATTTGATATACTGATAGTGAATGACGACAGAGTGCTGCAATTACATTATATTATTGATAAGGAGAAGGCTTTGGCTTTCCATCCTTACATTTTCCGTTACACTTTTTCTACTAGAGGATCAAACGCTTGGGCTCTGGATTTCTCAAATTGCACAGGCAATCCCAAGTATTTCCCGAAGGAATTCTTGACTTTCATTGTGAATATGGATTGTATCATGGTACGGTGGTGCTCCTGCGCGTTGGGTGAGAGTATCATGAATGATTTATGCATATTGATGATCTCACCCGATGCTTGGCAAAATGCGTTGATGTATTGGTTTAGGGTTTGGCATTGTTGTTGATGCACTGTTGTGAAGAAACCGCATTATCTGCGAGAAGGAGGTGGTTGATAGGCGGGGCAGTACGCAATATTTTAACTCCAAGGCATGTGTATTGCTCCTGTGCCTGTATTAAATAGTCTAAAAGAACTTCCATGCAAAGGATAAAAATATAGGAAGAAAGTGGGTCCCCTTGGCATATGCCAACCTCGGGCTTAAAGCATGATGAGGGTTTACCATTTATTAGGATGGAGTATGAGACAATTGTAATGCATTCCACAATGATGGAGATCATAACTTTGGGAAGCAGGTTTGCCTTAAGACTGCTTCAATAAAGTCCCATTTCAGCCGATCATAAGCCTCGTTGAGGTCGACTTTGAGAGCTGCAATAGGAGGCCCTCGACGTTTACTCTTGATGCCGTGAATGATTTCATGGACCATGAGGAAACTATCCCTTATAATTCGTCCAGGTACGAATGCCTTCTGGTACGGTTCGATGACTGACGGCATGATCTTTTTAAGTCGATTGTTGAGACACTTCGATATACCTTTGTATATCACATTGCAAAGGCTAATTGGCCGGTATTGATTGAATGTTTCCTAATTGGGTACCTTCGGTACTAAAGATATAAAAGCGACGGCATTCTGGTACAGTTCAATGTAGTGAATGACATAAAGTCCTAATTCATTCGCGTATTCGATGGGCTATAGTTAGAACCACAACTTCTGTTTGACTAGAAGTTAATTTAATTGAAAACATTACATAAAATAGATAAAATATGTGGTCAACACTAGGGCTTGTATTTTTGGAGTTATAAAAAAGTGAATAATTGCAAGTGATAATTTAAGAGGACTTAAAATATTTGTCACCTAATGAATTATCTTTATTTAGAGCCAATTTATTTCAGTTAAAATCTCATCGAATTTATACAAATTAGTCGTTTATTTTAGACACAATTTATGTAAAATTTAATGATCTTTTGGTGAGACGTTTAAAACAATATTCCCACATGTAAGCTTGAAAATCCAAGAAGATACTCAATTTTGTTTTTTTAATAACTAGTTTGTGCCCGTGTTTCTGCCCGCGTGTTTAATTTTAAAAAGTAATCTATGAAAGAAAGATAATTTGATAACAGAAAAGTTTGATTTTTTTTTTTAACAAAAACACATAATAGTTATTAAAAAAAGTAAAAATTTTCACTTAATGGTTAATTAAATGGACAATCTGTATTCAGAAATCTATACATTGTTTAACTTTATTTTTTCAATCTTAATTAACTCTAAATCTTATAATCAATAATTTAAACCTTGAACCATAAATATATATATATATATATTTTTCTTTCTGTCTGCACCAAATTTTTTTAAAAAAAAATCTTTTTTGTTAAAATTATATCAAACTGATCATCTCCTTTTTTTTCTTAATGAAGTAATTGAGTTGATAACTTTTTTTTTTTATAGAAATTGAGTTGAGAACTATAAGAAAAGAAGTACATATTGATTTTAGAAACACAAAATCATAACATGAGTGAAAATAATCTAGATTCCCTACCCTGTAAAACAACTAATAATAATAATAATTCTATTTTCCCCTCTAGTGCTTTTACTTTGAGTGTCTCCTCTAATTATTTTCACCGTTGTGTGTGTACAAATTATGTAGTCTTTACTACATAATTTGGATATACAAATTATGTGGTCTTGCAACAAACCAAAAAAAAAGTTATGCAATCTTCGTATCCTTTTTCAATTGTCGTGCTACTATAGTATCCCACCAATCTCATACTCACGTCTTCTCCTATTTTTAAAATATCTATATTTAGTATCTTAGTTTGTTTCTTTAAAAGATTGCAAGTTGTATGAGAAGGAGGACGACAAAACTACATAAAAAAACTTGTGAATACAACCAAAAAAATGGAAATATATAATTATTTGGTTCTACTTCCTACATCCGCCACAAAAGAAGTAGGGAGAGATTAAAAGTAAAGAACAACTCATTAAATTATTAGAAGAAGGGATGGATACTAAGGATTATACTTATTCTACTAATAATAGTATTATGAACACAATACATACTTAATCCAAAATATTGTACCTCGCATAAGGATATTAAAGCTTTTTAAAAATATGATATGAACGTAGTAGAGAAATGAAGAATGAAACTAATTTTACTAAAATTTTGGAGAAGATAATATAATAAGAAAAGGGGTGGAGGAGTCAATCATGATAGCAATTACATGTTCTTTACTGTAAGAATCAAAATCTACAATATATTACTTAAAATATTAACCTCAATAAGATTAGAACACACATCTTCATCTAGTATTACTTTATACAAAAATCATAATAATTTAGTTGCTATTTAAAAGATTAGAAAAATAAAGCAAACAAAACTACATATATGCAAAATGTATTTGATGAGAAAGGAAAAGCTATTGATTCATTCATAAACATAAAAAATAGATTCAAACAATTTTAATTAAATGAACTACAAAAAAAAGTTGATTTACAGATAGCAATCTGACAAATAAAATAATGTGTGAACACCATAATTTGATATAGGATGTGCTATTCTCAAAATACTGATCTCATATCAAGGTAGATAAATTTCGCATTAGTTTCCACCAAAACTTACAATAAAAATTAATGTATGAGACCCTTCCTTTGCAAATCTAAAAGTCTTTAGCTCCACTCAAATGCATATACTGGCATAAAAATATTTAAAACTGTATATTTGTGAATATAGATAGTAATGTACATATTTATAATATGCCTTGTTGGCAAAAATAGGTAAAATAAACAAATAAAAATATTAAAAAATGACAAAATTATTAAATTAACGATAAAAATCCAAACACTAAGAATGATGATGTGGAAGGGTGTTAAGATGACCAGTTTCATTATATTTAAAATACATCTTTGGAAACAAATTCAGCAAAGTATCAATGCCGAAACCTTTTATCCATTTCATTAAAGTTCTGCAAGCTTTGTATCCCATGGAATGAAAGTTGGAACAAATATATGTCCTGAAAAAAATCAAATAAATATTGCGAAAAATTTTACTGGAAAGAACTAAAATCAAACCTATTACATTGAACCAAAAACAAATAAAAGAACAATCGACCATAATTTATCAGAAAAATCATTTTCACTGACTGGAAGTCTAATTTCATCAATCCATTCATAATCTTATATCACTAAGTCCAGTGCACTATCGGTAATCATCGATCTTCTCCATCTTGACCCCATTCCACTGTACAATTTTCATCATGCTCAAGGACAATTTGGTTGCAGGGCTGGTGATTGAAAAGAGTGAGAGATTAACTGTGTGAAGGAAGTTGATACATTGAATATATATATATATATATATATATATATATATATATATATATATATATATATATATATATATATATATATATATATATATATATATATATATATATATATATATATATATATATATATATATATAGCTTAGAATAAAAATTAATGTATGAGACTCTTCCTTTGCAAAGCTAAAAGCCTTTAGCTCCACTCAAATACATATGCCCACGTAAAAATATTTGGAACTGTATATTTGTGAATATAGATAGTGAGAATAATGTACATATTTATAATATGCCTTGTTGGCAAAAATAGGTAAAATAAACAAATAAAAATATTAAAGAGTAATAAAATTATTAAATTATCGATAAAAATCCAAACACTAAGAATGATGATGTGGAAGGGTGCTAAGCTAATCAGCTCCATTACATTCAAAATACATCTTTGGAAACAAATTCAATAAAGCATCAATGCCGAAACCTTTTATCCATTTCATTAAAAGTTCTGCAAGCTTTG